>MU119246.1:0-315240 GCA_014904845.1 Acephala macrosclerotiorum
AATTTTCACTCAAAAATCGGTGGGACCGAACAAATCATTCTTATTGGTGGGGTATTCTTATGTCACATGATCCTTATGGCGAGGTTTGACTGTAGTTGTCTCCTGGTTCGGGTCCTTCCTTCAGGAACTCACACTTTAGAGATGTCGACTGTGGCTTGCCATTCTGAAACGTGACTGTCGCTTTCCACAACAGTTGAGCAGCCACTCACAGCGACTTCTCCAGCCACTGCATCCACACCCTCGCACCCCTCCAAAAGCCCCTCCACATCGAGAAAAGAAGTCCATCAACGTCATCGCGCTGCACAGCGAAGTTTTTCCAAGAGTGCTCTGCGAATTGGGACCTGCACGACTGGTATTGATCGCTGTCAACAACTTTCCACAATTCGTCACTGCGACAAGCTGTCCGGGGACATTGAAAACAAAGACTACTTCATAAGCGCTTTGCTCAGCAAAGAGCAGAGTGGAATCGTTGACCTCAAAAGAACCATCAGACCCAAACTGTTTGCGCCTTCTATTTCCACTACACCAGCTAGCTAAAGTCAAATTCGGACACTCAAGCGGAAGCTTGTTCGTCTTCAACAACAATCTTCTCGCCCAACAAGTGTCTAGACCTTCAAAAGCCTCAGGTACGATTACCATCTCGGGCAAGCTCTTTTCGTTCTTGGCGGGACGACTCATCCTAACATTTTTCTGCCCAGACTCGACCACAACTTCAAATTCGCGGTACGACGACCACGCTTCTTCTTACGCGATACCCGAATTGTCCTGCGAGTGTTCATCGAGGCTACTCGAGCCGCGAAACCGTCGTTTCGAATACCTCTACACTGGCAGAGCCGTACCGGAGCTTGCGGCATCTGTTCCCCAAAGGTCAGTCTAACCCTCTTGATATCCATCTGCCAAGCATCCCCATGCTCACCACGCGCTGTCAATAGATATCGTTGCCTCCTCAATCCCCACAGTCAAGACTTCAAGGCTGCTCGACCTACGAATCGCTCATGCTACTTTCATAGAGCCAAGAAATAATGATGCCGACTTCTGAGTGTGAGGACTACGGTCCGGAAGCCCCAAGTTCTCCTAGACCGGCGGGAGAGGATACTTTAACAGACTCAGATGATGAATCCCCCGCTACCAGCCCTTCACCAGATCCCTCAAATACCCCTCGTATGCCCTCACTCCGATCTACCTCCGATCCTTCAAGCACTCCCTCGATGACCGCCTCCTCGACCCCTCTTGGCTTATTACAAAACGCCCGAAGACCCAACCCACCACCATCGAGCTTGTCCAATATGAGAGGCCCACAAAGAAGTGCTGGAGGAGCCCTACCTGAGAGCGTTGAGGCGAAGATGAGAGCCTTCCACTTGTCAAGGCAAGGTACACCTCCGTCGCGTCCTCAGATGGGTCAGACGGTATCTACTGGCTCTACCATGGAACAAGCTGGTTTTGGCGGTGCCGCAGTCGGAGGACTACCTGCTGGATTGAGACTACCCGGAAATCTGGCACGCCCGCAGGCTCACAACTTTGTGTCTGCGCCTGCTGTCCCCAAGATGCCTGCTAAGGGCGGAATTGCTGCTCGACGACTAGGAGGAATGAAGCTACCCGGCGGACTACCTGGTGCAGAGACAAGCACGCCGAACCTCAATACCAATACGAACAACGGAGATGCTACTCCACAAAACAATAAACCTGCTTCTGCGTTCGACCAATATGCGAAGTACGTCGATACTAAGAAGGGCGAATTGAGATTTGCTGGTAAGGCTGTTATTAACAGTCAAGGTGTACAATTCAACTCTGGTAGCAACTTCAATATCTCGTTAGACGAAGTCGATACATTGGATGAGTTGGGCAAGGGAAATTATGGTACTGTCTACAAAGTTCGCCACGCTCGTCCTCGGATGCGCCGACCAGGTTTAGGACTTGCTGGCAACAGATTCCCTTCCAACTCACCCATCACTCCGCTGCCAGAAAGCGACTTAAGTCTGGAGTCTTCGCCAAAAGGTCCTGGCTCTACCACTGGTGTTATCATGGCTATGAAGGAGCTTCGACTTGAGCTTGATGAGGCTAAATTTGCCGCTATCATCATGGAACTTGATATCCTTCATCGCTGCTTAAGTCCATACATCATCGATTTCTACGGTGCATTCTTCCAAGAAGGTGCTGTCTATATCTGCATTGAGTTCATGGATGGCGGCTCTGTAGACAAGATCTATGGAGATGGTGTTCCGGAGAGTGTCTTGAGAAAGATCACTTATGCCACTACGCAAGGACTGAAGACCTTGAAGGATGACCACAACATCATTCATCGCGATGTCAAGCCCACCAATATTCTAATCAACACAAAGGGCCAAGTCAAGATCTGTGACTTTGGTGTCAGTGGTAATTTGGTGGCCAGTATTGCAAAGACCAACATCGGTTGTCAATCTTACATGGCTCCCGAGCGAATCAGTGGTGGTGGCATGGCTCAAGCTGGTGCTGCTGGCGGAACCTACAGCGTGCAGAGTGACATCTGGAGTCTGGGTTTGAGCATCATCGAGTGTGCTTTGGGAAGATATCCGTATCCACCAGAGACGTACAACAATATCTTCTCCCAATTGAGCGTAAGTTGTCGATATTTAAACATCTATACTGGAACTGACATTTGATACAGGCTATCGTTGATGGTGAACCACCAGATCTCCCAGAGGAAGGTTATTCTGTCGCTGCTCGTGACTTTGTCAAGGGCTGCCTCAATAAGATCCCCAAGCTTCGTCCTACTTATGCTGCCTTGCTCGCACATCCGTGGCTCGCCGATCTCTCGAAGCCCGTCACGATCCCCGAAGAAGATGAAGAGCTAGCCGAAGTAAATGCTGAGACAAGCTATACCGGCGGAGTCGGCGACGACAAGGTGATGGGTGCTGGTCGAGGAACAGAGGATGCCGAAGTCGCAGAATGGGTCAAGAATGCCCTTGAGCGCAAGAAGAAGGGTCTGATGGGCGAGGCCAAGAAGCCCGCTTTACACGCAGCTCCTCTTGACGCCGTCAGTCCTGCCGCTAGTCCTGCTTAATTACCCATACATTCTGCGCTTCATCTGCATGGCGTTGGTGGTGTTTGGATTGGAACACCTCAGGGATGGATGAATCTACGTGCATTTACTTGGGAACTTGCGAATTGGGACGAATCTTGTGCTGCGGATGAGCCAGAATTCGGAACGAAAGTTGTCGATATTTCAGATTTGATTCCTCTTTTTTCTTTTGTTGTTGTTAAGACTATGGGATGATTGCATGGAAGGGTGAGAGCGTTGTGTTGGGCCCGAAAGTCCGGCCTGGAGCATGGTGATTCGGGCTCAGCGAAAGGAAGGAAAAGTCTTTGGGCTTTGACCAGGAGTAGCTGGACTTAAGATCGATGATGATACGTGAGATGAGACGAAATGCCGATAGCATAAATAGTGGAACAATAAATACATGAAAAGGACTGAATGATTTGAATATGTTCTGAGCTTGATGTATATGTATAAGGTGTAACTTGAGAGCCGCTCCGGTACAACTAGAGTAAAGAATAGAGAAGTAGAGAGCTGGAAATTGGAAGGACCCATAAAGTTTGAATCCTTGATCTAGAATACTTTTCAACTACAAATGTGAAGAGGTACTTGACTCGAGTATACATAAATCTCATTCCTTGCCTAGGTCACTCGACCCCATATATCAATCAACCACGCAGCTGCAAGATGTGGCTAAACAGCATGTGAAATCCTCAGCCACAGTTCCCTCCCAACTTGCCCGAGCTCCCAAAGATAAAGCCACACCCCATGGAGCAAAGATCAACGCTGATAGGTTGATCTACTAATTTATCGATGTCATTTGTTCGGGACCCTGCTTGAGATCTTGTCTTGACGTGGGTCAAGTAGCGTCGGTTTTTGACCATCCAAGGAAAGTGGTTGGATTTTTGGCGATGCGCTGTCGTGGTGGGGGGGTTTTCTTTTTTTTAGTTATTCTTGTTACCTTCTCTTTCTTGCAAGGTACTTCTGTTAAAAACGAGCTTTACGAGAACGGATCTTGAAAGACGAGTGTCGAAACGAAGAAAGGAAGGGCATTATTTGGATATCGCGGTGTGCTAGAGCTGTGTTTGGAACGGCAGGTGGTGGATTGTCGTCATTTCAATCTCAGTGCTTGGGCCGACGAAGAGAGAAGCTCCAAGAATACCTGGCACCACGAGCGCGCCGTCAAACCATTGACTAGCTTCCCTTCTTCGAATCAACCTTGATTGCAATCAACTCGATCAAAATATCCGGGAGGCTGAGTGCTCCAGTCCGGAGACAAAGACGCCACGATGTCCTCCCACACCTCCTCCGAGTTGCCTCTCCGCCCAGCTCTCAAAGAAGAACCAATGAGTCCCAAGAGCGGGCCTGTGAAAGGTAAGCATTACCTGCAGACTGTGACCCCTCCTTCCCTTTTTGCTTCAGTCAACCCCACACTATTCTCCTTCAAGGTCATGGGTCACACGACACATGCTGATTCCCCCCCGCGAACGAACAGTGGTTTCCATAGCAGAACCAGAACCAGAAAATACCCCTCCTTTAACATCTTCCTCCTCCTTCGACGAGTCTGCGGCAGCAAGACATAAACAATTCCGCGCCGGGGTTGCAGATAAGAGGATGACGGGACGACCGAGCTTTCATGGAGGGAGTTGGAGCGCGAATTCTGCGAGTCGATTGAGTTTATTGAGTCAGAGTAGTGTTGATGAACCAGTTCCTGCTTCTGATGCTTCTGCGGGACTGCCTAGTCCTAGGAATGGGGAAGTGGAAAGGAAGCGTGGGCGTGGGCATGGGTTGCATTTGCATGGTCATGGACATCATGGTGGTGGAGGTGGAAGTGAAAGGGGACATCATCACGATAAATTGTTGAGCCAGGTTGCGGAGTGGTTGCAAGCTGAGAAGGCGAAACGGGCGGCGAGGAAGAGCAAGAGGAGAGGAGGGGAAGAATTGATTGAGAATGAGGGGCATATATCGAGACCGAGGACTGGGAGTCAGAGTTCAGACTCGAGTGCTATATCGTTGGAGAAATTGCAGAGGATATTGGAAGATAACATGTCCTCATTCGGACACGAACGATTGCCTATGCCATCACCGCAGCTACGTCCCACCACGCCAGGAAAATTCAGAAGGAGATCATCGGCAAGAAAACTAGGAGCTGCGAGTTCAGACACCGAGTACCAAGATGGAGACGTCATTGTACCCTCCTGCGACGTCGTACTCGACAACTCGAAAACAATGTCCTACACAGGCGGCGCATCTGAATCCTCCGGTGAAACAGTCACACTAAGTACCAGCAAACGAGCAGAGAAGGAACGCAAAGCCTGGCTCAATTTCAAGAGTGAGATTGTGAGGTTGGCGCATACTTTGAGATTGAAAGGGTGGAGGAGGGTGCCGTTGGAGAGGGGAGGGGAGATCGAGGTTGAGAGACTTAGTGGGGCGTTGACGAATGCTGTTTATGTTGTTAGTCCGCCTAAGGATCTTCCTTTGCTGGTGAAGGAGAAGGAGAAAGATGGCGAGAAGCATAAGGGTTTCGTGCCGAAGCCGCCGCAGAAGTTGTTGTTGAGGATTTATGGGCCGCAGGTTGAGCATTTGATTGATCGTGAGAATGAGCTGTCTATTCTGAGGAGGTTGGCGAGGAAGAAAATTGGGCCGAGACTACTGGGAACGTTTACGAATGGGAGATTTGAGGAGTTTTTTAATGCTCAGACTTTGACGGCGGAGGATTTGAGGGTTGAAGATACGAGCAAGCAGATTGCGAAGCGGATGCGAGAATTGCATGATGGGATCGACCTTCTCGAAATCGAGCGGGAGGAAGGGCCTTTCGTCTGGAAGAACTGGGATAAGTGGGTTGACCGCTGCGAAGAAGTAATCTCCTACCTCGACAAAGAGATCCTCAGCGGCAGAAAAGGCAACCGAGAAGCTTGGAGAAAGCGAGGTCTGATCTGTGGAGTCGAATGGCCGAAATTCAAAGCTGCCATCGACAAGTATCGCAAATGGCTAGATGAGTATTACGGCAAAAATGGAGTCAACAATAGATTAGTCTTCGCTCATAATGACGTTTGTCTCTCCCCTTCCCCTTATTGAACCGCTCGCTAATTTTGGTCGCACAGACACAATACGGCAACATCCTCCGCCTCATCCCCGAACGTCCTACCGATGGCTCAGCTCCCAGTCCTCTCCTCCTCCCACAAAACACACACAAACAACTCGTAGTCATAGATTTCGAATACGCATCCGCCAATACCCCAGGATTGGAATTCGCAAATCATTTTACCGAATGGTGTTACAACTACCACGACGCTTCTAGACCCTGGGCTTGCGATACGAATAACTATCCTACGCTTGAACAACAGGCGAGATTCATTCGTTCTTATGTTAACCATCGTCCGCAATTTAATCCTCGTGCTTCTGCGACGCCGAAGATGAATGCTATGGATGGGATTAGTAGGAATTCGATCTCGGATTTCTATCTAGATTCCAGAACGCCGGGAGGAAGTAGTAGTACACTGGATCTGAGCGCGAGTGCCGGGTATGATTATAGCCATGAGGAAGCAGCGAGAGAGAAAGAGACTGAACGCCAAGTCCAAGAGCTGTTGAAGGAAGTGCGAATCTGGCGTGTAGCTAATTCCGCGCAATGGGTAGCGTGGGGAATTGTGCAGGCTAAGGTTCCGGAATTGGATACTCCTAAAGAGCAATCTCGTATTGTTCTTAATGGTGGAGCGATTACAGAAGAGCCGGGGAAGATAGGTTCGGAATATGTTAACGGACATCCGAAGGAAGATGAGAATAAGAGGCCGGAAGGTCTAAAGGCGGAGGCACTGTTGGCGGGTGAAAGCGTTAAGGAAGCGGAGGGACTAGAGAATGAAGAGGATGAGTTTGATTATTTGGCTTATGCGCAGGATAGGGCGATGTTCTTTTGGGGGGATGTGGTGGGGTTGGGATTGGTGAAGAAGGAGGAGTTGCCGGAGGATGTTAGGGGGAAGTTAAAGGTTGTTAGTTATTAGAGTTTGCGTCGGATTACTTGGTGGATGGTTTGATATGCATGAGGGAGGGGGTTCGGATGTTGGAGCAGATAGAGGGTGAAGGGGGAAGGGGATAGGGATTTGTGGTGACTACATAGAGACGACGTCTTATGATTGCCTGGTTGAGATAGAGAGATATCCCCTGCTGCGAGATAGCTTTGCACATCAAATCGGAATGACATTGAGAGATTTACATCAGCCGAGTGTCCTTCAAGCGAATGATGCTCTTTTTGCATGGCGTTCCAAATAAAGGATTCTTCCCTGGCTTGTGTTTCATCCTTCCCCAAGTCCATCTTCATTCCTGCGCATGTAGTGAGAAGAAGGATGGGAGTGTTGCGCTTGGCGGTTCTGTGGAGCTGACGGCGAAGATAGTGAGGCGGGTGGGTGGTTAAGAGAGAGAGGGATCCAGCTGGGCAATGGAGGAGGGGATTCGGGTTGGAGTGAAGTACCTCCGTATGATCCGGACCCATTATTTGCCATTATGGCGTCCCTGTTGTCAAAATTGAGTGCGAGAGACTACCTTGAGGGAAGGAGAGGGGTCGTGGTCAACTGATCTGGAGGCTACTTCCTAAAGTCAGCTTAAGACATGTCTCTTCGAGGATATCTCTTGTTCGGATTTGAATCTGTCCAAACGCCAACCTGTAGCAAGTGCTGCCGTAGGTGTTGCTTCTCGTGTCTATTGCGAATCTATGCCGTTCGCCTTGAGCAGAAGAAAATTGACATTGCTTTGTCCTTAGTGTTTTCCGTTAATAATCACACGACGCCATGCAAGCTGCCATCGCCATGAGAATCGTTCGATGGCTTTGATATACAGCGATTGGGATCTCAAATCGTGTTTCCAATTCGGTCTTTATTATAAACACGCATGCAGGTGTTCCGTTGACTTACCTTCACCGCATCATGGCTTCTTGTCTCATAATGTCATTTCACGAAATCAGCTTGCGCCAGCTGAGCCACTACCACAACCCTCATCTACGTGATGCTTTATTCGAGAAAAGCAGTCCTTTACAGCGCTCAAGATGTTTGCTCACATGCTAAAGAGTCTGAGCCAAATATAGGCTTGTCAGCATGACCTTAAGCACCGCTCAGAGGGGTTTTGCGTCAAGGACGATGGACGAGCATATAGACGACGGTCATCCCGATTCAATCCCCTTCCTCGCTCATCCAGTTTTCTTATCTCATAATCTCATTCACTTCTTTAGCATCGACTACACAATGAAAGCATCCATTGTAGCAATCTTGCTGCTCGTGTACATTGTGTCTGGCATACGGATCATCCCACCTATATCTTCCGACGACGAACTCCGACCGCAGTGTGCAGAGTATGTGCTCGTGGAGGATGAACAAAGTACTCCCCTCGAGACACAAGGACGGAAACTGGAGTACGAGACCCGCGAGGATCGGGGCTGGGAAGAAGCTGCAACTCAGATGTTTGAAGACCAACTCATTTTCGCCCCCATCAATCAAACAGGAATGTAGATTGTGCCCACCAGTGCTGAGAGGATGAGACAACAGGTCGAGGATTTCTACCTGAAGAGAATACCGAAAGAAGTCAAACCCGAATGGTACATAACCAACGTCCAGCCCAAATCATACAAACATGGAGGAGATAGATTTGACCTCTGGGAATTCTATATCAACATTCTAGATGTCTCAATCTGCAAGCCAAAAGCCTCGAAGCCCGTTGACCTTGCCAAAGGTATCAGTTATGACAACAATTTGTCAGTTTGCGAGATAACTGTCAAGCTTGCAACGAAGCAGCGAATCGCAACTGTGAAGGGCATGGAAGCTAGCTCGCCAATCTCAGGCTCAACCGAGTTCAGCATCTTCAGCATCGAGACATCTTTCACTCAAGAGACGTCATGGGAGGAGACGTGGGAGACCGAGTCATCTCAGGACAATGAGTACAAGTTCGAGTTGAAACCAGGTCAGTCATGTGTGCCAGTTTTTCAAACATTCACGACTACATTGATGTTACATTGACGGGTCGTTAGCGAAACCAGTCAATCACTATTACCCACTACCAACAAAAATTTCGGAGGGGACAGCCCGACCCGACCGCATTCTGTTTCCACGACTGGTGCTACTAAATCCTCAGACGGAAAGTCAGAAGTTGCACCGACTCCGAGATCTATAAGCTTTCTCGAACAATCTCGCTGGACTCAGTGGCTTGGGAGAATGGGCATAGAGATTATTACCAATCAGAATCTATAAGCCACCAAACACTTTCCAATCTTGCAGATGACTCTCCGGTCACCCCTCATTTACTCCCCGAATTGTTACGATTGCCTGTCGAACTCAAAAACAGCATATGGGAATATGTCGGTCCCAAGACAGCCTTTAGCGCCTTTATATTGGTGGCAGAGGAAACATCGCGTCCTGCCCGCTCCCTCAGTTGCTCCGGCTGTCGAAATGTATCATTAGATCGAGGATCTTATATATCTCTTAAGATGACCACTGTATTTGGAACAACATATATCCAGGATCTAGACAGTAGAGAAAGTTCCAAAGTCATTCCTGGAGTCGTTACACGCCTAAGCTTTGCTATGATCCTTGGTGGAATCTGCGCAATCAAGCTATTTGGCACTGATTGGGACACAGGCTGGCTAGGTAAAATTCCAAACACGGACCGCATCTGGTACGGAACCATACAAGAGATAGGTACTGGTCTTACGTGCAGCTATAATGTAAGCTGGTGTCGAGTTTTATGTGCCACAACTAATCGAAGCAGGATCTATACTGCAGACTGCAGTTCTATATCAAGCTCGAGACCTAGCCCAACAAATCAGATACCGCGGGATCAACCGGACATTCCGACTTCCCTTGCCGATCCGGAGGCGGCGTTATTTGATTTCAATCGAGACATCATCGGCTCTAGCCATCATATTCAGAATTCTCAACCACGGTGTTTCGAATACCTGCCTTTGTTCAGTGGTAATGAATATGCGAGCGGTCTTACAGTTCACTTCTCTGGAAACGGCATAACTGGATTGGAGGCCCATTTCACGCGAACTTCACAACTGTCGGGAAGCCGTGATGGTTGTTCTAAGTACCTCCCATTCAATTAAAGTGAACGGATAGCCTTCACTTGGCTCCGTATTATCAATTCTCGTAGTCATGCACACGCCGCACCAACATTAACAGTGGGTTGCAAATACATTTAATATAGTTCGTCATTAATATGTCTTCGCAGATTCAAACAACTCTTGGAAGAATCTATTCGTTCGGGCCATACATTTTGCCACAACTAGTGATAAGCAACAAGTGTAAGTAGATTCTTCTCGACAAACCTGGACTCATCACGGGATTCTATTTCGAAAACCCAGCCGCTTCTTCGGTAATTATGAGACTTGGCGTCACTAGGGATAAGAGCTCGAGATCAAAAGTCACCCACACTTGCAATACCCTGCATGCAATGCCCCTCATCTCCCCTTGGTTGGCCCAAATGCAGGACTGTTCTTATCTATTGCTGTCCTAAGTGGTCTCAAGAAAGTTGAACTCTGCCGAGTCGGCGGTCGCCGTACTGGAGTGAGAATACATTACCCCAGAGCTCCGTCCGTGGTCCTTGGACAGTAGCACGCCTCCTATCCTTCACAACACACCTTTATTTATACTGGCAATAGTCTCAATACTCGTAAAATCTATTTTAAAATCTCAAAGTCTGGCGTTCGTCAAGTCGTTACTGATGTCGGCTTCTCGGCGGACAAGAGCGACGATCGCGACTATCGATGCTTTAGTTCAGAAAAAGTAGAATTTAAGCTAACTTATATTATCAAGTGCTAATAGAATTACTAGTCTATCGCATAGTGGTTTTCTAAGTTCGACAACGTGGTCTATTACTGGGAGAGAGAATTTCTTGCTGTTCCGGAAGAGAGTATGGCGAAGTTCAAGTAGTTTATTGCAAAGAGTTTTGAAATTAGTATTTACCTAAGGAACATCAAATAGGATAGCAATATCTCCATACCACCCAACCGCGTTTTTATATATCATATCGGAATTTTGTCATGCGTTACGTGATTCAAACTGTGACCCTAATACAACTATGCATCCTTTCCATTGTACGTTGTTTTCGTCCAATCTAACTTGGTAGTGGTTCTCTTGTGACCCCGTCTATCTCTGAAGGTGAACTCGTCAAGGCGTATCATAAGGAACTCTAGTAACTTTGACAATCATATAGTCACTTTCTCTACCACCTGCTGTGCCTTCTTGTAGCTCGCCCATATCATTAGAGTCATTCTAAGCTGAAGAGTCTCCTAAAGCATCGCCGTACTAGTTTTGAGTATGGGGACTCGATGCTTCAGTGGGGTCAGCGCCTTCGTAAGTTGACAGTGCGGCGTACCCGCCTTGCGGACCTGTTTGAGCGTTGTACGAGGGAGAATATCTGCCTGATGCCTCTGCCGGATTGTTGCATGAGCCTGTATATCCGGCTGGATTGCTGTTGGTTGAGTAGCTTGACGAATTGGTAGATTGATAGGATTTGTAGCCGGTGATAGTCTGGCCAGCATGAAAGGTGGGCATCCGCGCTTTCATCTGGTTAAAGCTCTCCTCGACTAGCCGGCCATCCTCTTCATCCCCGATATCTTTGTACTCTTGCCAGTCCCCTTCATGATTCTCCCCCCAGAAAGGCGTCAATCGCTCGTCACCTTGCATGTATTTCCATAACCTAACATGGGCGCCGGCCATAGTTGCAGCGTAGACGAAAGATACCATCTCATATTCAACATACAGCTTGCAGTACTCCACAGCCCGTTCCTCTAATGCCTTTAGACTAAATGCTTGACTCTTTCCGGTCCGTTTGCACTTTGCGAAGCAAAGGGTTCTGATGCTCTCAGTTTCGTTTCCGAGATATTTAACTACAATGTCGCAATGCCGTTGGGACGCGAGGCTTGCTGGCTGCTCGCTCGTCACTGCGAAGTAGTCCTCGGTAAAGATGTTTCTGTAAAGGACAACTTCCATTAACGCGACATTTTCGTGCTCCTTAGGATCAGCTATTCCGGTATAAATATTTGTAATGTGGGCGTTGTTATAAAACTGCTGTTGCATTCGGGTCCTGACTAGTCCCTGAGGCCGGAAATTCGTAGCTGATGCCATGGTTCCGATAGTAATCGAAAATTGAAGATCTGTTGTCTGACCTCTGTGCATTATGGTACGCATATTTCAAGTCCGCTTACTTTTCAAAGAATTCGTAGATCGTGTTTTGCAGTCAGAATAGAGTCTTCCATCAACAGGCTAGTCGAGCTATGTACATATGGGATTGCCATTTATCGTATCAATTCAGGCAGCGATAAGCTTTGGTCTAGATGTGGCTGCTGCAGACATTGGTAAAACTGAGTTACTTGGGCATTGGAATTACGTAAGTAACTAAATCAGTCGCTATCAATCATGCATCAGCCACAGATACCGATTGGAATGTTGTGTCTGCCACGCAGTTTGCATATGCAACCTTCCCCGACCAAGTCGAATCTTTATCGCGACCAGCAAACCGTTGACTTTCAGATGCCCTCACACCCGACTGATTAGCTCTCCAATAAGAGGCGCTTCCTTTTCTGTATTGCAATACTGCTGCCTGAAGAGGAGGGTGGAGGAAAGTACATGACTTAAACTTTCTCGAAGTCTTTGACGAATCGCGGCATCAGCTGCTCGCAAGGCCGCGGTAATACCAAGTAGAATCTAATTAAATTCAATGCATCTGCAACAAAATACTTAATGTTCTGTCAAGACTCAAGGATCGAAACGGCGGAGCGGGGCGGAATGGGATACGATGTGCGACGGAGAAGAACGGGATGTTGGATTTTGAGTATCACGTTTGCGGCTGGGATATCTTGCAATGTACATCGCATCTCCATACGGTGTCCTACCTCTATTGTCATATGTTGAACCATTTGGTTTTCAGGAGCGACTAGCATGTTCGGAAGTGCCGATTTGCTCAGTGTATCTCGGCAGTGGTAGAAAATTATAGCACTCCAATGTCCGTTGCAACCTTGAATTTGCCGATAAGCACCAAATGAGGGTTTTGAATGTTCACTTTGAGGTTGTAAGTGAAGTTTTGCAACTTATTTGAGGCATGTAGGTTGCGCTTTCAGATTTGAAAAGGCATACTAGCGAGTCGTCTACTTGAAAGACATGAGCAGAAATTCAAGTGCCTAGCCTCGTGATTGCCTTTGAATGAAGGAAGAATGGAGTAGCTATGCGGTATTTTGTTTTGCTTCACTTTACGAAGACTAAGACCCTTGGTTCTAGCTATCTCCTTTCGTATTAAATTAGAGCTAAGAACATAAGACCACTCAGCCTCTTACTCTTGGTTTGATCTTAGACTCTTGGAAACAATCCGCGCACTTGCGCGTCAAGGCGTTCAAGCAGTTTGAGAGAGAATTTCTCTGGCCGTTGATTTGAAGAGGAAGAGCATGGAGTGCGGGGAAGATGTGGAGATTCAATCAACATGCATATCGGGGGATCTCAAAACGCTTGGTAATAAACCACGCACTACGACCTTCGTGACGGTTCAAGGAGAATACTGCGGATGCTGATCCGCAAACGAAAAGCAAGAGAATGCGGCGAAGAAACGTAGTCAAATGCAGATGCGGCTCATCCATTACGCAAGCCTCCCCCTCGCTTACTGGAGTGTGCTGGGAATACGAGCAGGGCGTTAAGTTTTGGTGATGATCTACAGGAACCGAAACTCTGTTCTTTGACTCGGATCAATATCCGATAGTGTTTTCAAATGTCTCGGAGAAGGGGATCGTGATGTAAAAATGGGTCGGTCGATCGTGACCCGATTTCATGACATTTTAGAAAGTGGCGTTCACTGGCGGCGGGAGCGTTTGGTCGGGATGATGATGTTCACATGTGCTAAACGGTGATGCGATGCGGTGTGATGAAAGTTGAAAATCGCCTCAGATTCAGGCCTTGGGACGCTGAAACCTTGGGTTTTTCGGTAGTGCTTGCAGTACGAAGAGCTGGGGCCAGTGTGCGAGGAAGCCGACGTGCATGTAAGGTTAAGTTCTAAGGTTTGAGGGAGTGGGGCGACAGAGTTGATTCTGATCGAGATGTGAGTGGATTTTGAGGAAGATGTATGAGAGAAGATGAAGCTTAAGCTTGAGTAAGGTTAGGGTTGTAAACATCTGAGTGAGGCGACTCGTGAGTGTGAGCTCCTTTGATGGAGATGATCTGGAGCGGAGAGAGAAGTGGAGGTTGGGCCACTACTGAAGGAGGTGACTTGGCTAGCTTGGAATGAGGGGCGGCGGTGAAGAAGAAAGGAAATTTCTTGAGCACATCATAAGTGTAGATGAGAAAGGTCTCATCCTGAGGGTTCTATTCTATCTGAATAGATGAAAACTTTCAATCATCTCAAAGACACTCATCCTCAGAAATGAAGCGCTCGTCGTTATCACTCACGATCGGCGCCCACCACGCCGCAGCATCGCGTCGTATTTTCCTGCTGCACGGCTTCCTCGGACTGAAGACATACATGGTGTAACCAGCCCCCCATGCACAAGAGCGCCATTCATCCAGCCCGACCAGCATCACCAGCCGGCCAAGCCGGGAGGATGAGCAGGCTTTTGGGGGCATTTCTCCCAAAGAACACGAGATCGAGGTCCAGCGGTACCCATGCATAAAAATCCTGTTATCGCTGCCAGGATTGATTGCCAAATGCAGGGCCCGCCATATTGGGCAATTATGAAGATGATGTGAGGCTGCATACTTTGGGGGAGAATGGAGGAAGGAAGAAAGAGGGTGGATGGAGTTCAGATGGTTGACCGCTGTCTTATCTGTGATAAATGAGTCGGATCATACATCGGTCTTGTATCCATATTCTGCACAATAAATGCTGACAAATGATATTGACCCTGAACAGACTTCCCGAGGAAGCCGTGGCGGCTGTCAGATTTGTTTCTGGAATGCTGCGCGTTTGGACTGAACGCCGTGGCTGGACGTCGTCGGCATTCAATTGTCCGTTGAGCGTTTGTTAAGATTGAGATGCGGGCTGACACGAGGAACGAGAATATCTCCCTGGCCTCAGAATGCAGCGTTCTTCCAACTGCAGTGCAGGAGTGTATTGTTCGGCTGCGCAATGGAATGTTAACACGACGACCATTCTGTTTGTCTCGTGTGCTGCGACCTCTTGTTTGATGGTGGCCAGCACGAAGTATCAGAGTCGAGAGAACGATGAACCCTGTGATGATCCGCTCGCTGGCACTGGGACCATGGCATAAATCCAAGAAGCATAACTGCGCAAGTGCCTGTGAGAGAGAGTCTCAACCCTGTGTTCAGATTGGTAACTCTACGCTGAAGATGTGCACGATTGTTTCATTCGCCATCCGGTGCACGACATCGCAATTGTCTGGAACGTGAATTACCTCCGTACGAATACTACTACTCGCCATTCAAGTTGCGAACTGTCACACACGGTCTTGCAATCAGTGGCTGCGATTTCGAACGTTGCAGCGTGCCTTGGTAAGACCCCCTTTGAGTCTAGCCCCCCCTCGCCCTTTCCCCATCCTGACTGGCTACCAAATTATCAAGCGCTCGCTCGTCACCACTCAATCCCGTCGAGGTCAAGGTTCCTTGCTCTCTGCACAACCCAACCCAACCCTCAGATCCCACTTTCTTTATCTCCCTCACCCCAAGACACTCGTTTGTTCTTGCAATCCGTTTTTCGTCGTCGTCGTCTAGCTGTGTAGGACTTCACTGTCGCTATTCCGAGTTTCCGATCGACCTTATGTGAGGAGAATGCGAAGAGTGTTGATCGAAGCATCTTAATCGACGGCGTCTGCAGGCACAATTTATCCACGCTCGACCTCGAAAGCGACCAGACCCCAACCACACCCAAAATAAATACTCTACGCGCCCAATTACAACGGTCATCGTTCATCGGAACAATCCATCTGCCACAACGCCTGCCGTTTCGATTTGCGTCGGAAACACTGGGGGAATAGGGCCATACGTTTCGATACATTTGTCGCTTGATCGACTGGAGGCTGGGACGCATAACACTAGGTGCTAGGAGGGCTCACGTCACCAAGCCTGGGACGACTTCTCGAGCCCGAGAAAAATTCCAACCTCCTCTTAGTCTGACAGCTCGACAACTATCACCACCGGGCACTGTCCCGTCCACCCTTCCTCTCTGCAACATACTCTAATAATACCATTTCGACAATGGCACGCTTTCCTTCGTTATCATCGGCATCATGGACCACGGCGTTTGTTTCTTCCCTTGCCCTCTTTAGTATAATAATTCCTTCGACGCGAGCACAAAGTTCTTCGAGCTTGGAGACGATACAGGGGACAAATGGGGCGGGGGTAACACAAACACTGTTGGTCGACCGGTACCCGGCATTATACTCGGGAGACTTTGGTGATTGTATGGGAGGACAAAGCTTGCTCAACCTGACGTCCTACGATGCGGCTTACTACGCAGATAATATGACCGTCCTGTT
This sequence comes from Acephala macrosclerotiorum, assembly GCA_014904845.1. Lineage (NCBI taxonomy): Eukaryota > Fungi > Ascomycota > Leotiomycetes > Helotiales > Mollisiaceae > Acephala > Acephala macrosclerotiorum. The sequence continues at coordinate 16,467 of MU119246.1, forward strand.
CAACCTGGCTGGAACCACCAATCTCAGGAACGAGTCTATAATGTGTATGTGATCCAATGAGGAGGTTGTTTGAAAAAATGGCTAATCTTGTGTCCAGTATACATCTCTGTCTATGCTTGTAAGCAAAACATCTCGAGACATCAAACAGAACGGAACACTAATATCATACACAGACGGCGAGGACCGTTTCGACCTCGTGTTCAACCCGTGCAATGCCAACTTTGCCAGGTTTGTCTTCACGTCTCACCCTTGAGCACTTCTAACATCAGCAGTCTATGTCCGTTGAACGCTAGTGTTCCCATAACTGGTGGAGCTGTCATTCCTGTGTCGACTTCCGATGTATCTGCTATTCCCAATATTGCATTGTCGATTCCCGATTTCGAAGCATCGGTACAACTACGAATTTTCTCGAATTCTTCACAGACGCAGATTGGCTGCTTCTCGGCCGTGATGCGAAATGGAGCCACCTTCTCTCATCCAGCTGCTGTTGGTTCGGTGCTAGGAATTTTCACTATCGTAGCCGTGGTGGCATCCTTCGCCACAGCAATTTATGGAGTCGGCGTACCTCAAATGCGAACCCACTACGCACACTCTCTGTCCGTCCTAGTCGTGTTTGAGGTCTTCCAGTCGATATTCTTCTCCGGTGCCTTGTCCTTGAACTGGCCCAGCGTTTGTGCTGCTTTTTGGAGTAACTTTGCTTGGTCTGCCGGCATGATCTACACTCCAACAATCATTAACTCAATCAACAGCTTCACAGGTGTATCTGGAAATGCTAGTCAAGTTGGTGGTGCAGGGTCTACCGTCCTGAACAACAATGGCGGTCTTCAGCAGCAGATTTATGGACGTGCCGTTTCCAGCCCTCATGACTTTGCACGAAGTGAGCGTATTGCGAGCCGGATCTATGAACGTGCTATGGAGGACAGCCCGTACGAACTTGCACGAAGAAGTGAGCAGCTTGCGAGCCGCCTCATCAAGAGAGCCACCAACGCGACGAACAAGACCTCGGAACGACTATTTGCCTGGGCTGGAGTTCCGGTCTCTCCTGGGCTTCCAATCCCTGGCAACTGGTCAGGATTTGCTGGCGAGCTTTCCATGGTCAACGTGCCAGCCGCAGATGCATTCATGACTGGCTTCTTATGGTTCTTGATTCTTCTGGCCATTCTTATCGGAGCTACTATCGCCTTCAAATTCTCGTTGGAGGGGTTGAGTTCTATCAAATGGATCAAGCATGATCGATTTGCAATGTTCAGGAACCACTGGAAGGGATTCACTGGCCTCATCGTCCTCCGATCATGCTTCATTGCCTTCTTCATGCTGATGACTTTGGCTCTGTTCCAGTTCTCATATGGTGGAAAAGCCGGCCCAATCGCGATCGCGGTCATCGTTTTTTTGATATTCTTCGTGGGAGCCATCGGTCTGACGATTTATGCCTGCTTCTACAGAGTCAAATTTGGCAAGTACGAATCCTCGCCAGACCGCATTCATTTCCAGCGCAAGAAGGTGCTCAAAGTCATTCCATGGTACAAGACAGTTCGCGAGAGTTCGTTGGGCGAAGAGGACAAGGCCAAAACTGCCGGCTCGGTGTCTTTCTTCCAGATTAAGTTCGTCGACCATGACTCGGAGCAACAAAGCGTTCACCAGAATGCTACCTTCACAAAGCGCTTCGGATGGCTTGCTTCAAGATATCGTCGAACTCGATGGTGGTTCTTTGGCTTCTGGGTCGTCTATCAATTTGTGCGAGCTTGCTTCATTGGTGGAGCCAGTCAAAACCCCACAGCGCAGGTCTTTGGTATCTTCATCTGGGAGATCATTGCCTTTATTGCAATCATCTGCATCAACCCATTCGAGGGAGCCCGTAATACTGCCCTGGCTGTGTACATGCTTGGAATCAGCAAGGTTGCCACTGCAGGACTTTCCATTGCCTTCTTGCCGCAGTTCAACGTAGCTCGAATCCCCACCACTATCATCGGCATTATCATCATCATTGTTCAGGGCTTCTTGACAATCGGTCTCCTGATCCTGATCGTTCTTGGCGCAATTTCCAGCTACATGTCTCTTACTCGCAACCGCGAAGAGTTCAAGCCCCATAGCCTCGAGAACATTCGCATGAAGTACTTTGGACACCTGGAGCAGAAAGAGAAGGATGTGCCACCGCCACCTCCACCTGTACCCGAAGAGCCAAAGGAGCCATACTTCCAAGTCAAGACCGTTCGTCGCGCTCCCAAGATCGAGGACGAGGACGTAGATTATGTTCCAGAGTTGGCCGAGTTCAATCCTGGTGCATCGCAGCCTTCTCTGGCTGGTCCTGCTTCTCGCAGCCGAGCAAACAGTGCGGCTGGCAGCATGCGGTCTCACTACTCTAGCTATGGCAACGTACCATATGGCGCGAGAGTCCACCGTGCTAGTTGGAGCTCGAGAGATTTCAACCAGTATCAAGAGGAGCATGGAAACAATTCGCCGTTCGGCACGCCGGGCCCCTCAAGAAATGTGAGTGGGATGAGCCAACATATCAGCAATAATTCGATAGCCTCGAGGGCGCCATTGATGAGGCCACAAGCCTCACACTCCTCTCTCAGACCATCCACTCCAACACGAGAGCAGCAACAGAGATTTGCGAACCAGCGTGTAGCTCACGCCAGTTAGAACTAGATTAACGAAATCACGATCAAAGAAGGCAGGATACATGTGGCGTTGAGGGACTTGAAATGGTATAATGGAACTAGGATTGTTGATCGTTCAATTCTTGCACAGCCTAGGCGTTTGTGATTTTTGCTGCTAGCCTCTTTTCGTATATAATTGTGGGCTTGGTTTTATTGCTAGACTGGCACTGCATTTGCATTCTACGGAGAAGCTTCGCGCATAGCGACTTCACGTCACAAGCATTGGATGGGATGGTCCGGACGGCGTTCAGGTATGAGAAAGGAGGAATGAGCACACAGTACTAAACGCTGGAAACGGCGATACGAGGTCTGCGAAAATAGCAGTCTCATCACAATACAGATCTCTTTACACTTCTTCAGTTGGCTTCTTCATTCGATTGTGAAGCGTCTGTTTTGCTGGGAGATTTTCTCCGATCCCTTCCGTTTCGTCTTATTCATTGACGTGCTTCCTCCTCGACGCTGCCGCAGCTAGGTTCGCGGAGAGGCCTCGGATAGCGCCACGTGATGACGCGCAGCTCGAGGCCTCCAACGCGATTTTTAGCCCTTCAGAAGAGAAGCGAACTCGTTCTCGCATTAAAAACTATCCCATTTTCCAATATTCTCTCGACAGACATCACAATTGATCCTTATGCGTTGACAGCAATCCTTTGACGCCGATTTTCCCCCGGAGACTTGGATGCTACTCGGTTCTCCTTCAACATTCGAATCGGTGTTCATCCTGCTTTCGTTCAACCTACACGTCAGAGTCAGAACAGCAGCTCGGAGTCCAGCGCGACAGGCTAGTCTAGGTCAAGATGTTCTACAGTCATGAGAGTGAGCTGTTTCTTGGAATTAGAGAAGAGAGCAGAGGAAAATACTAACGATTGCAGTTCTGACAAGTAGGAAGTATGGCGTTGCTACGGTTTGGTACGTTCTACTTTCTTCCTCTTCTCCTTACTCTCTCAATCATCACCGTCGTGTCTCTCCCCTCTTCCCGAAGGCCCACCACCACGCCTCTACATTCTCCTCAAATCGCGCTGCGCAAGCAACGGCTAACCCAAGCCCCTCCACACAGGCTCGTCGCCACCCTCGGCGCGAAATCTAACACGAAGAAGGTCACTCGAAAGGCAATCCTAGGCGTTGATCTCAAGAAGGCTTGCGAGACGATCATCGAGCCCGAAGCACCGATGGCCTTGCGTCTGCAATCCAACCTCCTCTACGGCGTCTCGAAAGTCTATAATCAGCAATGGGAGTATCTCTTGAGTGATGTGCAGGCTGCGCAGAATAATATTAGGGCGTTATTGAAGACAGCTAGGAGTGATGGGTTGGATCCTAATGCTGGGAAGGCGAGGTGAGTTCTTCTTTTCTTGGTTCTGTGGATGGTGGAGAGCGGGAGGAAGGTAACTGACGCGTCACAGTCGCGACCAATTGATCATGATGGATGATCCAGCCTTTTCGGCAGACATGGCCCTCCCCGACCTCGGGTTCGACCTCGATCGCGCCCTCACCCCCTCAGCAGACACCCAACGCTCCTCACAATCCATGCTCTCTGTCCGTGACCACAGCGGCTCTGTCTCTTCTCTGCACGCCGTCTCTGTCCTTGGTCTAGACATCGCGTCAAGCAGCAATGGTGGAAATGCATACCAACTCCCTCCGCACCCTGATTTCTTCCACGCCGAGTCTTCTGCACAAAAGGGCAATGCACCTGCCGAGGTAAACGTGGATGTTTTTGAAGATGAAGAGCTGGTCTTGTTCGACGATGACCTGTTCGATTTCGACGCCGATGGACAGCTGCGCGATATTCCTGCCAGTGAACGTGAATCGAGACGTCTTGGTTCTATGGTTCCTCAATCTCATCGAGACTCGGAAGCCAGCGGACGCGTTAGAAAGGATCATGAAGTTGCACAACTCGGCTATGTCCTACCGATTCTTGACGGCGAGGGGGATCTCGATATGAATTACGGAGACGATGATCTTGCTCTTCCCGACGCTGAGCCATTCCCTGTCATGGCTGGCCGAAGCGATCCTGTTGATGGTGCTCGCGTCCCTTCTTCTCCCCAAGGAGAGCCTTCTTCTGTCTCAGCAGAAGCTCCCGCAATGCAGAAGCGAAAGAAGACTAAGAAAGTCAAGTTCATCAAGAATGATCAGACAATTGCCTTGAGAAATTCAGAGATGAGCGCGATGCAGAGAGAGTACTTGGATCATATGGCCGCTGAAACATTGATCAAGACCAACAAGAAGGCTGTTGCTCAGTCAAAAACCAATGCGTTCCACTACGTCTACGGCTCCGGCCTCAACGATATCGGCGAGGGTTTGGGTTCCATGAAGATACCAAGTCCACTGGCCATGTTCTCAGGAGAAGCACTCATGTTCAAGTTAACCGGAAAATCCACCACCCAGACCAACTGTGCGAAGCCTTCAAAGCGACCTCATACCGAAGGAGAAGACGAGCAAGAAGAAGACAGTCCAAGCAAGCGTGCCCGAGGAGATGAAGTAGGTCGCGGTATCCAACTCCAAGACGATGACAACTTCATTCTCAACAACGACGATGACCCTTTCCTTCCCGACCTTGGTGCCAACGACGCAGATGCAAGCGTAGAAATCGAGCGTGGAAGAGATGCTCCCTCTGCATTAGCCGATTACCCCTCCTCCGCAATGCCATGGAACGTCTCCGCTTCCTTGCATTCTCATCAACGCGCCGCTTCTTCCTCAATCCCCGGACATCTAGGTTCCCGACGCCTGACATCAGCATCTCCACTCATAGGTCGTGGTTCAGCCCTCCCTGAGAATCTCGTTGGAGAGATAGATGATTTCGACATGGGCGCAGGAATGGGAGATGATGATGAGATGGTTATGTACGGCCGACCTGACCGCTCTTCAAGCCAACAGCTCCCTGGCTTCGCGGCGATGGGTCTTGGTATCAAATCTTCAAGCGTTGCTGGTGTGAATGAGGAGGAATTCGAACTCTTCGGCGCAGCTGCTGCGGTTGATACTCAAACCGCTGCTGATTCTCAATGGCTACGCTCAGCTCTAGATACCGAGTCAAATAATTTCCTTGAATACGTACGCAACACCATCGACGAGAAGGGAGATGATGAACTTAATCAGGACAACGATGATCTGGATCAGATTGGTGGGATTGGTGTTGGTAAGGGAGGCAAGAGTGTAACATTCGAGGAACTCTTTGATCCAGAGAGGAATACTTGTATGGTTGCTGCTCAAGCTTTCTACCATGTCCTGAGTCTTGCGACTAAGAAGCGGGCTTGGGTTGAGCAGGATTGTGGTGTGGGGGGTGTAGAACCTTGGGGTGAGATTAGGATTGGTGTTTGTGTTTGAGTTGCTTTTGCTACTATGTTTCTCTGTTCCTTGTTTTTTCTTGTCTCTTGCTTCGCTGCTATCTGCAACTGTTTGATTGCGGTTGTGGCCTGAGACTGGATAGGAAACGAGCTAGGGGTTGGGGACTAGAGCGCGCTAGGAAAGGGAAGGGTACAAATCTTGCACAATACTTTGCTATTTCTTTTGTTCTACACATACTGAGGTGGGTATGGAGGATTCAACGTCTGGTTGACTGGAAGGAAGGATATTTGCTGGATAGTTTGCTTACTTGTGATTCTGAAGGAGTTTCGAAGATACCCATTTGCTTTAGGGATACAATACAACATTTTTGCTGAAAATGAGCTTGGGCTTATGCTTAGCGATGATGTGATGTGAGCGTGTGAGTTATCATTGCTTGAGTGAGGTATCCAGATTTGAGAGCTGTATCATTGTGGACGAGGGGTAGAAAACTAAATTGAAAGGCGGCCTCGATATCAAGACGCCCGACGGGCGGTCTTCCAACCCCGTCTAAGCCGTCTCCTCAAATCTACCGTATTAGGCAGATAGAGAGAAGCCTACGATGTGCAACAAAACTTTCAATTCAATACGGACATTGCTACAACTTACAACTCTGTTGCACGTCGTAGCCTTTCCCACTCCGCCCCCCTCCACCCCCAGGTCCGCTACGATAATTGAATCTCCATGGGACATTGCTGAGTTTTTGTTGCATGACGTAGGCTGGCCGTTTCCTTGGCTTCAATACGGCAAACTTTGTCGGTCTGTCGTCCACGGGCCTGGACGTCGAGGCGTGGCCATGTCTCGAGGTCATGGTGCGAAACGGGTTCGTCGAGGTCACAGAGTTTTGATGCCAATAAGGGACACGGGGACCTAGTGCATTCTGCGGGAAAGGAAGCTTGCTCGTTGTTCATATGCTTTGACTAGTGCTAAATGATGGTAATCACATATTGCTCCTTGCCAGTCTCTGGGTCCACTCTTGTCTCTGCGCAGCATTCTCGAGCTGTCCTTGGTCCTAATTCTTCCAGCGCTGCGCCAAATAGTTCATACTCACACTTGGAGCTATATATGATAAAGGAGCCTACTCGCCTGAACTCGCCCTGCTTGCTCATTGTCGGTTGGAGGAGTAAACCACGTATCCCCGCTAGACCCTGAAGTTTTTGATTAACATTCCCTATCGGTATCTCAGAATGCCAAGTAATTTTCACCATTGGGACTACGATGACATCCTGGTCTTCGTTGTGACTGGTATACTCGCTACCTTCGTAATGTTCATCGCTCCTACCGCCTATTTTGATATTCTTGCCCGTAGCGTTGATCTTGACTAGGGCAAAATGGCGAAGAGTCAAAGTGGCGGCTAGCATTGCTGAACAGCCAAGAGTAAGCACGCCCCCACTGATCTGACCGAAATTATCTGGTCCTAGTGGTGACACCCAAACATCAAGTATACGGGACAGCTTCTCGAGTCCTTCACCATCTTCAAAAGAATAATAAACACCGCCGTCAACAGATGCCCAAGACCAAGTTGGTGCTCGATATGGTCCATGTTTGGGTCGAACCGTAGCTGTCCATCAAAGTTGTGGTTAGAATTGGGATAATGAAGCTGAGAAGAGATGTATAGAGATGATCCGACGATATGAATTCGACTGACGCCAGTATGCCTTGTAATAGGCATAGACAGCTAACGAGTGATAGGAGATATTGCAACAAGAACACTTACCCTTTTTAGCCATCCAACAAAGTGCTACTTCCATTTTTGAACGCCAAAGCCCAGCGAGGTAGTCATCGCCACTCTCGTTTTCCGCAATTCGTGCAACCCCTGCTAATGCGACGAGTTTGTCCTTGCTAAGCGTTACACTGCACATGCTGTACATTTCGACAATCTGTGGCCAGATCTCATACATTGACTTTCGTGGGCGAATATGTCTATCTTTGAGAGCTGCCGGAAATACGTTGGGAAAAGATTCACATGCGTCATGAGTCCGACATTCCCAGAAGAGTTCTATTCACCCGACATATTCCAGTCAGTATACCTCGTGAAGACAAAGGGGGAGCAACCCCTGGAGTCAAAAGCCTCATTCTAGGGTCTGTAGCGAGTGTAATTCGTGAAAGATCCTCAAAGACGAAATATGTCTCAAGAGGAGTCGACTTACCAGTCTTACCGAAATGCAAGGTTCGAGGGGAAAGGAGCCGTTCTTGAAAAGCCCAAGCCCGGGATGCGAGATGTGTGTTGGGTATGCCACTACTGTACAGTCCAAAAAGAGCAACGGCATACGGGGCTGTGATAAAACTTGGAGGAAAATAAGCACCTCCAATGAAATTCGGTGGCTTGAGAAACAGCCCTTCGCTGCCATCTCTGGCGCCGGATGCGGCAATGTTGATGGACGATCCGCCGTATACTGAGCTCATGCGTCCAGCCTCAATGTCCCAGTCTTGGACAGAATCTTGAATGATGCACAAGGAGTCTATCCAAATATATCGAAGCCCAAGATCAAGGGTGACATTTATAGCATCTCGGAAGGTCCTCGTGAGCAGGTCGAATGGTACACTGGTCTTAAATGTGTCAAGCATCCTAGTGGTGAGTTTCAGAAAATCTATACCTCCCCAACAATGGCTCAAAGTCGCATACTCAACGCGCTCAACCCCTTTAGCCCAGTCTGCAGTCTCAACGAGCCTCACAGTCTGTTGGTAATGATCGTTCCGGCCGTCTGTAGTGTTGCTCCTATCAAGGACAAGCAGCCGTGTGGGTATAGGGTGTGTGGTTGAGGCCTTGCAGCGGGGGTGCTCTCGAGTGCACGCGTGCAGCCATTCTTTCGCAAGGTTAATTGGATTCTCAATCAATTGATTTGATATTCTCAATGTCGGAGAGAAAGATGCTGCGTGATTCGTAAACTTCGTGCTAGCATCAATCTTAAGCATGGACATTGAACATACCTGGCTCGTCGATTTTCTCTACCCATAGCGATCTAGCGCCTCTTTCCAAAAATATCGATGTGCCGTGCACCATATAGCGCAGGTCTGTCAACCCAAGCCGGGTATACTGAACAAGAAGTAGCGTGGTCGGTCGCCCGAGAGCTTTGAGCCTTTGCTCAGTCCTGTGCGCATGAAGCAAATCAGGTGGGCGAATCTGCTGAAAGAGGAGTCGGCAAAATCGGCATCCGGCCACACTTGCAGCTTCTAAATGCTGAATACTAGCTATATAGGGGACCGAAGTTTCCTGAACGTCTGAATTATATTGCTGAACCATTTCAGACCACTTGGTGGGGAATGCTTGGCATGCGTGACAATATCCGTCCTTCAGCTCCTGTTTCAAACTAGGCACCAAAGCGCGGACACTCTTGTTGATCTCTGTTCGATCAACAATCTCATTATCGAGACCTTCAAGCTCCTCCAGATGTTCCTTCCCTCGTTTCATCTTGATTCGGTGATATCCAGGCAAGGGGTATACCCAAATCGGAGAGGGACAGTGGCGAAGACAGGTTTTAATTTGATGCTTGGGTGTGTCGTTCAAGTCTAAGGGGTCATGTGCAGCCTCGATCGTTGTTTCAAACCATGCCCCAAGCTCAACGGACAATCATCAGTCTTAGAGATATATTGATACTCGACTGAGGTCTACGCTCAGAGAAACTTGTCGCAAGGCTGTTGGGCGCCAGCGCATTGTGACCCCTGCTGCGGCTGCAGCCGCATCTTCCTAGAGCCAGCAGCCTGTCCGAATCGATTAGAATGGCGATAGGCAACAAGGCATTAACAAAAACACACTCAAAGTCAGCCATGCCGCTTTATGCTTAAAGATTTGACTTGGAGAAAAACTAAGTTTTAATGTAAATGCGCACTTAACTCGCGACTTTTTGTAATTTTGAAAGGAGGGGTAGTATCGCATTTATTGTGCATTAATTATTAGTCTATAAAATAATTGATTCTATTGCGTGAGCGGTCATCGTAAGAAGACTGATTTAAGTGAAGGGTGTATCACTTCTTTCAACCGGCATGAGTGCTTGAAAGGTTAAAGTTTCCGGGGCTGATTACTACGTACAGGGCCTTTTAATTGTTAGCGCACCGAGAATTGCCACAATAACGCCGCTTTTACAATCACTCTACAATAGAATGCAATAAATAATGAGATTATTCAGAACTCTGTATACCAATTATTGACTTCAATCACTACTTTGCAACGTGCAAATATTGTGTGAATCATATCTTTAATTTTTGCATTTGTTATATTATTCTAAGTCTCTAGAACAATTACTCTAAGCTTATAATAGTTTCTATAGACTTTTAAATCAAATAAAATCAATATATTTTTTATTCTATTTTATATAATCTCAATTAGTAAAAAATCTAAAAAAAATAATAATCAAAAAATTGAAATAATTTTTCTTTTTTCTATAAAAATTATATTGTATTTTGCGATGTATTCTAATTTTCTATTCTACTAGAATAACAATTCTAAGTAATTGAATAAATACTTTCAAACTACAAAAACAATATATTAACAATAAATAATTTAATTAATTGATTTTTACTTTTTCTTTCAAAATAATTTTTTTTTTTTACTATATTTTCTTGAAATGCAATTTCAAAATATTTACTCTATTTTCTTTTGCTACTTGTAAACTATACAATCAAAGTAATAAAACTCTAAAACTCTTTTTTTTCTTGTGTACTATTACTAGTAATAAAAACTAAAAAAAATTTAATTTTTATTACTTTAAAAAATTTCATTCTATTAGTCTAATATTTAATGCTTATATTCATATGCTCAAACTAATTTAAACTCTCGATTTTTCTCTAAAAATAAAGACTTTCTTTTTTTAATTTCTCGCACATAGTCTTCAAATTTAAATACTCAACGAATTACTTTCTCTCTATACTAGTTCTACTAATCAAAGTATTTAAAAAGTTTTACTCAAAAAATATCTCGAATATAAAAATTTGTAGTAATTCAATCGACAAACTATTTACAATAATAAAATATAAAAAAAATATAAACTTCGCAATACTTTTTCTTTTGAAAAATTAATCGCGTTTTTATCGCATAATAAAATTGTTTATAAATAAATCTAAAAAATTGAAACAAAATATCAATAATACTTTAATTAACTATATAATAAAAAGTTCAAATTTATAGTTTCTTATTTCTTATAAACTCTTACAAAAGTATATAAAATATAGAAATATATAGAGACTCTAATATTGAATAATCTATTGAATTAATAATTTCAATATAAAGCAAAAAAATAAACTCATTTTAAAACAATATAAAAAATTACTTATTTGAATATAAAGTAAATGCTTTTCTAGTGGTTTGATTAATTGATATACGACGTCATTCCACGGTCGAAAAACTGTTTTCGAACTCGCTAAACAATTAAAAGAATTTGTACGTAATACTACGTACAGACTTTTTTAATTATCTAGCGAATTCGAAAACAATTCTTCGATCGTGAAATAACGTCGTGTATCAACCAATCAAACTACTAGAAAAGCATTTACTCTATATTCAAATAAGTGATTTTTTATATTACTTTAAAATAAACTCATTTTTCTACTTTACATTGAAATCATTAATTCAATAGATTATTTAACGCTAAAATCTCTATATATTTCTATACTTTATATATTTTCGTAAAAGTCTACAAAAAATAAAAAACTACAAATTCAAACTTTTTATTATACAATTAATTGAAGTATTATTAACATTTTATTTCAATTTTCTAGATTTACTTACAAACAATTTTACTATGTGATAAAAACGCAATCAATTTCTTAAAAAAAAAAATATTGCGAAATTTATATTTTTTTTACATTTTATTATTGCAAACAATTTATCGATTAAATTACTACAAACTTTTATACTCGAAACATTTTTTAAATAGAACTCTTTAAATACTTTAATTAGTAAAACTAGTACGGAAAAAAAGCAATTCGTCGAGTATTTAAACTTGAAAACTATATACAAAAAATTAAAAGAAAAAAGTTTTCATTTTCAAAGAAAAATCGAAAATTTAAACTAATTTAAATATATAAATATAAGCATTAAACATTAGATCAATAAAATGAGATTCTTTAAAATAATAAAAATTAAACTTTTTTTAGTCTTTATTACTAACAATAGTGCAAAAAAAAAAAAAGAATTTTAAAGCTCTATTATTCTAATTGCATAATTCACAAATAGCAAAAGAAAATAAAATAAATATTTTAAAATTGTATTTCAAAGAAATATAGTAAAAAAAAAAAATTATTTTAAAAAAAAAAATAGAAATCAATTAATCAAATTACTTATTATCAATATACTGTTTCTATAGTCTAAAAGTATTTATTCAACTATTTAAAGTTGTTATTTCAATAGAATAAAAAACTAGAATATATTACAAAATACAGTATAGTTTTTATAGAAAAAAAAAAATTTATTTCAATTTTTTGATTACTATTTTCTTTAGATTTCTCACTAATTAAAACTATGTAAAACAGAATAAAAAACATATTGACTTTACTTGATTTAAAAGTCTATAAAAATTATTACAAACTTAAAGCAATTGTTCTAAAGACTTGAAATAATATAATAAATACAAAAATTAAAAACATGATTCACACAATATCTGCACGCTACAAAGTAATGATTGAAACCAATAATTGATACACAGAGTTCTGAATAATCTCATTATCTATTGCATTCTATTGTGGAGTGATTGTAAAAGCGGCGTTATTATGGCAATTCTCGGTGCGCTAACAATTAAAAGGCCCTGTACGTAGTATGTGGGTTGATGCCTTGTTGCCTGTCGCCATTCTAATCGTATCGAGCTCGTTCCAATGACAGCTCGGACCAAGTCCTGCAAGGCTGTCAAGCCTGACTCTGTATGGAAGCAAGACTGAATGTGAGGTTCGAAAGATGCGATAGCTAGGTGAAGAGGTAGACTGTTGGAACTACGAGAAGTTGGAAGAAGTTGGGGTGTTGGTATGGATGATTCCTAAGTGGGAGTCGCCTCCCCTCCAGTTCCTTCTTTTTCTCTCTTTCTTTCAAAGTATCCAAAAGTAAGTGATTTTTCTTCAAATCTTCTAAGGTGAATGATCAGATTCTTACATGTGTGTACTCGTGATTCTATGTAAGTCGTAACTATTTATCTTTTTTATCTTCTCTTTCTCCTCTCTCTTCCTATCCTTCCATTTTGCCTATAGTTTAGCAACGGCGAGGTGGGAAAGGGAGAGCTAGAAGAGGGAAAGGAAGGCGGAAAACATCGCACAAATAAAAGAAAAGGATACCGTAGCCAATGAAACTACACATGGAATACTTAGAGCATAATCTGCACAAACTGACAAAAGCTGTCGGTTTTCCCAGACTTATTTCAAGACATTGTCTGTAGCAGTGGTCACTCAGAATTCAAGACTAAACCAAAACTCGGCCAGCTTCCATAGGGCATGTTCCAGAACCACTTCCTCTTCTAGGTCTCTACTCCAGCGCAGATTTAGGCATGAATAGGTGTACATATTCCCTCAAAAATGTGACGAACTATTCATTTGCACTTGCCCGCACCTCTCGCTCTCTATATTCGTCCTTTGTTCCAGATTATACGGAATAATGGGAATCAACTCGTTGGGGAACTTTGTTGTATGCCTGCTAGCACCCCCAACTCTTTCTGCGAACCAGACACGGATCTCTAATCCGTTCCCGACTCTTTCTTCATCAATGAGCTCGGTGTCGGTATCTTAATTGAAACAGCCATTCCACCTACAATCTTGAGGCACTGACTCTTGAATCCCCAAGATGCCTGTTCAACTGACGCTTCACCTCTCCTCTGTCCCTTCTTCGTAGGCCTCTCATAGTGCTTCCGAGGACAGCTAGGCTCTGCTTGTCGGTGTGGTATTCAAATCGTACCTGGAAAGCATGGTCTGGAGAGGATGCTGACGAGGTTTCTTGCAAAGCGAGTGGGATATGGAGAGTGACGATGCAGCCGGTTCAACGTGAAGAACCTAGCATGTTTAGGTCCTATTCTGTTCCTAATGGTTAGTAATTGAGTTAAGCAGGGTTTAGCGGAGAATGTTTGTACCAGCAGATCGCAGATGCATTAATCGCTTTCGATACCTCTTGACATGAATGCTGTTGTCGTCGTCGTCGTAGGAACGGCCTGCCGGACAATGCACCATTGCCAGCTTGCGAGCCGCATGAGTAGACTTGCAAAGCCATCTATTCTAGCAAGTCCCGCAAGGTTGGTGTATGGGAATCCCGGTGTCGATGCTCTTGCACGGAGGTTCGACTGATTTAGATTAGATGTCGTGGGGTGTCAATAGTAGTGTACCAACTGTAATAAGACTAGCGCATTTATCAAGACATCCTTCCTTCATCACATCCCTTCACGGATATTTGATTTAAGCTCGACTCTCAGGAGCGCCATTCAAAGGCAAGAGGCGGCAAGTGCAACTCTCACACCTTCTCATATTCAATGCGTCTTGCAGTATTTTCGGCAAGGATGCACTCAGCTCTCTCCACTTTCAGCTGCACAACCCCTTGTGACCGAGTGGGACGGGTTAAACATTTCGAATCGCGCTGTTTTCAAGTCCCCTTCCAGCAAGAACCATAATGGAATTTCATCTTCTACCTGTTCATCGCGGCGATCCTCCAATCCAAGTGCCAAGGACTCCATACGTTTGCATAGAGCAGTACGATGGCGGTCCGTGGCTCACGTATCCGGCTCGGAAAGGCAAGGCTGAGAAGTTCAAGGAAGGAACCTTCGACCTCATGGACTATTCGAGATCTGAGAGAATTAATCCCACCTCGATCAAGGAGCAAGAGTCGTTCTTTCAGACGTGGCTGTATTTCGGACTCATTGCGGAATTCATGGGTGCGAACTCAGCCAACGACACGACTTCAGACGAAGTCATAAAGACCATCTATCGTGAGATTCTAGATCATGATGGGGACAAAGCTTACGTCAAGCTTGATGTCCCTTGTCTGCAGAGGTTTCTGGCCGTGGGAAGAACTCGAATGTCAGCCGATCCTCTCGTTCGAAGACAGCATTACCAACATATGATTGTGTGCCTCGCATACATGCATCCAATCATCACCTCAGTTCCAGACGAGTTCAATTACTCTATCAAATGGTCAATAGCTGCTTTGGGAGAGCTGTTCATGGTATCTGTGCGCGCTGTTCTCCAAACGCTCCAGGCACCTTCAGACTTCGGTAGGACCTGGAGCGCTAAGTTTCTAAACGAAGATGCCAAGAAATCAATGAGAGAACATGGCTGGTGTAGGAGCGATATTGCCAGAGCTGCATCAAAGTACCAAAGCATTCAAACTTTGTACATGACTCGCATGCTCGACAAATCGCTTCCTCCTCGAGACCACAGTCAATGCACCGACTCAGCTTGCAAGTCTTATCAAATCAACATGGGCCATTATGTATCGGAACATCAGCATCTCCTCTGCCCGTGCAAGCAGTTGGTTGTCAAAGAGGAAGCTCTCCTCCCAGCACTACTCGATAGCGATCATTATCCTCTGCTCAAATTCGAAGGAGGTGTGGATGATCTTACCTGCGAGATTTTGAAATCGGGTACCAAGCCTTACATAGCTATCAGCCATGTATGGGCAGATGGCCTCGGGAACCCATTCGCCAACTCTCTTTACAGGTGCAAACTTCATCATTTGCAGAAATTGGTTGACGCTATCAACGATAGAGAGTCGACTACAAGCATGGGCACTGGTGAGCGATCATTGATCTGGCTTGACACGCTTTGCTGTCCTTCACAAGATGGCGATGGGAAACAGAAATCCATAGAGAAGATTAGACTGGTGTACAGACAAGCCAAACATGTCTTGGTCTTGGATGCTGGCCTCATGGCGTACGACTCTCATAACCAAGACTCTGCTGAGATTGTTCAACGGATCTTCACCTCAAGCTGGATGAGGAGGTTGTGGACGTTGCAAGAGGGAGCCTTAGCCACGTCTCTCTACTTCCAATTCGCCGATACAGCTGTTGATTTCTCTGAAGTGACTCAGCTGGTATGGGCAGCTTCGAATTCAAGATCTATGTCATATCGTGCGCTTCAGCTGGACTTACTAAACGAAACACGAGGTCTACAGGCTTTCTTCAACAGCCCCATTCTACTGTCTCTTGCCGACTCCCTCAACCTGCTCGATCGAGCGCTGCAGTTTCGAAGTGTCAGTGTTGCATCCGACGAGCCACTCGTAACCAATCCCTTTCTTTATTTTCATTCTTTCATCTTGCTGCGTTGAGCCCTGCGAGGAGGTTTCAAGCCTCTTGCCTGTCGCACTTTTCTCATAAAATAGTACTAATCTGTTGCAGTGCATCGCTACCCTATTGTCTCTCGACCTCCACACAGTTCTCCAACTCAAAGATCAGGAGTCTCGGATGGAGAAGGTGTGGGAGCTCATCCTTGCCAAGTATGGAGGCATTCCTTCACAGATCATTTTCTTCGAAGAACAGAAGCTTTCACGGCCTGGTTGGCGTTGGGCACCAAAGACTCTTCTCAATTCACAAAGCGGACTCCATCCTTCCAATACTCGGGTCATGAGGTGGTACGATCCCAATCTTGCTGTACGAGAACATCCTCATGGACTTCGGGTCAAGTATCCTGGCGTACGGATCTCACTCAACCCAGAATACGGAGACGGTAGACCTCGGAACCCTTGGATCGGAGCTCCACGTCTTCCGGAAGACTGGATTCAATATCGCAGCTTGGACGACGGACGTTGGTATCGGATTGTCAACCAAACATTCGCCGCCCTGAACAACTCCTGGAAGACAAACGAAGAACGTCGAGAGTACCACAAGCTAGGACTCTACCATCTCCATGACATCGCGAACTCTGGCAGAAGTGTTCTCGTGCTCAACAACACCACCGAGATTCGAGAAGCATTGTTCGCGACTACGGTCTCAGAACACGACGAGTTCATCGAAGATGTACCTGTTGCAGTCACGACTAAGCTCAACGCCATGCTCTCGGAACTCAAAGAAGAAAGCTATGTCTATGATGTGGTCGAGAAGATTGCTTTAGATGTTCGAGCAGATGAAGTGACTGACAAGCATTTGGAACTTTGCAAGAATCTAAACATCGACGAGAATACTTCGTTCGATTTATTCAAGGACCTCCTGGCTAACCATAAGGGCTTCATCGCCTCAACTGCAAACGTGAAGGAGAAGATTAAGGAAGAGCTGGCCCGAGTGGTTCGAGATGACGAGAAGTTCAGGACACTTATTGATACCTATTGGGGTGTGGCCTACCGAGAGAATTTCTGGGTTGTGATCAGGAATTTCTTTCATCATGACTATTTGGGAAAGAGGACTGGGGATGAGCAGGTCTGGTACATCGATTGAGCTGGAGAAAGCTCTTGGAGAGAATCGCCCGTCGCAAGTCAAGTAACTACCATTGCTTCAGCATTTCCTGAGGTGTTTGTGTTGTGAGAACGGGCTTTCACTCGGTGCTTTTGACGGGAAAATGACTCGAGCTCGGATCTTCATTGCTGTTCCCGTTCTTACAAACCACCCTGCTCTACTCCATGCGTGAATTTTTCTTATTCCTTTCATCGCCAAGCTCGGCGTGTCCTCAGTTCACCTTCAAAAGAGTTCGGGCCTGTTGGAAACCTGGCAATTTCCACAAGCCTTAGCTTCACACGCAAAACATTTCGTAGGCTCTTCGTCAGTGGTCCTACCCGGCGTCTCGTACCCGCAATGACAACATTTCAACCACTTGAACCACTGTATAGTCATTTTCAGTTTCAATCGCTTATTCTTTCGCGGAATTTCGATTGGAATTGGCTTGATCTCTATGCGATTGTGTTTCTTGCCTCGAGAGAATATGCTTTTGAGCCTTTGCGACATGATCGTGGGGAGTAGGTTGAGATTGGTAGAAAAGAGCGCGAGGCAGGTTATCGTTTGCTCTTCGTTTTTTGGGGGGCTGTGTATGTGCGTATTGGTCAAAATTACTTTTGGTCTGTGAATGTGTAGATGAATGTCCTCGGAAACTCGTCAGACATACTCAAGCCATGTCTTGATAGCTCAAAGTATTCAGGGCAAGAGCGGCAAAATTCTAGGTGAATGTTTCCCCCAATTCGGCAAATTCACATCTCAAAATGTTCACAGCTGGGAAGGACATTCCCAGATCGTCCAGCCATATCTCGAAACTATTGCCGTCATCTTCAACTGCCCTTCCATTCACCCAGCCCTCCTCTTCTCACCATTTCCAACCCGAACCTAAACCTTCCTCCCCACCTACCTCGAACCATTCATAATATTTAAATAAGTAAGGTTGCAATCTTCCATCAATTCCGCCCAGTCCACCCGATCTCAGAACGTGGCCATTCCACTAGGTGGATTGTGTTCCCTTTCAAGGACCCAAAAAAATGTATTAAATTACGTTTTTCTAAACTCCTCTCTTGAGAGGATTTGGTTTTTGCTGGGATTTCCGAATGATCTATTGCAAGTTTTTGTGCTTTTTGTATGTATTCGAAGGGTGTTTGAGGCTCCGGAATGATTTTTTGGACATGGGAGGAGGTGGGTAAAGCTACGGAAGCGAGAAAGGGGTAGCTGCTAAGCGAACGAGGGGGAAGAGGGAAGACTTGTAGTTGAGGTGATGAGATTACATTTGCAGCTGTCAGGATAAGTGAATTAGTATAGTGTTAGATCATTTGACAATCTGATGCTCTACCCAACAAACAAAGACCATCTAGCTCCCAACAATGTCCAGACTTTTAAAGAAGTTATTCAGCTCAAACCGCCATCTCGGGTCGGAGTATCATACAGTCCCTTATCCTTTAACTACACGACCTTGACCCTATCGCGCTGGCAACGAAACTCGCAAACTTCATGATCGCAATGCTCGCATGCTGTTGGTACAACCCTTTGGTATCTGCCCTCTGTATCTTCAAGGGATTGTCAGTATTCTACTACTTTCAGCCAAATCATCACTTCCTTCGGCTCCTTGTTTGGCGGCTCAAATCTTTCTGGGGTTTGCATAGTAATTGCTGAGAGGTAATGATCTTGCTCTGGTTTTCATTTGGGGACTTGCGAAGGGTGTTTCTATTTGGGGTAATGCGAGATGTTTGAAGTTGGTGTGCTGAGGTGGGGCATTCAAAGTAAACCCGTCTGGGTTTATTTACAATTCAAGACCTCTAGCGTCTTTGAACTTACTATGATTCGATGAGACTCTAGTAGCTCCTCCGTACTCGGCGTCACACTCATAGTATGCCACGGTGCTTCATTCATGCTGACCATCCATTCCCATACCCTCCTTCATCACAATCAACATCTCTCTTTCTCTCTCAAACATGGATGCACAAAGTCCTCCCTCTCTCCTGTTTCCTTTCCCTAGATCCTTGAGCTCAACCACTATCACAATCTGTTTCTCTAACTAAAAACCCCCGTCAGAAAAAGCAAATAATGCCAGCAGAATTAGTATCCTACTTCAACTGCCACATCTGTGGTCATAATACGATGATCCTTACGATACCGGATACCTGTGATCACTGTGGACATGTACAGTGCGAAGAGTGCGAGGAGTGGGAACAGTTTGAGTTTGTGGAGTATTGGCTGAGGAAAGGAGAGGGGGGTGGTGAATGGTAGGACTTGGGGAGACTACTTCACAACATGATCACACGAATGATCGAGAATGATTGCGAATAATTGGCGGAGTGACATTTCCATAGCAGGCCACTTGACCATCCAGACATCCATAAAAAAGTGACTGAACCTGGAGGGCGCAAAGTACGCAGTGAGTTCGGATCGTGTGATAAATCAAAAGTTTCAGAAGCATCCATGTCTTCTTGGACATTCTATCCATGCTCTCTCGTCATGGTCTCTGCGCACCCTCAATATTTGTACATATCTCAACGCCGCCCATATTCCCGAGTCCTCATAACGCCATAATCCAAATTTTTCTCGCCAAAAAGCCGATCTAATACCACCCCGTCAACCTCAAATCTCTCGAGCTAGCACCAACCCTAACCGTGATCGTACCCTCCGTTGGCATGACCCAATTTTGTTGCACCACATCCCAATAGCTCAAATCCCTCCTCGTCAAATTGAACGCCACCGTAGCCACATCCCCGGGCTGAACCTCCACCTTCTCAAATCCCCTCAGGACTCTGTCCGGGAAGTCAACATTCCTAGCCTTGCCCTGCACATCGTTGAAATTGAGGTACAACTGCACGACCTCCTTACCAACCACCGAGCCGGCATTTTTGACGTCGACTGTCACGCTGGCGTAGACATTCCAGAGATCGGGGTTGCCGCCTTCGTCGCCACCTGCTTGGGAAAGGGGTTGTTTGAGGTCGTAGCCTTCGGGGTAGGGGTATTTGCCCTGCTTGATGTCCGAGAGCTTTGAGATGTAGGGATAGACAAACTTTTTCAAAGTCTTGAATCCAGATGGGAAGAGAGCTTCCTTAGGATCTGGAATCTTGTCGTCGTATTGAGGAGGATTGATACCAGATGGTCGAGGAGCAGGAAGAGCGGACTTTTCGAGAACTTTGTTGACGCGGAGATTTGAGTATTCGAATGTGGTGTAGGACAATCCGAAGCCAAATTCGAAGGTTGGTGCGATGCCAAACTTGTCGAAGTGGCGGTAGTCGATGTAGAGGCCTTCGGAGAACGTTTGCTGGGGAATGACTCCATTAGCATAGTACAGGATTTGCCCTCCTGGTCCGTAGTCTTCTAGAGACTTTCCGATCGTGTATGGGAGCTTGCCGCTTGGATTGACAACTCCGAGAAGGATGTCTGCAATGGCGTTTCCGCTCTCTTGCCCTGGCAGATTAGCAATCACAACAGCCTTGATGTTGGGATGATCGATAAATTTCTCGAGAATGACCGGCCCAACGGTATGAATGACGACCACAGTGCTCCCCTTTCCGTCGCCACATCCATCCGCGACATTCTTGATCAATTCATCGCCACCATTCTGGAGGAAGAGATCGTTCCGATCACCACGAATCCCTCCGCTTGCCATATAGCCTTCTCCGGAATCGGCGTTGGCGAAAACAATACAGACATCTTGGTCCTTGAGAATGATCGGCGTCTGTTTGAAGGGAGGTGTGTTTGTGGGAAAGTCTGTGACGTAGACTTTGTCCGTATTGAAAGCTTTCTTCAATGCTGAAGCAGGATCAATGAGGTATGGAAATTCAACTGCTCCTGATCCCCAGCCAGAACCGAGAGTGCCCACATTGCAGCCACGGTCGGCACAAGCATTTGGGCCTTTAGGGTTCGGAGCTGAGTCCTCTCCAAAGATGCCGACCCGGAGGTTGACCTCATGATTTTGATCGGCTGGCCAGCCATCCTTGCTCAGGGGTAGGAAGCCATCCGTGTTCTTTACGAGTACTGTGCCTTCAGTCGCAACTTGACGGGCAATGATGGAATGTGCCTCGTCTCCTCCACCTTGGACGTTGATGAACTTGTTGACAGCTTTTTTGTCATGATCATCTGGACTGCCTGGATTGATCAGACCTATCTCGTCATTTGTCCATGAAGAAAAGTTCGGGCCTTCTCCATCAAACTTAGACTTGTCGTCCTGTCCAAGCTGGTACCACGAAGCAACGATTCGAGTGACCATGTCATTTAGTCTTGACACTGGTAGGGAGCCATTCAGAACAGCTTTGCTGAGCTCTGCGCCCCAGAGAGAATTGCCTTGCGCCCAAATGAGACCATCTCCAGGCATGCTCATATCCAACCCGGCAAGAGCAGATGCAACGCCAGATCTTTGAGCTAACCAATCTGATTGTACAAAACCTTGGAATCCCAATTCGTCCTTCAGAATACCATTCAGAAGCTTCGAGTTACCGCAAGAGTATGAGTTGTTCGTCATTTGGTAAGAGCACATAACACTGGCAACACCAGCCTTGACCGAGTCTGCGAAAGGCCATCCGTACATTTCGTGGAGTGTACGGTCGTCAATGTTGGATGACATCGCATTTGGTAGACCCCACTCCCAGCTCTGCCTGAAATGTTCCTGCTCATTACCGATGAAGTGCTTGATTGTGGCCATAACACCCTCTTCTTGTATGCCCTTGATCGTCTGCGCTGCTGCGATTCCTTGAAGTACTGGATCTGCACCGAATCCCTCCCAATTTCGCCCTCCAGCTGGCATCCTTCCAAGAGGTCCAACACAGGGTCCTAGCAACACGTTGATACCCTTCAATCGCGCTTCTTTCCCATGTG
Organism: Acephala macrosclerotiorum; assembly: GCA_014904845.1. Lineage (NCBI taxonomy): Eukaryota > Fungi > Ascomycota > Leotiomycetes > Helotiales > Mollisiaceae > Acephala > Acephala macrosclerotiorum. The sequence continues at coordinate 38,593 of MU119246.1, forward strand.
TTTTCCCTCTCTTATACATTAAATCCTTGTTCCAGGTCGCGCCGACAGTGATACCGGCAGGGAGCGCGGTAGCATTATCTGCGAATCTCAACCCCAGGGGTCCATCTTGTAAAGCCAGTCCAGGAAATCCAACATTATTCGCCGGGCCAGTATTTCCAACGGCCAAACCCATCTGCCATCCTGTGCCAGTCGTGATATTGACCTTCTCTGGCAGTGTCATCTTCTCCACTAAAGTTGCTGCCTTCTTATAACTCTCGCTCCATTGAGAGACTGTACCTCCTTGCGGCGTAGGATACCATGGCGGACTCTGCCCATCTGCGGGCTTCTTCTTGTAGATGAAGAATCCTCCAGCAGCAAGTACTGACCAGAAAAGTATAACAACTAGCAGGACAAGCAACATACACTTCGACCAACGCGCAAATGTCCTCCGCAGATTCGCAAGTTGGATGCTGGGCGCGTATGCCTTTACGGCAGACTGGGACTGCTCATTCAGGGGATCTCGAGCGAGAAATTCGGTGGCGTCGATATCCGAGTCGCTGTCTGAACGGTAGGCATCTTCGAGAGATTTGCGCAGTGGTATGCTCTCCCCTTTGTTGTAAGAGCGCAGCAAGCCCTCGCGGCTCTGGCTGGCTTCGTTTTTGAGATTCATCGTGAAGGAGGTTTCTCGAAGCTAGGAGGCTATTGTTGATGAAGCTCGATGGCTATCCTCGCACAAGGTATTTAGGTAACGGGGGACATTCGTGCCTTGACTTGAAAGCTGGAGTCACACAAGATGATGGAGATGGAAGGGATGGAAGAGCGGTCTCGTGTGAGTTCCGGCTTCGCGGTTCAATGCATGAGACGTTGTTGGGTTCGTATTTATTTGGTCGGAAGGCATTCCGGGGGACGGGGAAGATCTTCAAGCTTTCCGTCGCCAATGACGCAGGGGTTTCAGGGGCACGCACCAGTCCTCGTGCGGGTACTTAAAATTCAAACTGCATCCTTCCTCACCATCTTTCGTTCTGCCATCGTGTCTTTTAAATGTGTGATCTTGCTACATGTATTCGTTATGCTGTTTATCTGCTGTTGATGACAAGCCCTTGCTCCCCGCAATCGCCTGCCACGGGTGGAGTTGCCCCTGAATAGCTGTCTTTGAGATTTTCCTCCTATGAACCTTTCTATGTGCCTTGTCTACGACGGGTGTCTACAAAATATGTTGCTTTGTTGCTCCCTGTCTTTCTCTCTCACACAATGCGTTTGACTGGTGAGTTCCAGCGTACACGGAAGTCATCAATTTATTGGACTACAGTGCTACTTCACCTGTTACTAGAGCAGACAAGACTGTGGATATCTTCAACAACGTCTATGAATCGCTCCATGCGGTAGACTGAAAGGATTGGGAGGCGTGTAAGTATTCTTCACGAGCTCTACTTGTGGATGAAAAGCCTGCTAGTGTTTTTCTCTTTAGATCATCCTGATGTCTACTATGAAGCGCCTATGGGCATGCAGCTCGTGACTAAGAAGCATGAGAAAGAGAATGTTTGGGTGATTGCGAACATAGTCTCGGCGACTTTGAAGACTACCGGAATCTACTAGTTGTGGCACCACATAGGCATATAGTGTCTCACGTGCTCTATCTTTCCTCTTAAGTACGCGCCAATCAACGTTTTGGAATTCTCGTTTTCTGCACCTGTCATCACTCGGAATTCCTCACGCTATGAGGCTCTTCATCTCAGCAGCCCCGTTCCATTCGGCCTCCAAATTCTATGGATCTGGCTGCAGCTTGCAGCTGCAATGTAAGGAGTGTTGTCTGACCCCTGCCTCCAATCACAAAGGTGGATGCCGCTGGTTCGGCCCTGCCCTTTTCTGAATTTTGTACTTGTGCTAGCCAATTAAGGAGCATAAAACTCTAGGCATTGTCTGAGTCATGTTCGGCCTCCAAACTTTCACGTGAAATTATGGGCAAGGAGAAGGAACGCATGATGTTTGTCGCAGATTCTCAGAGAACAATCTCTCTAAATCTTGATAGTCGAACACACTTCTCACGTGCAAATGAACTCGGGACAATGACTTTGGATGAGGTAGTTGGCCATGACTTTCGGCTCACGAGACAATCAATCCACCAATCAGCTCAGAGAAATCCTACCGTTCGGCAGCGTACGCTCGGGAGCGGGCACGCATTTCTCGACGGATTCGGGAGTCGCTCCTCGCACGGGATTGCGCTTTTGACAACTCACAACATCAAGCCTTACCGGCAGGAGCTTCCCCTTTTCCTCTTTTTCGACAGATCTCCATCCTTTACATCTTCGCAACTGCTACTCCGGGCACGGAATTGAAATCTCCGCCCCCAGTACCTTTCGTGCCTATCGTTCTACGAATCCGTATTCTTCTTTGTGTTGTTCTCAGTGAACAATCCGGCGAGGCTGTAAGGGCTGTAGTTGCCTAAATTTTACAATCATTTCCACCGGCGTTATCTCCAAGTTTTGAAATAGAACAACTACAAGCATCTCCATTACTAGTCGACGGTCGAAGTCAGGCGTCTTCAGGAAGCGGTCATTTGAATGACAACGACGACGGCATGCGATCCTCTGCACAAGATGGTACGGCAGACTCTCATGGTGATCAATACGACTTCTGCTGCGGTATTTGCTTCGAACTTCCGGCTGGTATGCTCGATGATCATGGAATGCCTAAAAATATATGGCGCAGCCCTAGAGGGTTTGCGATATATGAAGGAAAATTGGTGTCTTAGCTGCACTTTACTTTATGACGCCATTTATGCTTTCGATCACAAGTAAACCCAACATGATCCAGATATGTTGATTGTTGAATGGAGTTCCCCAAGAATGGAGAAACTTTGCAGATTTCAATGGAGAGTATGGAACATATGGAGACCTTGGAAACTTTAGATCTTGAGTTCTATGTAAAGGCTGGTTAGTTGCGATTTATCTGTTGATCTCCGAGAATTTCATGTTCTGTCTGATCTTCATGCTCTGTCCTTTTGCCGTCAGAGCAGTGACGGGATTGTTTCGTCTATGTTATTTTGCTACCATATCCGTCACCCCCCCCAACACCTACATTGATCATTGAGGTTTCTGACTTGTGCTTCCCCTTGGGGTGCTATCACGCACATAACCACAAATGTCATCGTAGATCCCAGTTCGGATGAAGGCTTCGATCTCGCGCTTACGAGCCTGGGATCAAAAGTCTGTGTTTTATAGGCTACTTTAGCGAGCTGATTGCGATAACCTCACTTTCGAACGCACCGACTTTTTAATTAATTATGGCTACCACTCCACCCAATCCAGAGCACCTTCCAGGCTTCGAAATCCTTACAAAACATAAAGAAGCGATACGCCAGCTTGTGAACTTTGCTAGCATTCCAATTCCAAAGCTAGAAAAGTACTATAAGCTTGATTATTCCACGATCCGTAAAGTGCTTCATTATGAGGCTCCAGAGCGCGCCCGGCCCTCTCGCACTGGCCGACCTCGAATGTTAAATGGGCCGCAGATACGCTGGATCATTGCTTACGTTAGTTCCTCTTGGGAGCATCGAATCCTTGACTTCCAACACCTCCATGATGAGTTGCATTTAGAATGCAGTGCCCAGACGCTCGAACGCCGATTAAAAGAAGCCGGCTACTTCAGATGTGTGGCATGCCAGAAGCCTTACTTTACATTACTCCAGGCAGACAATCGAATGATCTGAGGGCTTGGGCATATCTTCTGGAGGAAAGAGTATGAATAGAGAAGGGTCTTATAGTCTGATGAAGTTACATTCTTAGTAGGTGGAAGGACAATCAAGCAGAAAGTTACCCGGAATCTCTGCGAGCGTTTTTGCGACAACTGCATCCAGCATCAATTCCACCGCGGCGGCACTACACTTGTGAATGCTTGGAAGGCAATTGGATATAATTATAAGAGTCCTTTGCTATTTGTCGAAAGATCTGGCAAGAAGAGAGCATTCACACAAAAGGATTACCTCTCGCAGATCCTTACACCTCATATCGAGTCCATTTTAGAGGATTTTGGGGCCTACACACATGCCCTAGGGCTGGAGCCCTTATTCATAGAGAATGGGAACTCTGCTCACGGCCACAAGTCGGTTCACAACTGCTGTGCCCAATATCGAACAAAGCATGGGATTATATTAATGCCACATCCTTCTACAAGCCCTGATATGAACCCCATTGAGAAGTGCTGGCGGTGGATCAAGCAATCGCTTCACCGGCGGCACAGACAGCCTACCAATGAGAATGAAATGCGCCAGTTTGTGCTAGAGGAATGGGATAGAATCCCACAAAAATGGATTAATGAGTTGATTGATAAGCAGGAGCATTGGGTTCATGTATTAGTAGAGCGTTGTGAGTGGGCAACCCCTAATTAAATTGATTATGGTGATGGTGATGCCCTGAAAAGCACAGACTTTTGATCCCAGGCTCGTTAAGTGGCTAAATGGCTGTGCCCAAGATCATCCGTTGTGCAAGAGTAGCACAAGTTGCCTGCCTACTCTGTAAGCGTGTCATTGATGTCGGTCAGGTTATTGGTGGCAAGGATATCTGTCTTTATGCAAGCAGACAGGAAATACATCCTTACACAGCTTTGAGTCATTGTTGGGGATCCAAGGCGGCGAGTCTTCGGCCGGTTCGTACACTAAAGGCCGACCTAGAAGCAAGACAGCTAGGCATTATGTGGGAGGAGCTGAGCAAAACGTTTCAAGATGCCATTTTTGTCACTCAACAGCTAGGTATCAGGTATCTGTGGATCGATTCCCTATGTATCGTACAAGACGATGACGAGGACTGGCGAGACCAATCCGGAAAGCTGGCTCAGATATACGAAGGCTCCCATCTCACGATTGCCGCCACCCGTGCATCTAACGGCGCAGAAGGAAGCCTCTCGACTCGAGTAACAAAGGAACTTTAGCCAGGTATCCTAGTGAGACGAAGAACCGAACACCGGGGCTGGACTTCGCTTGATACTGCGTACCGAAATCCCCTCTTTTCTCGGGCATGGTGCGTGCAGGAGCTCATTCTCGCGACTCGAGTCTTCCATTACGCTGCTGATGAGATGGTTTGGGAATGCAAACCCGATACGGCTTGTGAATGCGATGGTATTGCACATCCGACCCAATTCCAGGACGCCATCTACAAACGGCACTTCAATTCGAACTTCGCATGGAAAGATATTCTCAAGAGATAGAGTCAGACTAGCCTCACTAAACCCTCGGATATATTGCCGGCTCCATCTGGTATTGCTTCATACTATTCGAAATGGAACAGGGGCCATTATTTAGCTGGACTTTGGTATACTTCTCTTCTTGGTCGCCGGCCGCCTACATATACAGCCCCTTCTTTCTCGTGGGCCTCGCGGCTAGGCAGGGTTTTCTTTGCAGTAGTCAGAAACCCTTCATATTCCATTTCGGTCATTGACTTTGGGGCTGAGAAGGATCCATTGAATCTCTTCGGCAATGTCTCGAATGCCTTCTTGAGATTGCGTGGATCATTGCTACCCCGTTCAATGGCCGACCAAGAAAGATGGGTTTCAAAGGCCAATCCTGGCAGGCCGCCCAGGTCGTCAGAGGATTTCTATGAGACTACCCTTCACCCAACTCACTGCTTGCAATTGATGGGAAGGGTTACCGCATCACAGAACCCAGACTTCGAAGAGGAAGTGCCGAACAATTCATTATGGCTCCGTGACACGGATGATCCTTTTCCCGCACAAGAAGAGCCAGTTTATTGTATGCCAGTAATTGCGGAAGTATCGGGCGATGATCCCTCCAACAGTACCGGGAAAGACTTGAGGACATTGGTTTTCGACGACGTCTGTACGCTCATTCCGAAGCGGAAATGAAGATGGAACCTACCAGCGCATAGGCTTCACAATACTTAATAATGTGGAGTCTTGGTTTGATGCTTTTTCAGAGTAAGAAATCACCCTTGTCTAGTCGTCACAATGTATTCATTTACTGCATTTGCACTTTGGCAGAGGGAAAGTACAAGGTTCATTTGATCTTTAGCTTTTAGAGGTCGGAGGTCTCTTACTTTCTGCGGGAGACGGTCAATGAAAAGTTGAAGAGAACCATCGCAGGTTTCCTTCCACCAATCAGCTTCTTTAAATGTTCCAGCTCGGTAACATGACCATTCGAATTTCTCAAATCACGAGGCCCAACCGTCAGCCCTACACCTCCAATTATTTTGGACACAGCACGTGTTTTGTCCTGCCGAGCCACTTCATCCCACCAATCATTAAGCCCAAACCTAGCTGTCGGTCAGTACTGCCTTTGTGGGACTCAGACACCTTTGAGGCTCTATAGATCCGATCAAAGATGTTCCTGCGGCCTCCAAATCTATGAACATAGCCAATGGGGCCTTGTCCCGAGTGATGTATTCGAGATTGGCGAGACGCCATGCAGTAAGGCGGAGCTGAACGGAAGCAAGCAACTTCGGCTTCGTCAACCTATCAAAAACGGTAAAAGACCGAGCTGAGTGATATGCTGGTAGTGGATTCTCGACACTCTTCTGTTACGTCTCAAAAATCTTGACAGAAAGCCTGGCCTCCAAAAGTCTGCAGTAGCGCTGGGTACAAGGCATATTCTGCGAGTTTGTGTCACAAAATGTCTAACGAATGGTCCAAGAACGACGACCAATCAGAAGTTGGGACCGTATTGTGCATTAGCTTGATTATCGTGCATGGCCTCTAATTTTCCGAACTCGCCTCTCAAGTCTTAAAATCGAGGAACGCACGAGGGGAATTCGGTTGCTATGCATGCCTCTAACGTTTCAACAAGCTGTTTTCTTCACCAGAAAGTTCGGTATATCTTACATCTGGATTGATTTACTCTGCAGGACGACGCGGAAGAGTGGAACACCGAAGCGGCTAAGATGGCCGATATTTATCGAGGCTCAATTCTTACTCTAGCTGCTGTTTCGTCCAAGGACAGCAAGGAAGGATATTTCCGATTCATTTTGACTGAGAAGGTCTCCTCGATTACTCGAGTGGCTAAGGATGGCAGTACTTACTCGGTGTATTGTCGTCAATTGGACCCGAAAGCGTTCGATTGGCTGAACTTCAATCTCTTTGAGCAAAGGGAGGGGACAGTTACAGACTCTATCATTCTTCTCACAAGGGCATGGTGCCATCAAGAATGCGTTCTGGCTCCGCGATTACTGCTCTGTAATGATTGGGCACTTATATGGTATTATAACTCAGCATTTTGGTATCCTGGCCACAGGCCAACGAGTCAAACTTCAACAAGCTCATTGGTGGCAAAAGCCCACCGCCCGGTCTCGGACTTAGCCTGGAAACTCGCTCTCTGGTCCAGAATTGGCTGCAATAGCTTGCAACATATACTGACCGGCACGTAACGAGTCGCGTCGACCGCTCACGTGCTCTGGCCGCATTTTCCACTGCCTTCCATGAATCAACGGGACTAGAGTACTTTGCAGGAGTATGGTTGTCAAAATTCGAAGAAAAAATAGCCTTTCAACTAGTGTGGACATCCCTTCTTGTTGAAAGTAGGTGGCGAGATTGCCCCGGGACCGGCGAGTGTGTCGAGGACTTCCAGCCCCCGTCGTGGTCATGGTTAGCATGGGAACGCCCTATGCAATGGCCGAATGGCAGGTTCGGGTTCAAGTCAGCCATCAAATTCTTTGAATACTAGAATACTGCAAAGTGAGGATAGAATCCATATACAATGATTTCTCCAGCTTACCTCGCCATTAACGCGCGAATCTTAAAGTTGCCTGGCTCTCAACTCATGCTAGTAGTGGATCCTGATAGCTCCTCCTCGAAAAGGTTCGGCGGTTATTTACTAAAATGGGACAAAATATGCGAGCCTGAAGAATTTTAGCAATTTCAAGGTGGTGGAACACAAGCGGACGCCATGAGAGAGGGCCAAGATTCGGCACGAACGAGACCCAGGGACTTTCACACTGCAAATACAATCCATGTGTGACATCCAATTCAACTGGGTGAAAGATTCAGGTGACTCGGGTGTACATCTGCTCTATATTCTCGATCTCGGAAAAGAGTGGCACAATAATATGCATACTCCGGGAGCCACGCAATTTCTGATTTGGCAGAAGTTCCAACCGATGTCAGTGCGCGGACTTTCATGAGGGTTGACACAGGTCACTTTCTCAGACAGTTTCTAGGGATGGCTCCGAAGCTAGATGCTAAAAAGATTTTCCGGCGTTTATGCAGTCTCATGCAGGAGCAGGAGATCGCTTTGATGTAGACTTTGGCGATCAAGGACGAGAAGTTGCTCAGGGTGTTCAACTGATTAGAAGATCATTCAACAAGGTTTCTTGGTGAAAGTGTGACTCCTCTTTGCTCACGATGCTGACATGGGGATCTTGACGAGCAGAATTAGGCCAATCGCAACTGCTACAAATCGGTGCTGCAGCACTAACCTTTTGAGAATTTCGAACACACCTTTGCTTGCTCGATCAGCCTTGAATTGCCTTTTTGTTGTTCAGGATGCGAAATTTTGACCTCCAGGTCGTGTTTGACTCATCCTGACTTCGACATTGCCGATAAGACCAAGTAAATACTAGCAGAAGGCGGGAAGTAAATGTCAGACATCCTAACAGAACATATCCCTATCTTGTCACTTATTGTCAGTTCAGAGACGAAGTCAAAAAGTTTCCCTTGCCACATTCTAGATCTTTAAGTTCTGTATGGACTCGTCTCATACTGTTTCGACAGCTCCGCGTCTGTCACCAAAAGGGCTCAGGTCTCGGTTTTTAGCTAGTCACCAGCGAGATGTTAGAGTATAGACTCCGTCTGCAAACATTTAGAAAGGATGCCGGGGCTTGGACTCCAATTATTATTCTCCTTCTCGTTCTGCTTTCTACACCAGGCAATCCCAAGCTGCCTGATATCACATGCTGCAATAATGGGACGGCCAATCACAACCTCGAAAAACAGCAATACAGGACTAGCTCTCTCGCGAATCTCGATACCTTTTTCGCTTGCTCGACCAGTGTGAATTATAGATTTCTGCGCAGTGAGACAACGTTAGATCTTATGGCCTCCAAATCTTGCAAGCCACGATGCGGGGAAGAGATCTCGAGCAGCCTCAAAGTTAGTCCAATCACAACTTCGCAACATTACCGTGCACCATGGCCCTTTAAGAGTTTCGAATATTCTTTCGCTTGCTCCGCCAATATCGAGATTGCCATTTCGGAGTACAGACGATAACCGAGAGATTTCTTTGCCTCCAAAGCACGGGAACAGATGCTACCGAGCAGGGAGGCATCAAGTTACAGTCCAAAGGCCAACAAAGATCGCAGCAAAGAATTGGAGTAGAGTATCATGAAAGTATAGACTTCCATCTCATCTCCTACTCCTCAAAAGGAAATAACCCCCTTCCCCTGTTCCTCCATCTCACCTTTCCTCAAACAAACCAATCAAAACCCCTTAAAATGCCGATCCAGCACCATCATCGAACACCTCGTTCGCTTGATCCACCAATTCAGACTGCATAAAGAAACATAGTGGAGTTTTCGGATTTGGCCTCCAAAACATGGGCGCAAAGCCCTCACCACCTATCAACAGGAGCCATGTACATAGGTTTCTCAAGTTTAGCCTCCAACTCATGCACGCAGAGCCTCAACCAATGGGATGTCCTCTATCACATACACAACTGTTCCCAATCAGAGACCATTTCTCCCTTCTCTTGATCCACCAAATCCATACAATATGAAAACCAATCAAAGCTCCACAAACCGTAGACGGAGCATCTGCTTTTTAAGAATTTCGAACACTTTTTCGCTTGCTAAACCAATTGAGGCTTGTTTTTTAGGTCGGCATATATAAGGCTTGTGTTGGGCACCGCCTCCAAAAAGACGCAGGAAAGTGTGCATGAGCCAATAGAGAAGAGGGATAAAATTGAGCTTGCGGTTACGAGCCTGGGATCAAAAGTCTGTGTTTTATAGGGCTTCTCGCTAATAAATGAACGCTAAAACTAAATTTCGATTTTTAACTACGAAGTTAAATTAACTCGGATTTGCTTTATAAACCCACCATAGCTTCCTATAAGTATCGCATTATAAGATTAAATGATTCTGATTTGTGCGGACTTTATAGTTTTAAAATGAAATCGTCGATTTTGGTTTTTGTCGCTTAAAAGTGCCTTAAAAAATGCCTGGAAAACACAGACTTATGATCCCAGGCTCGTTAGGTCGGGTAGCAGTAGGACTTGTGTTGGGCCGCCTCTAAAAAGATACAGGAACGGATGCTGAGGGTGATCAAGAGTGCATGAGCGAATGGAGGAGAGACTTGAAAGACGACATGTAGGTAACAAAGTCAAGAATTATCATTAGGTAAATATCCTAGAAGTATACAGTTCCTCTCACTCACCCCCAAACCAACCCTCTCAAAAACATCACAACTTTTGTCTACCTCTCATCCTCCTCTCCCATCCCCTTTCTACCCCTCAATGCCCAAGGCATCTAAAAGACACCATCCTTCTGACCAACAGGATTAACCTCAAGAATCCCAACACCAGAGATAGTATTCTCATCCGAAACCTTAGTCGTCACCCCATCCGCAGTAGAAAGCACAACATAAACCTGTCCCGTAGGAGCCAATTGCCCATTTCCCCCAGCAGGAATCATATCAATCTTGAAATCCCCACTATTCCCGGAAGTAGTCCTAACTTTAACATAATAAGTATCTAACCCCGAGAAGAAAACCGCATAAACAGGCGTATCGCTCTTAATCAACCCCGCACTCACAGCATTCTTCATCGCATGCGTGAACGTCACGGGTGAAGAACCGGCAGTGTATGGGTATTGGCTAGGTTGGATGGTAAGAGCGGGGAAAGCCTTGAAGGGGAGAGCAGGGTCGCCGGGGGCGAAACCAGTGATGAATTGAGCGGCGAGGGAGAATACGGAGTTGAAGTCTAGGGGAGTGTCGAAGGGTTTGGGGAATGGGGATTCTTTGAGGGCGGCGCGGATGTAGGATGAGTGGCGGGATTCGACGGTTAGGATGGAGCCGGCGACTGTGAGGTAGGCGTCTTCGACGATTGCTGCGGCGGCGCCTGGGAGGGATGTTAGTGATTGTAGGAGGAGAAGGGAAGGAAGAAGGGAAAGGGAGGAATGAGATGAGGGCAGGGGAGAAAGGCTTACCGAGATAGGCGGAGACACCGACACCCTCGAGGACGGAGGAGAGGGCGAGGAAGGACTTGACGTCTGTGGATGGGAAGGAGTAGGTAGCCTCATGGACAGCAGCGGCTCCGAGAGCGCCGGCGAGGGTGCTGACGTGAGTCTAATTTCTGTCAGTCCTCGTCTTTCCTCAACCAAGGGGGCAACAACATGCCTCCTCATCATAGTAGATCTCCTTGAGGTTGTCATAGAAAGGATCCGCGAAGCCAGCAGCGACGAAGTCTGCTTGGGTGTAGTTGGCCAACCCCTCCATGTAGAACTTACGTTCGAGGTATTCGAGAGTAAGAGCGTAGTTTAGGATAGTGGTATCGCCTCCAGGAGGAGCATTGTAGTCCTCGACTGTGTCGCGTTGCTCGAGAGGAGCAGCGGTAGCGAGGCTAGCAGCCAGCACTGGGAGGAAGGTAGAGTAACGCATGATGAATTAAGGTAAAACTAGGTGCTCTTGATGGTATTGAGAAGAAGAGAGGCTGTGAGGGATGCAGGGCAGGAAAGGAAAGGAGATAGCGGTCCAGACAGACTCTATATAGGAAAGCTAGGGGGAAAGGGAGCTGTGTTGATTGCGGGGGATCAACATCGTAATGATGACAGAAAACACACCAGTGTGATTATTCCGATCAATGAGACTACTTCGTGAAGGCATGTTGGCACTACGAGAGACACTCGACCTGGAAGCTACACCTTCCGGGCAATGTCACCATCGAAAGACTCCTCACGATGGAAGGAAGCTATTCCGTCCCCAAAATAGGCAAGAGTTGTGATTTGCTCAATGGAACGTTTGCGGAGAACAACCCTGCATGAAAGCTTACTTTCTCTAGAACCTTGAACTCATCTCCTTGCCCCTTTTATCCAAAGATCTCTAGCCAAGCTGTCGGTAGCAAACGACACCGCGGACCCCTAGAGCAATTTCTCGTGATATGGCGCGAAGGCGCGGATCCTGACGACGTGGCGGAATGATATCTAACCCAAAGAAAAACCGCCAAGCCAATCTCTGCTCTCTCTTCAGCCCCGTCGAGCAACATACCCAATCATAGTCTTTCCTTTTTGGGACCCACATCACACAAGCTTAACTTTAAGCTTCAGCCTTAGCATCCCGCCATTCGTGCTGCCAGCCCAAATCGACAGCGCATGCGGATTCAGAAGCATCCGAAGTTGGAGGCGCGGATCTAGATTTCCTGTGCAATCTTATCGATTTCTTACAACTTCCACCAACTTGCTTTTGGAATGGAGGCCAGATCAGTAGACAAATGTCTTGCAGATTGTCTTGAGCTCCTCATCAGAGTCATCACTAGACAGTTTTCATTAGTAACTCAAAGGCACAGCCTAGTTGTATTTTTGCCTGCAAGACTCTTGCCAAGAGGAGTTCAGTCCAATGTAGACATTCCTTGTCATATGTCTTGTCAATGCTTGGATGACACTTCCCCTCACTCTCCTGTCCTGTCTGTTGTCAAGCTCGGAACTAACGCCTAACTCAAGGGAAAAGGTCTGGGCTTGGCTGGATTGATTTGAAATATCCAAAATATCCAAACTATCCAAATTGTACCGCTCACTACGAGGGGTAATTTCCTGTGGCGCGCTCTGCCACAGCCATTGAATACATCGTGCAAGATTAGTATAGTGCGCAGGGGTTGTAAGTGCAGCATGCAGGGCAATCACACAGTCTCGATATATCTCCGTACCTCCCTACTCGGAAATTAGTTTAACTTTCAAAGCTCGTCAGATGAACATGAACATACCAGTCTGTGACAGCCTCATCCCATAACCGAATCTCATGCTCTCTCGTGCCACCGTAATGTTCCACGAACTCGTCGCCGAAGACCTCTCTGGCGACACTTTCGGGTCGCATAAATCTCTCTGTGGCCTCCTTCAGACTTTTCGCAAGTCTGACTCCTGGATCTGCCTTTCCTCCCACATTTTGTCCTTTGCCAAGAGGCTTTTGGTTAAGTTCCATTTCCTTTTCCACACCTCTCCAGCCCAGAGCTAAAATAGCAGCGAGCACGTAAAATGGGTTCGCGTCTGCCCCAGGAACTCGGACCTCGAAGCGTGTTGCTCCTGGTTTTGATGTAGGGGGTGCGATCAACCGAATTGAGGCGGCGCGGTGCTCGAGGCCCCATGAAACGGTTACTGGTGCCCAGAAGTTCTCGACTAAACGTTTATAGGAGTTCACTGTGGGTGCGACGATGGGCATGATGTCTGGTAAGCCGTCCAACAGCCCTGCGAGGAAATGCCTTCCCAGATCTGACAAGTTCGCAATGTCCTCCCATTCTGCTTCGGTATCTTTCTTCTCTCTGGCGAAGAGGTTCTTTCCGTCCTTGTCAACAATCGAGACGTGCATGTGTCCACTGTTTCCTGGCAGACCCTGCCGTGGTTTCGCCATGAAGCAAGGTGTGATTCCGTACTTGGTTGCAACTGACTTGACAACATATCTAGAAACAGGTCAGAAAAAACTCCTGCAGATCTAAAGGGAAAACAAACTTGAATAAACCGGCTTTATCTGCCATTTGCTGGATTTCGCCGAAAGAAAGAGCAGCTTCGAAAACACCAGGACCACTTTCTGTGTGCCAACCTTCTATTCCGCAGTTGAACTTCTCGCATGCATCAAATATGCTATAATAGTATTCTTGATTATGTACAGGTCGAGTTAAGCTGTATCCAAACATCCCCTCGGTCAACGATGGTAAGGAGCTGACAGGATTGTCTCGCAGAAAGGTCGCGGTTGAGGAATTATTTCGTTCAGATAATGGTCCATTGGAGTCGACTGCAGGGGCTTTGAATTGGAAGAACTCGTATTCAACTGGGAGAGCTGTCAGCTACTTTGAAAGTCCAACTGGAGGGGGAACAATGGCGCATACCCCCGGCCATTGATCCATATCCCTTAGCCTTCAGCTTGTCGACTTGGGTTTTAAGCAGACCTCTCGGACATGCGCTGATCGGCTTCCCAGTATCGGGATCAAAAAACGAGATGAGGAAAAACGGCACATCGTCCTCCCAAGGTATCCTCCTGAAGCTGGAAAGGTCAGGGATAGCAATCATATCGCGGTATCCATTTTCAGCATTGCTGATCTTCAATTCCTTAAAGTATGTCTGGTCGTGCATATCCCAGCCGAATACCACTGAGCAGAATCCGAATCCTTCCTTGACAATGCCTAGAAACTTTTTCTTGGCCATCAGCTTGCCTCGCAGAATTCCGTCGGCATCGACGCCTGCAACCTTGACCTTGGTATCATTCTCGAGAAGCTTCGGCAGTGACTCAATGGTTATCTCTTCGCTCTTATCTGGCATTTTGTATGCTGCTCGCAGCCGGAGGAATGGGGGAGTTGGATTGGAGCGGGGAAGTGAGGAGTTGGACAAAGTATTTGCGTGCGAAATAGATTGTTGACTAGCAGGCAGATGTCCTATTCAATGACCCAAAGATTGGATTCAAAAGTCCGTGTAGATTCTGTTGAAGAATGCCAGAAGAATGCCTGTCGTGTGCGAAGTTGGAAGAGAGGGGCTGCGGCGATAAGAGCTAGAACCAATATTTGAGCTACCCCATGTCAGAGCTCCACTTACGGCCAATCAACGGCCGTGTTTCAAGCCCCATACGCAGCCCGCATGCCACCCGAGAATCGTCACCCAAGACGAGGAGTAAGGTTAACATAAATACTTGTTCGTGAACCCCTTGGAAGTTTGGAAGCATTTTGTCATCATTTGAGGCTATTCCCAGATGTTCACGTTCTTACCAGAAAAGAAACACCATGATGCTGCCCGGCGTGAAGCTGTGACGCACTAGGGCAAGGGGACCGACGCATGGCTACCAATGCATCCCTTCTCGGGAGCTCGATACGATTTTCGGACTTGAACCCCGCGACAATGTCACGGGTCCCTCTATTGACACATTGCTACTTCAAAGCAACTACAAACAGCCAGTAACGCACCCCGCAATGTTGTACCAGTATTGTTTCTTATACGGTAATGTTCCACGATGCACGAGTCGGTCAAGTTTCGGAGTGAGGAGTCCGTCGCCGAGTCGTGGACTGTATGCTCTTTAACGCTTAACCTTAGATAAGAGATATTGACAGAGACCGACAACGGACCATTGACACATAGCCCTCCCTCCACACCACTTTTTGTTTTGTGCCATTAATAATTTGCCATCGAGAGCTTTCTTCACCGCATCTCCAATTCACCACTTCAGTCTCAACATTTGAAATCAAAAAGGGTTCTTATCGCCGTTTTTCTGTAAGTTCGTCTTCCACTGCCGTCACTGCATAATCGCTCCTTGCGATTATCATAAGCGAGCATTCCAGAAAATATATTGTTGCGGGTACCACGGGGTTCACTTTTTCAAGACCACATCGTTGACTTCCAATCTCAGATTCTTCAACTTCCAAATCGAACCTTCTTCTTTTCAAACATATCAAGATGGGTGACATTTCTCGAAGCAGCAGCACCAGTGGTAAGGTCCATACCATCAACAGCATTGGTATGGGACGTTTGTTGGGGAAAAACGCTATTGTTACTGGAGCAGCAGGGTGAGTGGTTCATCAGTTTCAATCGTCTCGTCTCATGAGCCCCTTTCTGTTGGTAATTGTCAGTACGTCATCATCGTTCATCACCTCCACGTGATTCTATGTTACCTCCCCCTCAAGTCACGTTTGCATTCAGAGTTCTTGTATCATTATGAGCTCGCCTGTTATGTTGTTATTCTGGACGATCTAATTTTTTCAATACCGTAAGTGCTAACCTCATCATAGGGGTATCGGTCTCGAAACATGTATCCTCTTCGCCAAGGAAGGTGCCAATGTCCTCATGGCCGATATCTCAGAGAAGGCTCTAGACAAAGCTTCCGCCAAGCTGAAGGAATTGGTCCCTTCTGCCCACAAAGTTGAGATCCAGGTACGCTTTATCAAATGAAGTCTTCTATCACGTGGCTAATATATCAACCAGGTCTGTGACGTTTCCAAGGAAGAGGCTGTGAAGGCAATGGTCGATCATGTTGATTCATGGGGCGGTGTTGATATCATATTCAACAACGCAGGTATCATGCATGCGGACGATGATGACGCGATTAACACACCCGAGAAGATCTGGGACCTCACTCAAGCTATCAACGTCAAGGGTGTCTGGTTCGGCTGCAAGTACGCAGTCTTGTCCCTGCGAAAGTTCAAGAAGACCAAAGGTTCCATCATCAACACCGCATCCGTCGTTGCTTTAGTCGGTTCAGCTACTCCACAACTTGCATACACTGCCAGCAAGGGTGCTGTGCTGGCCTTGACCAGAGAATTGGCTATCGTCCACGCCAGAGAGGGCTTCAGATTCAACGCCTTGTGCCCAGCACCTCTCAACACTCCATTATTGCAGGATTGGTTGGGTGATGATAAGGCGAAGAGGCATCGACGAGAGATCCACTTCCCAAGTGGTCGTTTCGGTGAGGCTATTGAGCAAGCAAATGCTGTCCTCTTCTTGGCCAGCGATGAGTCGAGCTTCATCAACGGACAGGTACGTTCCCTGAAATTGATTTCAATTGCGAATACTTACTCTCGTAGGACTTCGTCGTCGATGGCGGTATGACAAAGGCATACGTTACCCCAGAAGGTCCACCACTCGCCGCACCAAAGAACAACGCTCTCCTTTCCAAGCAAGTCGATGCTATCCGCGGCACTGGCATCTGAATGTATTCCCCAATTCTTGAGATTTTCCCATGAAATAAATTATTTGGGCGGCTCAGCGGTGATTTTGCAGAATGAGTAGATCGTAAGTACACAACATCTCAGCAAAGGCGTCGAGGAAGATCGTAGATAGCATTGCTTGCTTTGAGGAAATCAAGTCTGCTTTTCGCATGTCCTCCTCCTACCAGTTATAGGGACTATCTCGGGCAGAGAGCCTGGCTCCATCTCCTCATACCCACTGCCAGCATATCAAGTGTCCTAGAGCAACAACGTCCTCAATTCGGCGGAAAAACTTCGAACGGAGTGGGCTTCTGCTGTAGGTCACGTGATTATAGTAATTTTCCTCATCCACAAGCGCTTAGAGTTGCTGACGAGTATGGGGAGCATTGAAATCTGATCAATCAGATTAATCATGTTATTCATACCGGAGATTTCCAAGAGTGAGACGAAGCCACGAAGATCTTTCACAGAAACTTTTTCATCGGCGGGCCCGCTCCGCCCCGCTTGGCACGCAAATGTCCCATCAAAACCCGCCAGCTAACGGCACCTCAACGTCAGCGCGCGTATCAAAAAGTTTTTTTTCCCTCAACCCCACACTTGCGTACCGTATCGTGTCTTTTTGCCTAGATAGTTCGATCAAGACGAGAGGTCGTGACCTCCTTCCAAAAGGATACAATCCAAGTGCTTGGATGCGGACGTTGCTTCTTGGCTTTCGGCAAGTAACGAAGGTTTATTAGCACAGCTTTCTAAGAGATTTTTTGGCATTGAATTGAGTGAGAGGCGAATCTTTATCTCGCCCAGCCTGCAAGTCGGAAGAAGTTCTTCGCTCGTGGGTCTTGGCTTACCGAACGAGCCTTACCGTAAGGCGAACGAAATTTGAGGTATTTCGAGGGTCTCCACCGACGATCTGTCTTGGTAGCATAGATATACATACCTCGTGGAGAATTTTTTTCCTTTTCTGGTGTTTCTTTCCTTTTTTTGTTTATCTTTCTTATCTTTGTTCTTGTCTTTCTGATATCCCTTTTTGATCGTTTCTGGCGAGAGTTAGGACTACTGGTAGTGTCCCCGTACCTTACCCCACTTTGGGTGCTCTCCGTCATAGGTAGCCTTACCCGCAGCTATTATTATCCTCGGGCCTAGATCAAACTTGTATTCAAACGCCGTCAGTCCTCGGAGAGTTCAGAGCTTCTCTTCGCCCAACAGCACAATGGCGAAGTCCATCAAAGGAGAGGACGTAGGCATCAGCCGGAACAGCTCCTCCAACAGCGATGGCACAACCACCTCCAACGCCGACGCAGCCCGTCTAGCTGGTACGTTGTCTCCCAAGCCCAAATCAGAACCACACCCAAGTAATCTTCCCCAGAAATGGGCTATATCCAAGACATGAAACGCAACTTCTCCGTTTTCTCCCTCCTTGGCGTCGGCTTCTCCCTCACAAACTCCTGGTTTGGAATCTCCACCGCCCTCGTAACAGGCATCAACTCAGGCGGACCCGTCCTAATAGTCTACGGCATCATTCTCATCGCCATAATCTCAACTTGTGTCGGAATCTCGTTGTCAGAATTAGCGAGTGCGATGCCGAATGCTGGAGGACAGTACTTCTGGGCGAATGAGCTAGCGCCAAAGGGGTATGGACGCTTTGCTAGCTATTTGACGGGATGGTTCGCCTGGGCAGGCAGTATCTTCACTAGCGCGAGTGTAGCACTCGGTCTCGGAAGCGCTGTCATGGGATGCATCCAACTCTTTCATCCGAACTTGTGCGTCTCGCTTATCTACCCCGCCCCTTTTTCACAAATGTTCATTGACATTCGGAGATAGGGTGATCAAACCATGGATGGTCCTCATCGCCTACGAAATCATAAACGCATTCGCCTTCCCATTTAACTGTTACGGCAAACTCCTCCCGCGAGTAGCAACCTTTACCCTTTGGTGTTCCCTCCTCTCATTCACTGTCATCCTCATCACCGTGCCGTCCGTTGCACCCACGCACGAATCCGCCTATTTCGTATTCGCAAACTTCGTAAACAACACAGGCTGGTCCTCAAACGGGATCGCGTTCATTGTTGGATTGATAAATACGAATTGGGCGTTTGCGTGTTTGGATTGTGCAACGCATATGGCAGAGGAGGTCGAGAGGCCAGAGAGGAATATTCCGGTTGCGATTATGGGGACGGTGGGGATTGGGTTTGTTACTAGTTGGTTTTATAGTGTTGGGATGTTCTTCTCCATAAACGGCAAGTCCTCCCTTCCCTCCTCCTTTTCCCTTCCTTTCTTCTTTTTCCTATCACCGAAATCCAGAAAAATGCTGACAGCCGGTGGTAAATAGATCTCGACGCACTATTCAACACGCCCACCGGAGTCCCCATCCTCGCCCTCTTCAACCAAGCCCTCCGCTCCCGCGGCGGTGCCTTAGTCCTCGAACTCCTAATCCTATCCACAGGTCTCGGCTGCCAAATCGCATCTCAAACATGGCAATCGAGACTCTGCTGGTCTTTTGCGAGAGATAACGGCCTCCCATTTTCTCCTTACCTATCGAAAATCCACCCAAAGCTTGATGTTCCGTTTAACGCACACCTATTCTCGAGCATAATTGTCGCTGTTCTTGGATTATTGTATTTGGGAAGTATAACGGCGTTCAACTCTATGGTCACCGCCTGCATTGTGTTACTTTATATCTCATACTCAATCCCAGTAGCATGTCTCCTTATACGCGGACGAGAGAATATCAGACATGGACCATTCTGGCTAGGGAAGATTGGTATGGTGGCGAATTGGGTATTGTTGCTTTGGACAGCGTTCACGTTGGTTATGTATTCTTTTCCGCCGGTTCAACCGGTAAAAGCGGGAAATATGAATTATGTTTGTGTAGTTTATGCTGTTGTTACGGTGATTTTGACGGGGTGGTGGTTTGGTGCGGGACGGTGGGAGTATCGGGGTGCGGAGGAGAGGAAGGTTGATGCTATTGCCGTAGATGTAGATGTTGTAGCTTGAATGAGGAATTTTAGATTTATTTTTGAATAGCAAGAAGTACTTTTGGAGATATGGGGATTGACATTATTGTCGGGATAGATGCCCCTTGATTTCTGGTACTTTGGTATGTCTTTTTCTTTTAATGCCACGCAGCGGTGTCGAGAACTCATCCCAAGCGCCGTACTTACATTCACCAGTCTTTTAATATGCTTGGAGGATTTATCTCCCTACCAAGGAACGGAAGACGCCACAAGTTTGGAAGCCAAGATGTCTGAATGGTCAGGCTCAGTTCGCGACCAAGGAAGCTCTAGATTGGTGCACTAAGCGGGCCCTGTGTTCGAAATCTCGAAAGGGCTGGTGTTTCCTCACTGCTTTGCTGGCTTGTGATTGGTCTGTCGCTCTGCCAGTTTCTTTCGCGGTTCTCATGAGTTGTGGATTTGGCAATGGACATTGGTGAGAGGAGAGGGATTTTCGTGTTCTCCTAGATTGTGTTTGTCCGAAGGGATTTCTGACTTGCTCGAGTTTGGAACTTGAAAAGAGGAAAAAGGCAATCCTTTCCTTTCTCTTGTGTCGGGGGATTGTGAGGGTTGAAGTATAACTTCGCACAATCGTGAAGGTCAGCGAATCTATTTTGAGGAGAGATCTACCCCGCATTTTGGAGGCCGACGGAATACCTGGTTATCGGGCCCTGGCCGGCATCACGCTGTGTTGATTCGTGAAGTAAGCGACTTGGAAATCCTCAAAGGGCTAGGCTGGTAATACAGTAGTAGCCATTGAGAACTTCGGTGATCTGCTAGAGTTAAGCTTCTTGTGCTTACTTTCTAACAGTATCATGATACCTAGCATGGAAATTATTAGGTTCAAATTATTTGGATTCAAATTATAAATGTTAAAAAGTATTCTCCGATACTTCCCTTTTCTCAAGCGAGACTCGCTTAGCGCAGAAGCTCCTTCCTCATCTCCGCAAACTGCAAGCATTATTTCTAGAAGGCATTAGGTTATCAATCGGCGTGCGGTATGTGAAAAGGAATGGGCATCATAGAATAGGTAGAGAAAATGCAATAGGAGGCTCTAGGTTAGATTTGACAGCCCGGTGCACTATCTCGTAGAGATTGTCGACTATATGGTATCGTTATCTTATGGCCAGTCTTCTTTGTCATTTCCATCCTCTGCGTCCACATATTCCTCTTCTGACATACTATCACTGCTAGTCTCGGTGACCAAAAATGAGTGCTTGTGCTTGTCGCAAATGTCGTCGTGCATCACTCCCATCTCTTCATCTTCATCACCTACGCCAAGCGAGACCTTAGTTTGCCCACGTGCGGACCTCATTAATCTAACCCAAAATTTCCTTTCCACGTCAAATGGCTTGCGTGCGACGGCACAATGCGCACTACGGCATTCCATGAAGCATTCGTTTGGTGAATGACCATCTTTGTCTTGGGCTACAGGATCAAGGCCAAAAAGATCGGCTGCGGCAAGCATATCCATTGCCTCGGTGCTTGCATGCAACGCCGCAAGATGGAGGAGATTCCGCTTGCTTTGGTTTGACATCCCCACTTTTTCGACCTGCTCGCGCAACGTGTCAGAGTCGAATACTCAATCTGGCGGAGACCGAAAGGATCGACTAGCGGACAACTTGTGACTAGACTAAAGAGCAGCGTGCCGCTATACATGTTTGTTTCTTGATCAACGGGCATTCGAGGCATGGCCTGCAGGCAATGCAGGTCGAGCCTCTTTGCTCCTTCTGTTATGGACAGGAGAAATGGACCACTCACCGGGAATTCCTGTAAAAATGAGAGCAAGACCGCTAGAACGTCTAGGCTATTGTTTTTAATGGCCAAGCCGAGTGGCGTATCTCCGTTATGGTTTGCGATGCAGAGTGTGTGGCCGTATCGCTCGAGCAAAGTCTTCGCAAGGGCGGCCTGATCAGCCACAGCGACATGGTGCATAATATTCGCGCCCTCGTCGTCACTGATATAAACATTCGCACCCTTCTCAAGCATGAGGTCTAGCAGTTTGTTGTTATCAAAATGAAGCAACGGAGTTCGTTCATAAGTATCTTTCGCATTAGGGTTGCTGCCTGCATCGAGGAGTACAGCCGCGCTGTCAAAACTGTCAGCCCAGCACGCACAATGCAACGCCGTGAATCCACAATTGTCGCGCGTGTGAACATCAGCTCTCCAAGGGTCTTGGGTGAGAAGCCGGATGGCGTCTGCCTCGCCATTTTCCGCTAGCCAATGCAGAGGTGTTCTGCCAAGAGCATCTCTGCTATTGATATTAACATACTCAGACTCCAGAAGGGCTTCAGTTAACTGCCGACTCTCTCGGGTTAGCGCAGCTGCCTTGTGTAAAGGTGTCCAGCCTAGGCGGTCGGCCAAGTCGTCTGCATTGATCGTAAGTGCATACTCCTGGCTCCCTCTCCGCGTTAAGACAGCGGTGGTGGCAGTCTTTTGGTTCTCATCTGGCAAATGCTCATCCATACCGAGGGAGAGAAGGAAGTTGAAGACACCTGGTTGATGTATTTTAGCAGCGACCTGCATATGTGAATCATAATTAGTGCCAACATTACAAACATGCTGCTTTGACAGCCGATCAAAGCGCAACCTGGGAGCAGAGTTCTGGGAAGAGGTGAGGTATTACTTACGTGCATTATAGACTGACCCCACTGGTTCCTAACGTGCATCAAGTTCTTGTCACTCGACAGTAAGTGCCGCAGTTGATCCAGGTTTCCAGCTATTACGAGCGACCAAACAATGTGATCCTCCTCGGGGATGATAAGAGGTATGTTAACCAACACCTTTGCGCCGGCGCCAAATAGATCGTCCAGATTCGCGGAGGCCACAACTGCTCTTGAAACCAGCCAAGGCGGGAAGTAGTAAGTAAAGTGATGCTTGCCCAAGCTCTTTCGACAAGGAGGGTAGTTGCAAGATCTCATCGAAATAGATGAACTGTACGCCCAAAGAAGCTGGCCAAACACACATCTGAGCCATAGGGGAGTACGAATTGACGTGCGGGTGTGGCACTGACACCTGCAACCCATCGGGCACTGCTGTGAAGCTATAGTTGCAGAGATCCGAACGGCTGACCTATTTCGAGATGTCTCGGGGCCGTGGAAGGGAATTTGAGTGTGTTGGTTCAAAGCTAGCGTCATCTGTTCCGTCTGAGTAAGGAGAGATTGCATAGAGGTCGTGAAGCTAGCCTGAAGAGTTGCAAAATTTCGGCGTTGCTCGATGTACATCGCCTGTGTTTGCTCCAGACTTTGTTGGGCATGTTTTCCTAACTGTCGGAACTCATGTTGCAATTCCTGCTGGCGATCTTCTAGCTTGCGAATGGCGTCTTGGCTTGTAAGTGTTATTCGTTGAATCTGGAGGATTGTGGCCTTCACATCTTCACTAATAGTATCTTAAATCAGCACGAGTAGAACGCGGAAACTAAGCACTTTGCTTGCCTGTCATGCAGCCCAAGTAATTCAAGCCGACTCTTTAAGATTTCGCGTGAGTCTCGGATGTTCTGCTTAATGCGCTGGATCTCGGGAGCCGCTCGTAACCAGTATGAGCGCTTGACCTTTGGTAAACCGTGACCATCCAGGATCTCACTGCGTGTGAGTCGAAAGCTAGGAGCGAGGTGTTAACCTGCGGAAATGGCCGTATTGCAAGCTACCACCTACTGGATCAAATGCTCAAATTCTAGCACATGCGCTCTCACTGTTTGGAGTACAGGCGTAATGGATGCCTCGACCTGCGCATATCCATCAGATTCACGCCTGCGATGGAGGCTACATTCAGTCTCGAGCAGAATAGCTGCGGTCGATGTTAGGTCCTCTTCACGACACCACAGCACAGATGGCTGTGATAGCTTAAGCCGCGACTAACCTCTCAAGGCCTCAGCTTCGTTCCACAACTGCTGCAGCTGTTGGGGCGCATCCCGCAAAGATAAGAGCATATTAAGAACTTGTCCTGTACTCCCAGCGATCTGCAGGATGGCAATGACAGTCCCCGTAATTGATAGCGGATCCATCTGGGCATAGTTTTACGTCTCTATTACCCTTGAGATTTGAGGCACATGAAAACAAAGCGTCGAAAGTCAAGAGAGAACTCAGGTTAATAAAGCGTGCCTGGGCATGTCAGACGAGGCTGTATGAAGGCAACGAGGCAGCGTGTATTAATAGGGTTGTTTTGCACATCCCAGCAATGTGGCGCTTATTGCTTTGCTATAACATCAGTATTCAGTACTCGCCCAGGGCCGGTAGGTCCAGGGATGTGAAACAGAAGCTTAATGAGATGGTGCTTTGCCAGCCTATTGCGCCGTTTTAGCTGCCGCCCTGTACTACATGAACGTTTTGCATGCTGCAATACTTGCGGCACGTGCAGCTATTTGATATCTCGATTCGACAGCACAGAAGAGGAGTGACAGCCAAGGCCTTCCCCGCCCCCCTCAAAATGAACCGCTTCCACGTACTGGCTCTTCACCTCGCCCTCGCCTACTAAAGCTCTGCTGACTAAAACCGGGAGTGGCGCACCAGGTTTGGCGGCGTAGGCTAAAGCTATCGGGCGGAACAACCTTGTTCCATTAACCTTAGATAAGGTTATTTATGCTTTTCCAAGCGCTTCACCGCCTGGCGTTCCTGGTCCTTTCACCAAGAAGTGCATGACTGACGAGATGTCTGCGCTAAGGCTCGTCTCAGCAATAGTCCTTTTAGCCCTTTCAACCCTTTGTGCTTTCGAGTTTCTTGGAGTCTCCTCCTCCTCCTTCAAGATGGCGACGCCGTCCACTCCTTCCACCATCGGCTGTGACAACGACAGCGCTCACACAGTTGTCACGGATCTGACCGTAAGCTTCTGCTCTCCAAGCGATCCTCCCTCCACCTGCGCGCGAGACCTAGACCCACGGAATTGGCACCGCATAGAGAAAGAGCTCTACCTACATACAGCTCAGCAGAGCGCGTGGCTGCATATAGGGCAGGCGAAGGAGAAAGAACTTACTGCTGACGACCTGGTCGTTACGAACATCCGAGTTGGCGAGCTGCATCCCAGCGCTGGCTCGGATAACTCATGGGAGAGTCGGCCCGGCGGCATCTGGGTGCTAAGAAGCAAATATACGGGCAACAGTCACCAGGCTGTAACGGGTGTGGATGTTCTATTTGGTGTGGATGCTGTTGACCCACGACCGCAATGGACTCTCATGCGATCGCCGCTCCAGTTGAACGCTCAATCGGAGTTGCCAGTTGCGAGACTAAGCGTGCGGCACGGCAGGGCCAAGCCGAGACCAGATGGCCCTCGGACGGTATTAAGGGTCAGGGAGGACGGCAAATTCAAGATTGTCCAGATCTCCGACACTCACATGGTGACTGGTGTCGGGGTGTGCAAAGATGCCGTTGATGCCCATGGGCAGCCTCTGCCTGAAAGCGAAGCTGACCCACTGACCGTAGACTTTCTTGGAGGAATTTTGGATGTCGAGAAACCAGACCTCGTGATCCTCACTGGAGATCAATTGCACCACGACATCCTCGACAGCCAGTCTGCCCTTTTCAAGGTAGTTGCTCCTTTGATCGAGCGTTCAATCCCATACGCAGCAGTTTTTGGCAATCATGACGATGAGGGTCCTTACACATTATCGCGTGAGTAACTTCTTTCATAGCCAATACACAAAGCTAGCGATCGACAACACACTCAGCAGTGTCACAATTTGGTGAGCAATATAGAATGCTTGCTCCGCAAGACAGTCATGCACTTCTGATAAGCTGGGTCTTGGGAAGGATAGCTGCTCATTCCTTGGGCCGCGTTAGCGGGCCTGCGTTGTGTTTAACACGACAACTTTCGATTTTTGCTGACTAGATAGCATGGCAGGTACGGCTCAGATGTCACTGCTTCAGGATCTGCCTTTTAGCCTTTGCCAGTCAGGCCCAGAGCAGGTTGACGGCGTAGGCAACTACTACCTACAGGTCTTCGCTCCTGAGCCATCAGAGCTCCCATTATCGACTTTATATTTCCTGGACTCCCACGGGCAAATACCGAGTAAGGTACAAAATCCAGACTATGGCTGGATTAAGCAAAGCCAAATCGACTGGTTCACATGCACTTCCCAGGCGCTACGAAAGGCGCGTGAGAATCACGACAACTACAACTACCTTCACCTATCTCTGGCTTTCATGCATATCCCTCTTCCCGAGTACGCAGACAGCGATCTTATTGTAAGAGGCGGCCGCCGGAGAGAACCGACTGAGGGTCCAAGCTTCAATTCCCACTTCTACAATGCTTTAGTCAAAGAAGGGATAGCAGCAGTAGGCTGCGGACACGATCACGTGAACGACTTTTGCGGTTTGCGGCCACAACAGAGGCATAAAGAGTCGCAGCAGGGTGGCAACGAAACCCCTCAGCTCGGCCCCTGGCTGTGCTACGGAGGTGGCAGTGGATTCGGAGGATATTGTTCGTACGACGGAAAGCGATTTCACCGGCGAACGCGGATTTGGGAACTCGATACCAATACCGGGGGCATAAAGACCTGGAAGCGGGTCGAATATTCTAGGGAGAGAATTGATGAGCTCGTGCTTGTAGGAAGTGGCGTCGTGGTCGCTCCTCCTTATGATATAGACGGAGGCACAAGTGGCATAGCTGCTCAAGCCGTGTTGTGAATTGAAGCTGGTGGCTGTAAATAGTCACTCTAAAATGGGCATAAAGGCCTTGACTTGATGTTCGAGGACGATACATCCTACCTGCAAGGTGCTCTACTTCACTGCGTCGTGGGCACCTCTCAGTGGTCTAGAGGATACCCAAATTCTTGAAATGTGTCATAGGAAGCCCTTCAAGGCAGTCTGGCAAATACTCAATTTCTTCTCCGTCGTTCGCCGCACATGCTCAATCGCCATGTTGGACTTTCGGCATTCTTAGAAGTGACAGCTATAGTAGCAGCAGGATCCCTAGCAATTCCACTTGGTTTTTACACACTACCTGTCTAGGTATTGAGGTTTTGCATATTCAAAAGCAGCGCCTAGCCTAGCAAGGCACCATAGCCAGAGAGCGCTGAACTCAAAGAGACCGCGCATCTGAACATAGTTTACAGTTTGTAAATGATGCACTTTTAACTAACCACAAGATCCGGCTGCAGTGGGAAGATCTCGAGCGATTATAAGTAGCTTGGCTCATTTGCCGGGTCTCATCTCTTTTCGAGGTAAATTTAACTATCGTGAATAGTGTTTGAAAACAAGAAGATTTTGCTAACTGCTCGGTCTAGATGCGTCAGTTATGTCACTCATTGCTATTCAGGAGACAGGAAATATTTGTACAACTATTAGGGTGGTCACGTGTTTAATGTTATATATATCCTCATCTCACCGCTAGACAGGAATAACAGATCATGAACACACTTTACACCCACACCACGGCCTTTGCCTGTAATAACAACTAAGCATTAGAGGATATACGAGGAAGAGGGGAAAATCAGGATGTTGGAGGTGAAGGCTTGAAGTCGTATTTCTGTTGAAAGGCTGTGTGGTGGATTGTCCCTTGGTGTAATATGCTTTTTGGAATGTCCCTCTGTCTGGTTAGCGAATTGGGCGCCTTACTTTCTTTATGCCTTCAAGCACTGGCTTTCAAGTCATGCGTGGGGTATTCTGGAATATAGCATCTAAATGCGATCTGGAGGACATGAATAAAGAAGTTCACATCTGAGCGTTCTTCAACTTGATCGAAAGGCGCGTCGTAACACTGTATTAAAGAATGAGGGGAAGCATGAGCATTACAATCACGCAGGGAAAAGCAAGTTTGCGGAACAGTCAAAACCCCTCAACGAGCACAATGTATGTCCATCAAACTCAGAGCACGCAACAGCTATGAGAAAGAACTAATCGTGTCAAAACCTTCAAGAAAATGCCTAGTATCTCACCCGTGGCTCAACGAGTTCTCCCCGTCTCCTCCCGTGGTCCATGAATGCAGTTGCCGTGAATGCCCACCTGCCCCACGAACCAAACCTAGCCATCCTCTACACTGCAGCCGAGACCCTCCCATCTAGCACCCAAATAAGTTCTCCTGCCATGTCCATTGCTCCCCCAATTGAGAAATTGGTGTCGGAACCGGGGTCTGCGAAAACGGAAACGCGTTGACTGGATTCGCATACCAAGCAAAGGTAGCATCGAAAGCAAATGCATAGACGTAACCCGGCAGGCAAGTCAAGGAGAAATGACCATCTTGATCGATCCGAGTACCCCAAGCTGACTCGCAGGTGGTTAACCAATTGTCGATTGTGTAGGCGTATTGTAGGAACCAGCCTCCTGATGTGCCTTTTGTGACTACGCCTACTACTTGGAGGCAGGCGAGGTGGGGACGATGGTGAGTGCTTGGAGGGCGAGAGGGAGGAGGGTGTTGAGCTTCATGATTCCGGTGATGTGAGAGATGGAGGAGGTTGATGGAGGAGGTTGATGACTGACACTGTCGTTGGGCGTAATTTGAATAGTTTTGGTAGGGACCAATCAAATGCTTGCTATGCTCAAGTGCTCAAATGGACAAGAAACATCCAACTCGAAGCCACGAATATCACCAACATTGAATACTGAACATCGTCTCCTTCCTGTATGCTTCATAACGTTCTCACATTGTCATCCGATGCTCCTCCTTGCACGGCGAAATCCCGCAATGAACCACTCGTCATTACTTGAACGGGCACATGGCCGAACCACAGCTATAACATGTTGGAGAAGTGTTTGGCTATAACAAATAAGAAGACGACATGAAGCTAACCAACATGAACAATGTAGCTTTTCAATATCGTGATGCATAGGACTCTGCAGCTACTTTTTCATGAAGTAGTATTTCAAGGTACCACCACTTGCATAGTATAAAAGAAGTATAAGCACCCAGCAGGAACTCAGGAGACCATTGCATACCTGCAGTTGACTTAAGCCTGCGAGTTTGCATATTGCGGGAGAATCCTACCTTCTACCCTTCTAGGAATGTCAAATTTATCGGATACCCTTAAGAAATATCCGCTTGGGTATGATGGTCCTACAGAGAGGCCTAGCGGCTTGTAAAGGATGCGGCACGGGCCCTCCGATCCCTGGTAGACGTTTGTAGAGACAAGTCCGATGCAATGGAAAATATGGCATATCTCTGTGACTAAAAGTGAAGTAAAATCCGATGATTGGTAATACACGGGAATGTAGCATGAAGTTTGACGCTCGCAAACATACGCAGGTGAATGCTGCGTTCTGATAACGTTCGGTGCGCGAATGACCAGGATGAAGAGAGGACTGGTGGAGGGCGGAACGAACGAGAGTGACACGCATAGAACCTCGTCTTTGGCCGGCCCTTTATACTAGCCATATGATCCCTAATTCGGACATAGAATCACCCTTCTACTCCTTCGCCAGGTCGGCAAATTCTGTCTCTTGAATCTTTTTGCCTCGATGAGCAAATTGAGTGCTGGGGAGCAGATGCTTTCGCAATTCGTCAAAATCCCGTACAAGCTGCTCAAAGTGTCCTACTCGACAGTATTCGCCTCGTCGCCGTCTCGTCTCTTTCAACAGAAGCCCAGAGACGTATTCCGAACCCAGAACTGTTCCAATTTTCACGGGAAGCAGGAAAATCCAACTCGACTCGATATCTTTGTAATCCCAGCTGATACTTGGTCCCCAAGCCTTCGTATGAGATAGCAGCCGATCAGCATCGACAAGTGGAACAAAGAAGCTCTTGACAGGCCACTGTCAGTGTCCCATTAGGCACTTCTCCGAAAGGATCGTGAGAGCCCGGATCAACGTTGAAGACACGGATACAAGTCGCACTCGGGGATACGTTCGCCAAGCTTGTCGTGCCGTTCGTTGTGGCCCAGGACCAAGATGGTGCTTGAGGTGTTGCAGGTCTGTCAGCGGGTACCCTGATCTTCCAGCACAATTGACTCTCTATATCACTTCTCCACAAGCCTGCCACATACTCCACGCTATGATTTCGATTGAAAATCTCCCTTGCGATGCCGGATATTGCAACCAGTTTGTCGCGTTCATATGTCAATTCGCAGACTGAGTAGAGTTTGACAATCTTCCACCACAGGTTATGGGAGATTGGCTGCTTTTGCAGATAGAAGTCTCCGTATGATAATGAGGTTGGGTAAATGTCTGGAAAGATCTCGCATGCATTTAAGGTATTACACTCCCAAAATATCTGCGTCGAGCTGAAGTGAAGAGTTCTTGGAGCGAGAAGTCGTTCCTGCATGGCCCAAGCCCGCCGAGCCAGAGGAGTCTCGAAGACACAGGCATCAAAGATGCCGTCCTCGATGCAAGCGTAATAACGACTCTGACCGTTGACATTTGTTGGGACGGTATGCTGCCAGACATGAGATGAATCACGGCTGAAGAAGCACCATCCACGGCCATCTGATGCACTGCTAGCGGCAATATTGACCACGCCTCCTGCGTAAACATCGCTCATGAGTGTTGCTTCTCGACCCCAATCTTTCGGGTCATTTTGAATGATGCAAAGAGAGTCGATCCAAATGTAACGGAGTCCAAAGGATAAGGTGGTGTGTATGGCATCCTGGAATGTCTTGCAAAGTGTTGCTAGTGGGACTCCTTGCTCAAGTAAGTGGTGGTTTCGCTTTGTGAGCTTCAAGATCTTGAGTGAGCCCTAGCAATGGCTGAGTGTGGCATATTGTGCCTGCTCGCCGAGCGATGCAGAGGCGCAGACTCGAACTCTGTTCCCTTCCAGGCAAAGCAATCGAGTTGGCAGAGATGGCCGTGAAATCATGCATTGAGGGTGCAATTGAAAGCAGGTCTGGAGCCATTGTCGAGCTTGGAATAATGCAGTTCTGCTGTCTGGCGACAATCTGCTGGTCTTAGGTACTAGACCAGAGTTAGACAATATGCTGGTCCTAATGATGGTTTGGATCATGCACACCTGAGACTGGGCTCGGAATCAAAAAAAAACTTTGCAGCTATATGCGTCTCGAAACATCTCAAAAGTCCAATCACTCCAACCACCTCCATCTAGGGCGCCATGCAAGGATCCAGCTTGTTGTCGTCGACCACCTTCTATGTATTTCTTAACTCTTTCTATAATATCTTCTTCCTCATCAGTCTCGGTCTCATCGCCTCCTTCGCCATCGAGAATGTCCGGCGGACGGAACCTCAACTCCAACAACCAACAATCTTTGAAATATTCTCTCGCTCGAGAAATAATTCTCTAGAAGGAGATCACCATAACGTATCCATGGTAGCCAGTCCATCCGCAATTCATCACATCAACGGTAAGACCTTGCAAGATTTCCACTATTCCTCTTATTTCCAAATTCCTCAGAAATTGACTGCAAAGATAGCATCCATTTCTGGCTGATTCGATCAACGCAAAGATGTTCTCGCAATGAGGAAATCTCGCAGAGTACTCGTCTTCCAGCACGTCATCCCAGTGATCGAATATGCGCCGGCACTCTTGACAGAGATGAGATGGCTGAGGAGGACTGATTATAGCCTTGGAAGTTGAATGTCCTAGATGCTGAAGTTCCATCTTCCCAGGGTAGATGTCCCAGATCTTAGGACCTTTTGGAGTCTGTCCATTTGGTCTGGTGCTTGGCTAGACGAGAGCTGCATCTGTGGTCGTCCTGGGTTGTTGATATACCCACTCCACATGAAAGGTTGCTGCTTCAGGCCGATTGTTATATGGCAGAGTTGTACTTGTTAACTTCATTCATCAATCTCTCCAATGTGTTCCATGCAGGCGTCAAGTCAAACCCAAGCCACTCTAATGCGCCGAGGTGTGGAGGGGCAGGTTTACTCATCCCGACACCGCCCACGACAACCGCCCGCTATCAACGAGTGTACATACCCGGCAAGCTTCGTACATTGGTAACAGCCAATGGTTGAGCTCCAAAACGCGGGGCAGAAATCCGGGGAACGCAAGTTGCGCGTGCCTCGGTGGTGCAGAAAGATTACTGAAAAGAACTTTGCAGGATTGATTATCTTTGGGTTCCTCCTCCAAGAGAATGAATGAGGATATACTTGCTTTCGGTATCGACTTCCTTGATAGATTGCACGTTTAGTCCAAATTGTGTAAGAAAGATAAGAGAAACATGGCCCTCGGTAAGTGAGGATGTCAGCTTCTATAGCCACCCCGCTCTTTGATTGACCACACCCCACCTTCCAAGCTCCACGACGAGTTCACCTTCATCCCAACTTCACACGACAGCCTAAACACCAGTCCAGATGGTTGCTAATATGCCGTCCTTTGAAAAGCAGCAGCAGCAGCAGTCGCTGGGACTCTTGGTGCTGCCATGTACTTGGATGGACGCTATGCCATTCGAAAGGACATTCGAGGATTGCGTCGCTTGAAGGCCATTGAGAAGCTATACCTAGATCATAGTGAGTGTTATCGTTCGGCCCTGCCACTCATTAATCTAACAAGTCCTATAGTCAAAGAGAACCGGGTATCGCTGTACTATTTCTTCGAAGATACCGTTAAAGTCAAGCTCAATGAGGAGTGTCTATGGTCGAGAGAAGGATGCTATACCTGGACACAAGTCTACGAGAAATCTCACCAATATGCGAATTGGTTCTTGGAAAAAGGAGTTAAGCCCAATGACTATGTGGCCTTCTACCTCATGAATTCCCCGGACTTCATGTTTGCTTGGTTGGGGCTCTGGGCAATTGGAGCTGCTCCAGCCATGATCAACTACAACTTGGCTGGAAATGCCTTGATCCATTGTCTGAAAGTCTGCGGTGCCAAACTGCTGTTGGTTGATGAAGAACCAGCACTGCGGCAAAGGATTGAAGATGCTCGAGGCCAGATTGAGGGAGAGGTGGGTATGACTATCAGTGTCCAGGATCGAAATACCATGAATATTATTCGCGGCCTCAAGCCTGACAGACCTGCAGACGTATGCAGAGAAGGAGTAAAGGGGAATTGGGCTCTGGCTATGTTTTATACTAGGTACGTCTCGAGCTTTCGGGAGGGTCTCATAGCTGACTTAGAGTAGTGGAACCACTGGAATGCCGAAAGGCGTACCATTCACCGTGGAGCGTGCCTATGAGGTACGTGAAATATGATCGAATTGGGATTTGATACTTACTAGCCATCAGCGCGCGGTGTTCAATCGCCACACCACACGAGAAGACGATCGTTGGTATGACTGCATGCCATATTACCACGGGACAGGCGGCGTGATGGCTATCTCTTGCATGATGACCGGCCTCACACTTTGCATTGGGAAGAAATTCAGCACGTCTCGATTCTGGGGAGAAGTTCGTGATTCCCGTGCCACATGGATCACATACGTCGGAGAAACTGCTCGATACCTTCTTGCTGCCCCTCCATCGCCTCTTGACAAAGACCACCATGTCCGCTGTATGTACGGCAATGGCCTGCGACCTGACGTTTGGTTCAAATTCAGGGAGCGTTTCAATGTGCCCGAAGTCTCCGAGTTCTTCAACTCATCTGAAGGAATTTTCAGTCTCATCAATTACTCCAGAGGCGATTACCTAGCAACTTGCGTTGGCCACCACGGAGCGATTATCAGACGCCGTTATAAGGACGTTTTCGTTCCTGTTCTGATTGATCAAGCAACAGGAGCAATTGTCCGGGATCTGAAGACTGGTTTCGCATACCGCCAACCCTATGAAACTGGTGGCGAAATTATTGTACAAGTTCCGAATGAGGAGCTTTTTGCTGGATATTACAACAACCCGGAAGCTACAGCCAAGAAGTTCGAGCGGAACGTGTTCAAGAAGGGAGACTTGTGGTATCGGTCTGGCGATGCTCTTCGAAGAACACCAGACGGCCGCTGGTTCTTCATGGATCGACTTGGAGATACTTTCAGATGGAAGGGGGAGAACGTCAGCACAGCTGAGGTTGCAGAAGTCCTTGGGAAGTACCCCGGTGTCGTTGAAGCGAACGTCTATGGGGTGGATTTGCCCTCACACGACGGTAGAGCTGGCTGCGCCGCAGTATTCATCGATCCTGCTGTTAAGAACAACTTTGGCTTCGCGGGATTGTTGAAGTGAGTAACTGGTCTCCCGTCTGAAATCTTAAAGCTGACAAAGCTCAGATATGCCAGACATCATCTGCCGAAATATGCTGTTCCAGTGTTTATTCGCATTGTCAAGGAGATGACACCCATCCACAACAATAAACAGAACAAGGTGCCACTTAGACAAGAGGGCGTTGATCCAGAAAAGGTTCATCCAGAGGATAAAGTTTTGTGGATTGATCAAAATGGAAAGGGTCATAGTAAGCACTCCCCAATTCATCAACAATCATATCCGCCAGTTTGGACCGAGATAGCATGAACGACCCGGCTACAGCCAGGACTTCTGGTTTTCCAATGGTCTCCGCCCGGCTGGGACATTGGCATCTTAATTGGCCGCAGTTTTCGAGGATTCTGATTTACTGACACTTTGCAGGTTACGTCGACTTCCACGTAGACCACTGGGAAGATCTCAAGCTCGGCAGGGCGCAATTATAAACTATTTAGAGATATATACTCTAGAGCAATATATATTCCATGCCATTTCACCTCCAGAATACATGATCACCTACTCCGAAGACTCCAAACTCCAGCCAGCAGATGTACATCTTCGCTACTTACAGACATTGAAGAAGCAGGGCTATGGGTATGTATCACCGCCAATTCCGATCACCATCCATCTCAAACGGCCCCCTCAAGTTCGCCTCCATTTCAGCTGGAAACTGATTCGATCCATGAACTTCATGCTGCGGCACATCATGATGCAGTTCCTGTGCATTCGGACCGCTCGGTACTTCCGCTCGAACCAGCGCCGGAGGTACTGCCATCTCCGCTGGTCTCGATATCGGACTAGACCTATCGTTAATCCGCGAAACAGGCGACGTGACTCCTGCAACTGGCTTCCTCAGCAGGGAGCTTTTGGGAGATACGACTGTGGCTTCAGTATTTGGTAATTCGGATTTTGCCCACTCAGGTCGTCGGGGATTTTCTTCCGTCATGAATGGTGGAGGTTTGTCCTGCATCCGGCGTCTTCTGTATCTCCAGCCTACGAAAAGCATAAAGCAGATGAATAAAACTGCTCCACCTCCGGCACCTGCTATGGCAGCTACCGGAATACCGCTTTTCGTTGATCCGAGAGGATTATCCGTCACGGTTGTCGAGAAACTGCCGTCCCCTGAACTTGTTGATGTGGCTCCTCCGTTCGTGTATTTCCCTGTGGATGTCGCTGTACTTCCACTTCCAGAACCGTATGCTGTCGTCGCCACTGCCAACCATCTCATTAATCTTTATTCTCTTTGAGTCCACCTTTGGCAACTTACCAGACGATAGCTTCTGCGTCACAGACGCCAATCCCTTCCCAACACTACAATAGAAATCAAACACGGACAAAGCACTCGCCATATTTGCGCTCGCAGTCGAGCCACAATACAAACTAGCACCCCCACTAATCTTACTCGTCATCATCGCAGAATTTGAATCCTTAACGCAAAGACATGATACCAGCGCTTGAGGATTCGACGGGCAATCAGAGTAGGTCTGCACCTGAACCGTTTGGACTGCTTGTTGGGCACAACTTGCAAGTGCTTGGTATTGTGGTAAATTGGTGATATAGTATGTGACGTCTCCTGGCAGATAGGAGGGTGTTGGGAAAGATGTTGTTCCGTTTGCTAGGCCGCAGTATCCTGCGAGTACTGCTTGGGCAGAGGTGATGTCTTCTGTGTGGGTTGAGCCGCATGTGAACTTGATTTCGCTGTTGATGCTCTCGCTCGCCGCCAGAGAGTTCTGATTCTTCGAGCAGACACAACTTGCAAGAGCAGAAGGGCCCCCCGTGGGGCAAATGGAATTCGTCATTCCCATGATGAGATATTGGAGTCCTCCTGATGCGCATGGTGCTAGATCTGAGAATGCAGACAAGTCGGTGATGTACTGCGTGACGGCATTCGGTCCAGGAGGAGCTGTCGTGATTGCAGCACCTTGATTGCAGTACGCCCCGAGCACAACTGATGCACTCGAGACATCGTCGCTGGCCGTCTTGCCACAAGTGAAGAGTACTTGACTCGAGATTTTCGAAGACACGGCAGCAGAGTTCTGATCTTGTGTGCAGACACACGATTCCAGTGCCGTCACCGCTGGTCCACACTCGCTTTGCGTAAGTTGCCCAACTTCATACTGAACGGCCCATTGAGCGCAAGGTGCTAAAGCTGAAAAGACGGGAAGGTCGGTAACATATACTATCGCGAGGACATGTTCAACAAACACAAGACAGAGAAACAATTCGAGGCAAAAGAGCCTCATGGTGGCTTTCTCAGACGACAAATATCGATGCGAAAGAAAAGACAAACGTAAGACACGCATGGAGAACGGAAAGAATGGAAAAGGCGCGACTCGACAAATTCTGCTCTGATTATTTGATACTATAATTCCCATCCCGTCAGGTAAAGTAGCCACAATGGCAAGCATCAATTTCAAAACCAGCATCAACTCCCGAACCACGTCCCGTCCAACATCCCATCTTGGAAGGGACCTGTTCTCTAGGGGGATTGAAACCTCGTCGCCTTCCCGCTCTTCCATCCACCCAGCGTCCTGGTTGACAGCCACAACAAGCATTTCCAACGGGGGCTTGAACAGGCGTGTCCAATGAGGAAGACTCGCTAAGCCTATTTTTATACTTATGCTTAAACAGGGGGAAACGAATATTGACTTGCTAAGGATTAGGCGCTTATCGGTGGGGGTAGGACATGGGTGAAATCGAAAACAGGGGCCATGCAAGGCTTCGGAGAGTGGGAAAGGAGGTAAAAGGTCTTGTGTCCCTCTCCTGAGTTGTGGAGAGTAGACCCTGCAAGAAGTGAACCGAGGCTGGAATTGAAGACTTCAACATTCTGTGCAAGTTTGCGCTTTTACCAGAAACCTGCCAGGCGGAATGTCACCGACCTGATTTATTCTCTGTAACAACCCAAAGTTCAATCGATCCAGTTCATGTCGGACACTCAACATACCCAGCGGCGAGACAGCATATCTCTGAGGTCTAAGTCATGCTTGAGCAGTGTAGCGGAGATTCGGAAGGAGACTTCTCCATAGCACTTCTATTGGGAATTGTATCTTTGTCAGACACGAAAGAGAGAAAAGCAAGAACGCTCTGGAATGGGTCCCTGGTTTTCCCCTTCGTGGAGAGGGTAATTCTAGTGATGATAATCTTGCGAATTTGCTGAAGACTGGACGCGATGCCTCCAAAACGGTCCTGAAAACCGAGGTTTTGATTTTGACGGGGAAGAATGACAGATACGCTTCAGGAAGATATACAGAATCTGCCCATGGGTGTCGAGTGAGGCAGTTGCGACTGGCGCCGGCTCATCTCACCTTTCCCCGGGCAATACAAGCAGCTTAGGAGGATGCCTTTCCTCGAGTGTAGAAGCAGATTTCAGGAACTGTCCTGCCCAAATTATCTCAGACGAGGAGAGACATTTCTTCATGTGTCCCACTTGAGATATGATTGATGACCTTACACCATGCCCGGAAAAAGACACCCTCGAACTGCTAGAAGCCAACTAATAACCGCTCGCTTTGCTGTTTCTAAGCTTGTCGAAGAACATGACAAATAAATAGCTAGAAATGCCACATTCGATGTCATCGCTGATGGGAAAGCGCTCGAAATATAACGGCACGCAAAGCTGCAAACCAGGCTGTCGTTGACTGTTTACGTTAGGTATAGTACACATGAGCACCCGAAGCGTCATGACATAATTGGTCATCCATGTGATCCAATAGATCTCATTCTTCCTGCTGGGAAGGTCATGACCATTTTCACCCCTATTCCTGACTCCAACACAATGCCGATACTGCCCTAGATGCCCTATACTCTTGTGAGGTACCACATCATCAATAGCTGAACGACGTAAGAATATCCGGCCAAGAAATATGTCCTTTGCATCTTCTGGGAACGTGCTACTGTCTGCATCGTTCCTCCTCCGTCGCTGGGATTCTCTGGAAGTAGAACATACTTCAAGGACCGTAGCTTCAAGGAAAATCAGTTTTGTCTAGGACTAGGATAATGTCAAGGGACTTACCAAAAAAAGGGCATTCGCCATAAAAGTGTATGTAAAGATTGTCCATCCGATCCATCCACCGGTTCCCTTGCCTCCATTCAAAATCTCGCTCAAAACTATAGTCACAATAGCTCCCACGAATTTATATCCAGAGTACGCAATAAGGTCGAGTAGCTGGGAATCGTTGGAGATGGACAATAAGTAACATCCCAGCTTCAAGAGCAAAAGTTCCACAGCCATCATAACAAAAGCTGCTGAAGCTGTGTAGCTAAACATCTCTGGCTGGAAATCGCCGCGAAGACCTGCCACCAAGGCTGAGAGGAGGATATATGTAATGAACCCCATCAACGGAATGTACATGTCCGGGCTGTTGAGGTCGTCTCGCGGAGGTAGGTACCATCCTTCTTGGCCATTGGGACCAGTAGACTGTTTACGGGACCAAGGCTTGTGCCTCCAAGGAAACAGGACCAGGAATAGCTTGTTTACTACATAGGAATTCGACACGTCGAAGTAATGTTTGATAGCGGAGATGTTGACGTAGCGGTTAACCTGGTTCCAAGTCAGTCCAATTCTCGAGTATATTAGCAGTTCTCTCGCTAACGTTTTGTTCCAAATATTCTGTGCCGTGCTTCAAAGCTGTCTGCCCAACCTGAAATCCCATTTGCGCTGTTGGGTCTGACATGAAATTCCCATACGCCCCGAACGAGCCTTGCGGCGGAGGATGAGACTGGTAAGGATTTCCATAGCCGGTCTGCTGTTGCTGCTGAGGGACTGGAGGGGGAGGTGACCTTAGTTGGGGAACAGTAGAGACGTGCTGGGGCACCGGCATATGTAATGGAGGGAATCTTTGCATATTGATGGTCGGAATTGAGCGGTTGTGAGTTTTAAATGCGATTAAAATGATATAGCTGTCACTATGGTTGAGGGGCTTAGCGTAAAATTCGACAAGGTTGAAGGGCTTAGCGTGGTGTGATCAACCAAATGGAACTTTGCATGGAGTGCAAAAAATTCTGAGGGAGAAGACGTTGGCTAGGTGTCAAGATGAATTTGCGGTTTTCGAACAGATTTCCATTTGGATTGCCTGCAAAGCCCAATCCTGAGGCTCAGCTTTGATAGCCGCTAAAACTTCGGCCCAGCCTTATCGATCCGCATCCAGGTTCTGGAATGTCTAGCTGAACTCTGGACACTTGTTTTGAAAATATTTAGCATATTCAAACATTCAATATGTTGGACTCATTCGAGATTCTGACGACGTCTGGTGTTGTCTTATGGTCCAAGAAATATGCGCAGACCAGTCCAGCGATTATCAATAGTCTCATAACTAATGTCTTCATCGAGGAGCGAACACTTCCCGGAGCTGGAATCGCGGACGATGTCTCTGCGGAGAACAATCCTCCGTACAAATATGATCAGCATACTTGCAAATGGACGACTGTCAAAGAGCTTGGCCTGATATTTGTGGTAAGTTGCGCAGTCGACAAAGGCTCCTCTACCGAGACTACTACCTATAGAACCCTACTAATGACAATCACAGGCTGTCTATCGGTCACTTCTACACCTTTCCTGGATTGACAGGCTTGTCGACAATATCAAGACCATATTTGTGGATCTGTATGGAGATCAATTGAGAAAACCACATACCACCATAGTCAAAGTCGCGTTCGACGACTATTTCGACCAGCAGGTTCGAGAACTCGAGAAAACTGCTTTGAACAAAGACATAAATGTCGCTGAATCAACTATTCTTCGTGCAGAGGCGCCTGGTTCAGTGACACATGATTTGAGGGATGAGCCACCTCCGTTGCCTGGAATCCTTTCGAGAGGCACCTCCAAGAACAACTACAGAGATCTTACATCGAACGAATCAACTCCGATTGCGACGCCTGATACTTCGCGACCCAGCACACCAGCAAGCCATATACTCACTGGAAAGGGAGGCCCAGGAGGCAAAGGCTCCCGAAGATCGCGCAAAGCTGCAAATACCCCTACGTATGCCTCATCCGGTGATGAATTGGTGTCAAGGAAGGGCAAGGCTGGCAGATCGGCAGCACCCAAGAAAGGTAGGAAATGGGACGCAGACGGGTTAGCAGATGAGGATAGCGATACTCCGCTCGACTATTCCGCACCCGCAAATGGAGCAACTTCAGGAGAAGATGAGGCGAGGGGAACCATGGAGGAGATTGATCAAACAACTTGGGGCTCGAAGACTGCGAAAGGGCAGTTTGTTCTTAAGGATTTAGACGACCAGGTCAACTCCATATTGGCATCGGCGAAGGAGAAGAAAGCCGATTTGACCACCGCATCGACAGGAATTGTGGGATCGAGCATAAGTGTTATTGGAGGGCTATTCAGAAATGTTGTTGGAGGAAAGACCTTAACGAAAGAGGATTTGGACAAAGCTATGAAGGGAATGGAGGATCATTTACTGCGGAAGAATGTTGCTCGGGAAGCAGCTATTCGACTTTGCGAAGGTGTGGAGAGGGAATTAATCGGTGTGAAGACAGGGAACTTCGAGAGTTAGTAACCCATCTATTTGCAGGTAATGATTGCTAATATCCGAATAGGCGTGCAGACCAGAATACAGACGGCCATGGAATCTTCATTACGAAAGATCTTGACACCAACAACTTCACTTGATTTACTACGGGAGATCAACGCTGTCACGGAGCCTTCAGCCACGTCTTTACAGAAGAAGAGGCCATATGTTATCTCGATAGTGGGCGTCAACGGTGTAGGAAAGTCGACAAATCTGTCAAAGATTTGCTTCTACCTGCTACAAAACAAGTACAAAGTCTTGGTGGTGGCTTGCGATACTTTCAGATCTGGCGCAGTTGAGCAATTGGCTGTCCATGTCCGCAACTTGAAAGAGCTCACTTCCCGGGAGGGAGGCGAGGTCGAGTTGTACCAGAAGGGTTACGGTAAGGATGCTGCGAATGTTGCGAAGGACGCTGTGACATTCGCTGCACAAGAAGGATACGATGTCGTCTTAATCGATACCGCGGGTCGCAGACATAATGATCAGGTATGCGCATAAATCTCCCCGGATTCTGACTGCGCTAACAAAATCTAGCGACTCATGTCCTCCTTAGAAAAGTTCGCAAAATTCGCAAACCCAGACAAGATTCTTATGGTTGGAGAAGCTCTGGTTGGAACAGACTCCGTTGCTCAGGCTCGAAACTTCAACGAAGCATTTGGTGCTGGCCGAAGTCTCGATGGCTTCATCATCTCTAAGTGTGATACCGTGGGAGATATGGTTGGCACATTGGTGAGCATGGTGCATGCTACGAATGTGCCGGTACTCTTCGTTGGTGTAGGCCAGCACTACCAAGATATCAGGACACTGTCTGTTAAATGGGCAGTTGAGAAGCTCTTGAGTAGTAATTGATAATGAGATAATTTACTGCGTTCAACTTTGCATCTCAGAACATCGCTTGAAAGTGCACAATGCTAGTTCTTTGGAGTCGAAATACCACTGCACATTCTCCTCCAATCAATGTACTTTCTAGTGCAGGACATTAAATGGGAGCGAATAGGGGTGAAAGCTCCACGTGATTCTATTCCGGCTGAATTCAAGTATTTTGACCCGAACACTCCCAGGTAGTAACCCAGTCCGGTATATCGTTCTGGAGAAACAAACAGTCTTGGCTGGAGAGTATCAGAGTTTAGATTATCTGACCATTCATAGGGGTGACCAACTTTAAAGAATTCTAAATATTCTGGAGATTCATGCAAGCGAATGGACTTGAAGAAGTACATGCGAATTCCATCCGGACAATTCAGCTAGAAGCATAAGGCTACTGTTCTGGGAAAAATAATAGGTCATGGTGCTCTTTCAGAACTCAGATAAACATTCGAATTTTCCAAACTACTTTACACAAGATCAGAGAAGAATAGTAGGTGAAACCTCTGTAATCCTTCACCTTCTCACCGAGATTGTTTTACACAGCTCACATCTGTCAGGGACGGCAGAAGACAGAGATTCGGTAGCATCTCTTCTGCTACATGCCATTGTTATTGCTCGAAGCAAACTAAGTCATGGACCGCAACCTATTTCTCCAAACCCCACCTCCCCTAGACACAGCCTGGCTCGCCCACGAAGCAGCCACCAACCTCCTCGTTCCTCAACCCATCATCACAGACCCTAAGGCCCGCCAAGCACTCTACAGTCAACGCTGCAAAGACCTCAACGCTCAGCTTCTCTCAAGCCGAGACAAACATCTCACAGAAGGGATCAAGATCCATGACACTTGCATCGGAAGGATCCCAATCCGAAGCTACAATCCAATTCCGGAACCTGAAGCGTCAGCTCCATCTCACGACTTAAAGTCTACCCAGAAAGAAGAGGTCTTGCGTCCAATCGTCATCTACTACCATGGAGGAGGTCTCTACGTCGGAGATCTAGATAGCGAGGATTTGACTTGTCGGCGAATCTGCAAAGCTTTACAATGCACCGTCTACTCCGTCGAGTACCGCCTCATGCCCGAATTTACCGCCGACCAAGCTCTCTTCGACGCATCAGAAGCCTTTCGGGGCATCACTTTCCTGCGGAAAGGAAGTCACTTGATCCTAATGGGAAGCTCGTCTGGAGGTCAGCTCGCCGCTCAGGTCTCGCAGCAAGCTATTCAATTTCGTAGTCCGCAGGGACGTACTAGAAATAGGATTGATGGGGTGCTGCTGAGGGGACCGGTGACCTGTGATGCAACGGATGGAGGAGCGAATCTTGGTGAGAAGTTGAGGGGGAGACATACGTCGATGAATGAAGCGTTCCATACCTCGTTGTTGGTGAACGCTGCTCTGAATGCAGGCAATAGGACGACTAGTCCGCTGCCGCTAGAGGTAGAGGAGGAGAAACTAAGTAAGCTGCCGAGACATTGGATACAGGTCTCGACAAATGATATCTATTATTCGGACGGTGTGTGCTATGCTGAGGCTTTGAGAGAGGCGGGTGTGGAGGTGAAGTTGGATGTTGTTAAGGGGTGGCCACAGACTTTCTGGTTGAAAGCACCGTTGTTGAATAGAGCAGTACGGGCTGAGAATGATATGCTTGAGGGACTGAGATGGTTGATAGAAAGCGAGGTCCCGCCAGAGGAGGGGAAAAAGTCTGGCTGGGGACCAGAAACTGGAAGGGACTTTGTGCCTTTTACAGACAAGGAATTCGAAAGAAAGTTTACGGATATGTAGAAAGTCAGGATACTTCTGTCACAGTCATAATTTGCATTTGAACCTGAAATCGATCGAGCTATTGCGTAAATGAAAGTGCGTGGATGTTGGAAGAAAGTTTCGACGCTCATGTCTTGTAGGAGACTTGGACATTCAACCGCTCATGAACCTTTGTGCAATATCAGTAGCAAGATGATTTTAGCCCTGTCTGGTGTTTGGAAGTACTTTAAAAGAAAGAGCTTGCTGAGACACACTCGTGTTTTCAAACAATGGAAACAATTGATGTGATTGAATCTGATGTCAAAGCTGCCAAGTAGAGGGTACTCGAATGCTTGTAGTATGCGTTCTTCGTTTTCGTCTTCTACCAGCCCGCTATTTACAAAATTACAAAGATAGGAAAGGATGCGAGGTAATTGTCTACAGGATCGAAAGGTCGCCGAATTTTTCCTAAGAACTGTCAGCTATCTTGAAAAGACCATAAAGCACATCAGGATGCCCGTATAACGTACCTTGTAGCCCGGTACAGACCAGCGTCCCTTGGAAACGAGTTGGGCGGTCTTCTCATCGATATCTGGGCGGGCAGCTGCAACTTCGTCCTGGAAACACAGCAGATTAGCACCATCCTCAGCTTCCTACTCCGTCACCACAGCAATACATACCACAGTGAGGTCCTCAAATGGTCTAGCCTCCTCAATGTTCTTCAACGTCTTCTCCAAATCCTTCAACTCCATATCCACACGGCCCTTCGTCTCCTCGGCATTCTTCACAGCCTGAGCCTCAAAGGCCTCAATGGCCTTGATCTGTCTAGCAACATCGTATGTTGCGGGCTTGAAGCTGCTGAAGTGCTTCTCGATCTCGTCGATGACGGCTTGGTTCTTTAGAATCGAGCGGTAATGTGAGAAGTCGACCTTCGATGGCTGTTCGGACAGAACTTGGACTCGGCGACGGGCATCCTCGTTGCGCTTCTTGAATGCTTGGAGGGAAGCGGCGGTCTGGCCACGGAGACCGAGGGATTGAGTGACCTTTGCCCAGTCGAGCTTGAGAGCTGCGCTTCGCTATAGGAAAGAATATGTTAGCTATGCAATTGAAAAGTAGTCGCGATTTTCGGGTCAGTTCGGAGACGTGGGGCTTTTGCTGCACCGATTTCGACAGCGTAAAACGCCTCGCAGAGCGTGTAGGGAACATATAGCGCAATTGGACTTACTCCGGCTGCCATTGTGATGGTATTGGGGCGATTGAGGAAGGGAGGGTTTGTGTTGTCTTGTCGTCGTCAAGAATCGGGGAAGCTTCTGCGGAGGAGCTAGTGAGGTAGCACGTGATCTTTAATTTTCAGTGCCACGGTTGCTGGTCCATTTTGAGGTACAGCATGCTCTCCGCAGCATTTGAGTCAATTATACTTGGTATTTGGGTTGGTATGACTGGTTGAGGGAGAGAAATGTTAAGACGACGCAAGAGTGCACCAGAGAAGGTTTGTGAAGTAACCAGCAAATATCATAAGAAATTGTAATGGTTCAGGTTATACGATGTAGAAACGTGTTGTACCCATAGACAATGTTTGGTATGCAAGTCCAATAGTTGCATTTTCAGAATACATTGCTTTTGGATGCAGATGCATCTGAATTCGCCATGACTATCACTTCCCCAAGCCGAGCATTGCCATGCAAGACCAACAAGTCGAACACCCTATATGCTCAGAGCCATAATAGAGTTGACAATATCGTTATCGTTCTCCTTCAAAGCCTTGATAGCCTTGTTGCGAGAAACGCTTGCTTGTGTCATAACCAATTCGATGTCCTTGTCCTCCAAGCCAGAAGCATCAACCTCCTC
Source organism: Acephala macrosclerotiorum (assembly GCA_014904845.1). Classification (NCBI taxonomy): domain Eukaryota; kingdom Fungi; phylum Ascomycota; class Leotiomycetes; order Helotiales; family Mollisiaceae; genus Acephala; species Acephala macrosclerotiorum. The sequence continues at coordinate 83,335 of MU119246.1, forward strand.
TCCGTCGTCCTCGTCCTCATCCTTCTTGTCATCACCGGTGTCAATAGCCTTGCCCTTACCGTGATCATGAGAGTGGTCATGTCCAGAGTGGTCGTGTCCGGCATGGTCGTGAGCCTCTTGTTGAGCGATTTGCTGAGCGGCAGAAGCTTGAGCCTGGGAGTTCAAGTCCTCAATCTTGGCCTCACCGAAAACGCTGTTCACACAACTTAGTTCCAAGCAAATCCATAAAACGATCTTGCATTGCTTACATGTAGGTGTTGCTGGAAGGAGACTTGTAGACCTCAGGGTTGTTGATGACGAAGAGGATCTGCCAGAGCAGATAGTCAGCATATCGTATTTCCAAAAAGTATATTCAATATATCCCAAGAATTGCACTTGCGGCAATCCGTTCCAAGATCAATCTACCCATCACCAGTGACATCGTAACTGGCAGAGCCTCTTCTAACCTCCTCCGAACTGGTATGAATCTGCACTCACGTTCTTTGGTCTTCTCAAAGTAACTCTGGTAATGCCTGGGACCTTCTGGAGACCGAGCTTGGCAATTGACTTGCGCGCCTTCTTTTCGTTACGAGAGTGGACAATTGCTCCTCCTGCCGGAATGCCACCTTCGCCAGTCTCGACCTCGGAGTCAGAGCTTTCGGATCCCTCATCCTCTGCGGTGACGTTCTTAGTAGGCTCATCGTCTGGGAGCTCCTCGATGCGTGGGTTAGACATGGTGGGCGGTATGTCTGTTGTGTAAATATTAGCAGGAGGTTTTGTGTTCGTTTATTTGAGAAATTTCTCGTGTGGGCCTACGCGAGGCGGCGAAGCTCCGACACAATATTTTACATTCTGTTTGGAATGATTGCAGAACTTACCAAAGTGGTTGAGGGTAGAAAGGGTGGTGATGTCTACGTCGTGTTGAAGGTGCAGAGGCAGGAAGAATTTAGAGGTGTTATGCTTTCGCTACGGAGCTGCAACTTAGTTTGCCGATTTGGGACGATATCAGAACAAAGAATATCATCCGAACATGCCTGCAAGATTGAATAGGATGGGAAGATTCAATATTCACGATCTTAAATTTAATTCAAGATGTTGATTTTCGTTGCTTCAGTTCACGTTCATGTTACCGCCTACATGTCGAAACTTTCACCCGAGTAAACCATCTAGGACAATGTAATTGTTCTCGGAAAGCACTTCATTTGTCTTTTGATGAAGTCCATATGCTCTGACGCCTGTCAAATTTGACGTAGGATACAAAGCTCCCAGAGAAGCAAAGGAACCAGCAACCCAATGCAGTCATGATAGCAGCCCAAACCCAGAAATCCTCTACTTCGCAGAAGCCTTGACTTTAGCCAGAGACTTTCGGACCTCGAATCGTGCTTGCTTCCTCAATCGCATAACCTTGAATCGCTCGAAATCGGTCAAAGCTCGTCTTCTCTCATTTTGTTGACGCTTCTTGGCCCACGCACTCTCCTGCCACTTTGCCTCAATGCCAGCCTTCTCCCAGATCGCCTTGACGGTACCGGTTCGCGCACCTCGGGGAAGCTTCTCGAGAACCAGGGGGGTGAGGACCACGTTTTGGAGGGCAACTGCTTGACGGGGGCAGGCGGTCTTGGTGTCTGTTGATGGTCCATCGACGAGAGCCTGCATATGGAGTCAGTAATTACGCCTCGATCCCTGCTCAAATCCCATAATCACATACGCGCTTGTGGTCAATGATCTCAACGATAGTAGCAAGCTTTCCCTCGGAAGGTCCGTTTGCGATGAGGACAATTCGGCCGACCTCGACCAGTCTCCATGAGGAGGCCTTGATTTCTGCGTCTCCCATTGTGATTGATTCTGAGGTTACCAGGTTAGCTAAGAGTCTGCGGAGGCGTGAGGGATCTCGTAGGGACGTACGGGGCGGTTGTCGAGGAATTTGTCGTTGTTGTAGAGGTCGCTGGCGGAATCTTCAAAATTAAGTGTGGACAATTTAGCGAGGGAAACCCTAAGAAATTTTGTATGCCTCGTATTTAAGACATCAATGCATGACTAGCGCCGCAGCCTCAAAGCTCCATCTTCAAAACTTCAGGAAACCTTTCGCGTTCTGCATAATTTTCCACAGCTTCTCAACAAGTCGCTTTCAAGGCGAAGATTGTAATTTGCAGTAATTAGAACCCTTCTTTATCTTCAGCATGGTCATCATGGCGCTAGCCCAATTGTTTGGACTCATTGTAAGTACTGATCTTCTCTGCGTACCTCCTCCCTCCTCTTATGATGATATAATTTGCGATCGACCTCGTTCGATGGCACCCTCGCCGGGGTAGCTATATCGTTCGCGTGGATGAGATTTAATCTTACATATTCTGAACATCCTTCAATCAAAACCTGTCTTGTCTCTACAATGAGGAGAACGACTTGCTGACCTTTCGAAAGAACTTCTAGGACATCCATCCTGCGCATGTGGAAATGTTCCCTACATGGCCGGTAGATTCGGCCTCCCTACATCTACGCTCTACTTCACGAACAAATTTTCCTTCGAGACTATCAAAACATCCTATTGAGGACGCAGCCACGCGAAGGGCATATGGTAAGCAGAATCTTTTTACCATACTCAACACTTCAACTCCCTGCTATGATTAAGAAAAACGCACTGAAAATAATGAACTTTTCGAAGTCTTGATTATTTCTAACCAAGATCACTGAGCTCAACAATCAAATGCCCCAATTCTGCACAGAGCATCTGCCGAGACAGCTTATTGACTTCTCGATCATAGGAAGTCCATATCTTACACTGCTACCAGCACAACGATATCCTTCAGAGCGGCTTTCTTGACTACACTGTATGATGGAAAGATGAGCTCGCCCCCGAGGTCAGGATCGGCCAGCAGTGTCGACGGAGGCCGACAAATCTGCGGTGTGTAACAAGCACCGAATTTCTATTTCCGATGTCCTGAACATGCGCTCTTCTGAGATTCCAAGAAGCAGAGGTGGCGTGCCAAGTGGTTACAATGCGCCGTCCTGCAACGATTTGTTGGAATCTTTGGAAAGATTTTGGCTGGAAGAGTAAGTTGTTTCGCAGCGGTGCATAGCTTGGAGTCCAGCCATAACACTTCCTTCATACGTTGAATAGAGGAATACAGAATAATTTTGTACGCAATGCAATATGTCCCTAGATTGAGACCTGTTCAGGCTCTTGTGAACTCGAAGACCGTGTTTAATTTCAGTTGATGCGTTCCATATCCCATCTTAATGATAAAATCCGCTCACAAGACTCAGACCGTGTATATGGGACGAGAGATGTTCTACGAGCTGGAGCTACAAGACTCCACGAGTATGTCGGGATCTCCGATCATTCTTGTTACCCATTTATTTCACAGTTGGCAATGTCAAGACACGCTCTCACCTTGCTTTGGCAGTTCAGCAATGAAATGGAATCAACATGGATACAGAAACACCTGTATGATAGCTAGTCTATTCTTCAAGTAAGTCTAATACATGTGCGATGTAGCTTCGCTGGTCTCTTAATGCGTCTCTCGTTCAGCACGAGAGCAAGTACTTTCTCGTCCCTCAAAAACGCCATTCTTTCAATGACCATGACACGCAGACCTAACAAACCCCCAACACCATCCGCATTCCAATCTCCAGCCCACAAAATCAGCACACCATCTCACCCGTCCTCTTTGCATGCACCCTAATCCAGAACCTCAACTCCCTGAACAATTCCATCCGTCCTGTCCAAATCCCTCCTAATACTCTCAAACAACACCTTCGCCACAACTGGGGGGACCGCATTGCCAATCTGCTTCTTCACATAATTCCCCCTAAAAACATGATTCAGCGGGAATCCCTGCAGACAAGCATACTCTCTCAAAGTAAAGTCTCGTCTTCCGTCTGGATGGTAGTTCTGTCCTCCGCTGGTGGTCATTGCTCTGGGGAGGATCTTAGAGCTGTCCCAGGGATGCATACGTCTGTCGTCTGCGAAGTGAACAGAGAGGGGATCATGGTCTGGCGTGTTCGGTGGTATTGAGCGAAGAACTGACTGGACGGATCTGTGGAATTTGAGGCCGCTGCCTGCCGGTGGGATCTCGGCGTGTGTTGGTGCGGGCATGCGTGGGAGGATCTCTCCTGGACTGGTTCTCATCAGCTCGCTTTCTCTTCTTCCTCCCTTCCCTCTTCCATGAATGACAGATGGTAAAAGAAAACTCACCAAGAAGCAATAATGATCAACCTCATCCTCCTCTGCGGCAACCCCCAACTCTGCAACGGAATAACCGCCCACCGTACCGAAAACTCATGACTAGTAAACATCTGCACCAACGCATTAAAAAACCACCTGAACCTCTCACTCACAATCCCAAACGTCTGCTCCAGCGTCACAACCCTCGGCCTCGCAACCTCAATCACGCTCTGCACCGCAAACAGGCTCGCAACATTCATCTCATCATCCTGGCCATCGACGGTATGAGCTGGACTGAAGAATTGACAAGGTGGAGAAAGATGCAGGATATCGACTTTAAATTTATCGCGAGCTGAGCTACCTTCGGAATGGGTGCGGAGATGGTATTGGCAACGAGAGACGAAGTCATGGGCGGATTCTTGGTAGTTGGCTGCGTGGGGGAAGTTGGCGGTCCAAGTTGAGCAGGCGTGTTTGTTGAAGTCGAATCCCCATCTTATGTGGAGGCCTGCCATGAGAGCTCCTCGTGTGGAGCCGCCGCCGCCGCAGAAGGCGTCGCCATAGGTTAGCTTCTGGCCTGGCAAGCGGTGGGTTGGCTTTGGTAGTAGGAGAGAGGTGATGTCGATGGATCCTGAGGATGGCGGAGTTGAGAGGTCAGATGACATGAGGTCGATGGATGCGGGAGTGGGAAGCACTGCTTCTCTCGAGAGGCCTATGGTTTGAGTCGTTGGGATAATGGGACGATCTGCTAAGTCTGAAGGTACGTCGATTGCCATTGCAGAGTCGGCTAGGCTGGGTATCTCCTTGTCTCCCTCCAGTGTGCAGGTAGATAGGCGTCGTCTGGTCTCTTCGACAGCTTCTTCATTATCACGTCGAGGTCTCTTCCCGCTTTGTTGAGCTTCGGGACAAGAGAAGCTGTCAACTGCACTGGGCTTGCGCTTCCTTATTCTCGATGTGTTGCTCCTCCCAAGCCTCGAAACCCCTCTGTCTTCAGAGAGTACAAGTGAGCTCTGTATGGTAGAAGGATTAACTGTTTGCTCTTCTGGCTCCGGCGAGCTTTCAATGCTGATTGGAAGCTCTTTTTGGGTTGCTGGAGTTTCGGTCTCATCCACCATGAGTGACGACTGGTAAGCTCCTCCAGGGCTAGTCTCGCCACGCCATTGAAAGCGGCGCTTAGCATCAGAAAGTGCATTGGCGCTTGTACATTCATCTGCCCGCAGTCTCTCAAGTCGTCTCTCCTTGTGATTGTTGTGGTATCGGTCAACTCCCGTAGCATAAGTGCATGTGTATTTCCATCGACAGGTCAACCCTCCTTCAATACCCATAAGCTCTCTATTTCGGAAATCTGATGGATCGAGATTCCTGTCTTGGGGGAATTTGTGGTTCGTCAAACGAAGGTTTCGGATCTTCTTGATCTCAGTAATCGGGACTTCGACAGCACCTTGCTCGTGGTGTGGACGAGGATCGTCTAGGTCAACTTCTAGAAACAAGACAAGCTCGTTCATTTTCCTCTCTAGCAGCCCGTTCAAGTCTCTGGTTCGCTGGAGCCGATTGCCACGGATGCGGATCTCGTCTGTCTTCGTGTTGGAGATGATATCTTTAATTTGAAGGAAATCGCCATCAAGAAGCTCGACGGTTTTGTTTGGTTTGAGTGCCAGACTTTGGTGTTGATAATTGTAAACTTTTGTCCACGGTAGGGCGATACTGGGGTTTCGCCGTGTAAGCTTTAGTGGTTTAACTGTCTTGGGTTGTGCTTGCGGCTGTTCCTCTTCCGGGTGGATATTCTGCACAGCCAAGATGCGAAGTTCATCCTCCTGATCATCTTCAAGAATGTCCAAGTCAATGACTTCCATGTTCTTTACAATCGATGGTGCAGAATCGTGTTCGGGGGATAGCTCATGTTCCTGTGAGCTAGGACAGTCGACTGCGGGATCTGCGCTTGCTACCGCGGCATTTCCACTACTTAGCTGTTGTGTTCTAGGGACCTCGACATGGCCGCCAACCTCAAAAGGTCTCAAGGCCGGTGGCATAATTGTACTAGAGACAATATGGCCGTCGTAAGAGTCAAGAGGGATGGGGTCATTCAGTGTGCCACCTTTTCGACTGGTAGCAGTGAGAATTGGAGATAGACAGGTAGCTGGAACTGGATAGGAACGAATTCGCGCGCGAGAGCGTGGGGACTTAGCTGAAGAAGAGTGGCGATTCGATGGATGCGATTTTCTTGTACCGTAATCAGGAATTCGAAACTGAGGTTCGGTCAAAGACTTTCTGGTGTTCGTAGTTGGTGATGCTGGTTTTTGCGTGAGCATCAGTGGCTCATCATCAGAAATTTTGCGAACTGATGCCTGGCTTGGCCACCTCTTCGATGTGAGTGTTGATGTTGACTGGCTATAAGGAGCACAGGAGTCTGCTTTAATTGTTAGTCATGCCTTGATGTAAAGAGGTTTTGGAATGAGCATGGAGATTTTCCTAGAAAGCTCTCCGTGCAGATATGAATCATGTTGCGTATTTTTCAAACACAGCTTACAGCTACAGAAATAGAAGTGCAGTGCAAAGGATATTCCCGAATTGGGAACAAAGTACAAAAATTTTATTCGCAAAGATCCAAAAAAGGGAACATACTCCAACTTGTGATCTGAAACCCATCGTCTTCATCGTCATCTATGATAATGACATCATCATTGCTGATCAAAATCTCTGCCATTGCCGCCGAAATCATGTTGTACTCGAGAGGAAAATTTGATGGTGATTTGCAGATGTCGAAGGCAACGGCTTGCTGCAGATCCGGATCCCTGCACAAAGACAACCCCAAAGTTTAGCCCTTCGTGGAAAGGAGGCAGGATCAAAACGGTGCGAGCAGCGCTAGAATAATCAAGACAGCTTTGCGAAACCCTTTTGAAATAGAGTGGGAAGTAGGGCAATATATACTCAAAACTCTTTGTTGTACCTTCTACGTTGAGCTCATTCCTAGACCCTGAAATGCTCTATTTAATATACCCCTGCCTCTTAAACACTAATAATGGATCTCAGCAGGCATTTCAACGTAACAGTATGAATAAAGATACAAAGTGCAACCCTTGCAAGGAGATAATGTCCACGTCTTTGGAGCGGATTCTGGGTGTCTGCAGCTATTCTGAATTGGTTGGAAGAGTGTCGACGTCGTGGTTTCTTGTCTAGTCTTTGTATAGCGGTTTAATCTTACAGCAGGCAAAAGCTATAAGCTCCTTGTGCGCTTCTGGTTTTGTATAGTGCTAGGGCTCCAGAAGGCTCTCGATTGTGCTGCGCAGGAAAAGATACCAAAAAGGTTGTATGAAAAGGAAAAATAATTAGCAACTTATTTGGAGACTAAACTCATGGAATACCATTGGTCAAACGCAAAATTGAAACATGATAGATTTGCTTCTTTTCGAAGTGCAGTTGTGAGTTATGATAGCAGAAGAATAGGGGAATAGGGGAACAAGGGAACTTGGGAGGTTGGCTTCGACTCTCTCAATGATAACAGCCAAAGTGCCCTCGTCAGCTTGAACATCGGGCTCGCTTCCAAGCAACAGTCCTAAGGGAGCAAGAGAGACAGTTCGAGATGCTGACGCCATTCATGCTTCACTGTGGCTGAACCAAGATTCTGGTGGCGGGGTAGCGACCTTCACCATTGACCAATCAGAATGGGGACAATGCAGTGTGCTGCTGCAAGAACAGCGTAATATGACATTTTGATCCACTTGTAGTATGCAAGTAATAGACAGCTCTTTCTCCCGACAACTCTTTCTCATGATATTTTATCGCCTTCTTCAAGTTATGAAGGCGAAGACTCTTCCCGAAATCGGCGCGTGACCGTTGTGGCTGCTTCAAATTCCGCCATAGCGGAAAGGGCTTAGCCGAACCCAAAAAATTGTTCTTAAAGGCCGGAGCAAAAGTTTGAAGTGCGATGAAATAACTTACAAAATGTCTCCTACGACGTCAATTCCACACAGCGCTACGTCGCGTTGCAAAATTCAGGCAAATCCTACATTTGCCTCAAGTTCTTCATATTCTTTTGACTGAGAAGCATCCACCACTTCTACCACTAAAGTAAATCACACTATCAGTATCGAGTCAGTCTATCAAATCCCACCCGCGTTCGGTCCACGAGGTAGATTCTTCAACAGACTTCTATCTCCAGTAAGTGTTCTTCCTCCGTCTCGTTGTAATGCGATGTTCCTTCAATGTACCTGGCGGTTATGATGATCAAAAATTCAAAAAGATGTTAGACTGCCTAGATCAATCTTGCGGATAATGATTTGCACTGAACTCCACCTCTATTTTTCGATACGCGTCCCGAGCAATAATTTCGCAACTCTGCTGACCACTTCAAATAGTTTTATTCCTCGAAATACTTCATACAAGATTCCAACAACATGTGTGGCATTCTTGCTCTAATCCTTGGCGATCTCGACGACCCCAACTCCACAACCGCCGCTGCCGACCTTCACGATGCTCTCTACTATCTGCAACACCGAGGACAAGATGCATGCGGAATAGCTACTTGTGGTGCTGGGGGACGTATATATCAGTGCAAAGGGAATGGCATGGCTGCCAAGGTCTTTCATGACGGTTCTCGAGTGCAGGACCTTCCTGGGTTCATGGGCTTGGGACATTTGAGATACCCCACTGCCGGCAGCAGTGCCAGCGCCGAAGCACAGCCCTTCTATGTCAACAGTCCTTACGGTATTACCTTTGCTCACAATGGTAATCTCGTCAATGCTGAGAAACTACGCGAAAACCTGGATAAGCACGACCATAGACATATCAATACCGACAGCGACAGCGAGCTGATGTTAAACGTCTTTGCTGCCGAGCTTAACGAGACCCAAAAGTTTCGTGTCAATGATGAGGACATCTTCAATAGTTTGACGCGGATGTACGGAAAATGTGTTGGTGGTTGGGCTTGCACCGCGATGTTGGCAGGCTTTGGAATTCTAGGTTTCCGCGATGCGTACGGCATCCGACCTTTAGTCTTGGGCTCGCGATCTTCAGCAACCGAACCGGGAACCACGGACTACATGATGGCATCTGAATCAGTTGCCTTGAAACAGCTCGGTTTCTCGAACATCGTCGACATCCTCCCGGGACAAGCCGTTATCATACCAAAAGGAAAAGCTCCAGTCTTCCGACAAGTTGTTCCTCAGATAACCTACACTCCAGATATCTTTGAGATGGTTTATTTCGCCCGCCCAGACACAATCATCGATGGGATGAGCGTTCACAGAACCAGACAGAACATGGGGATCAAATTGGCAGACACTATCATTCGCATTCTCGGCAAGGAAGCCATTAAAGAGATCGACGTCGTGATTCCCATCCCTGAGACATCCAACACTTCAGCAGCGAGTCTTTCCGAGAAACTTGGTGTACCTTACTGTCAAGCATTCGTCAAGAACCGATATGTCTTCCGCACCTTCATAATGCCAGGCCAGGGGGCTAGAAAGAACGCTGTTCGCAGAAAGCTCAGTGCCATCCCTTCAGAATTCGCCGGCCGAACCGTACTCCTTGTTGATGACAGTATTGTTCGTGGTACAACAAGCAGAGAAATTGTCAGCATGGCTCGCGAAGCTGGTGCAAAGAAGGTCATCTTCGCCTCGAGCGCTCCACCGATCACGCATGCGCACATCTACGGTATCGATCTAGCCTCGCCTCAGGAACTGGTTGCGCATAATCGAGACAGAAAAGCCATTGCTGAGCACATTGGAGCTGAAGAGGTCATTTATCAATCCCTGGACGATCTCAAAGCTGCGTGCGCCGAGGAATCGCCTCGAGAAAATCAACAATTCGAAGTCGGTGTCTTCTGCGGCAAATACGTTACTCCAGTTGACGATGACTATTTCCTCAGGCTTGAGAAGGTCCGAGGAGAGACTAAGAAGCTGAAGGTGCTTGATGCTGCGAAAGATGCTGTCTTGCACGGCTGTGCTAGCGAAGCACAACTCGAGATTGTGACGAAAGGAGTAGATGTCGATGAGAATGGCAAGGTCATACCGTCAACCAATGGCATCGGTGGTATGGTCAACGGCGATACTAATGGAAACGCGAAGCAACGGAAGAGGGAGCGTGAAGAGTCTGGCACGCCACCAGTCAGAGATCGTCATGATATCAGGTATGTATCATACAACATCTTAAACACCAAACACTTTGCTAACACTCGTCTAGCTTACACAACTTCGCTACGGAATCTCATCATGGATACTAGTCAGATTGCATTCGGATGGAAAGCATTGAAAATGTATTTGGAATTGGTGCATTTGGACCGGCCGTATCATCTTTGAGTCTGCATTGCACATATGAATTCGAATGCTACAATCTTGAATGAAGTCGACTCCGCCTCCCGATGTGTACGACAACCGATGCAAAGTCCTTCGCCAAACATCTTCACATTCGAGGTACATTGAGGATAATCCGGCAACCGAAAGCTTGGGTCACAAAACATCGTTTGGTGCGATTTACAATTATAGTAATCTGATGAAGACCGAGGCTAGCCCATATCGAACGATCACGTACGCTATTGTGGCCCCTGGAATTTCAAACTGGGGCACTTTGTAATTCAGGGGTGCAAAAGGTAGGAGTAGCTCATGTTTCCAATGCCTGAACTTTGTCGATTCTGAATGAATTTTGCAATATGAAGACTTGAGGAGTATTATCGTTCGGTTCTCAATCCTTGCGCATTTCTCTGTCTTTCTTTTGTCTGCTTCATCGTCAAAAGTGCTCCAATTTTAACGATAAAATTCTATACCAGCTCAATTTTCACCTTTAGTCTTGGACTCGTGCCTTTGTAAAGATTGCCTTCACAAGCAAACTTCACTTATTCACTTCTCGATTCAACATTGGGCCCCTTTTAAGAAGTTTAACCGAGACGCAGGGGGAAATGCAAGGCTACAACGCCGGGTTATAAATCATTGTCATCGACATTCGTTCTTCATAACACATCTTGCTGACACACATTCAAGTTCAGTGAGATGCAGCCAGTCACATGGTGTTACAACACCAAGAAGTTAAGCACAGCTCGTAGTGGGAATTGGGGCAGGAGGTAGGCAATAGGTGCCGTGAAACACACGTGCATATGCTGCCAGAGGGATTTAGCAGCGCCGATAGCCTCCCGCACAGCCTGCAACGGTAAGCCTTGTCTCAACATCGTGAAGTATAGCATAATCAAATTGTATCAAATCAAACCATAATACATTTTTCGACCTTCGCAAATAAAGTTCACTCATTCAGTTCTGGGTTGAAGCTCAGGCCCCTTTTAGGAGATTTGGCCAAGGCGCTGGCATGGGGCACATTGCAAGGCTACAGCGCCTTATAAATGAATCATTGTCGTCGACGTCTGTTCTTTAAAATATACATCGGTGCATCTTTGAACATCACAAATAGATTCACTCGTTCACTTCTCGGTTTGGTTAAACGTCGGTCCCTTTTTCGGAAGTTTAGCCGAGCCGCTAAATAGGGGCTAATGCAAGGCTACTGAGTGAATCATTGTCATCGACGTTTGTTTTTCACAACATGCATCGTTCAATCTTCACAAGTAAACTTCACTTATTCACTTCTCGGTAAGACGTTTCCCCCCCTTTCCGAAGAGACACTTCTCGGTCAAACGGTTTCCCCCTTTTTAGCGAAGAGACGCCAGCAAGGCGCTAATGCAAGGGTACAGCACCCTATAATGAATCATCGTCACCAAAGTTCGTTCTTCTCAATACACAACTTTCGATACTATCTTCCTTTACAAACCACTTCTTCCTGATTAGACAAACTTCGGTTACAACGCCCCTTACCTAAGAGACTAAGACTATTCCCATACATCCCCCCTTTATTTCCACTCTTCCCTCCCATCTGCCATCGGGGTCCGCCTCAAGTTCGAGCTGGAAGCTCCTCCATACATCTGCATCACAGAACATCGCAGTACCAATCATCCAACATGCCTACCCGTGCGGCTACGAAGCGCGCAGCAGCAGCAGCAAAGAAGGCCGCACAAAGCCTCTCTTCGCCACCTGTTACACCAGTCCATGGTAAGTCGCTCTCCCAAGCGTTGACATTACCATGCCGATATCGCCTGTCCAATTCCCTAACATCCATTCATTTATACTCCTCACGCCACGTTAGCCCCTTATTTGGTGAGAATCTTACTGACTGTGACGACAAAGACGTCGCCTCGCCCGATATCGGCATCAATGCAATTGCAGTAACCCAACATGTCAAGACCACTCAGGCCCGCACACTAAGCCCATCTGAACCAGCCACCGCGAAGAGAAAGCGAGTAACAAAGAGCAAGAAAGCTCCTCAATCAATGAAAGTTGATTGGGATGTCCTTCCGCACGGACTGGGTAAGAAGGGCGACCTTGAGCATGGTTTCGACGCCGATGAGGCTCTGAAGGACGTCAAGCCAAAGTTAGGACGAAAGCGAAAGGCCTTCAATGTTAGAATCAGCGATGGCAACTTTAAGGAGGAGAATGTCCAGGATCTAGCACCGGCAAAGAAGCGGGCACGCAAGCAAACACCTGTCGAGAAGGCACCTAAAAAGAAGAAGCATCCATATGGATTGACTCCTGGTGTCTCTCCATTCCCAGACCTTGCAAAACCTACTCTCGAAGACTGTGAGGAAGTTAATCGACTCCTTTCTAAGTTACATGGAGAGGTTAAGGCTCCTGATGTTATTCCTCCACCATCCATGGAAATCACAGGCTGCGGTGAAGTTCCAGATCTTCTTGACGCTCTTCTCAGAACCTTGCTCAGTGCATCCACCACAAGCAAGAACTCCAACATGGCTCTTCAGGGACTGAAGGACACATTCGGACTCCGTACCTCAGGTGTTGGCAAGGGAAGCATCAATTGGGAGGCTGTGCGCGAAACCGACTTGGACAAGGTTATTGATGCGATCAAGAGCGGCGGACTGGCTAAGAGCAAAGGCAATAACATCAAGAAGATTCTTGATGCGGTCTACCAAAACAACCTCAACCGTTTCAATGCTCTCAAGCAGGAGAAGGAAACCGGAGAGCCGGCCCAAGTTCTAGGTGCCAAGCACGAAACCCAAGAGCAAAAGGATAGGGAGCTTGCTGAATTCGAGGGTGCCATGCTATCAATGGACTACCTCTTTGAGCTGACTACGGATGAAGTTATGGAGGAATTGTTAAAGCTTCCGGGCATCGGAGTCAAGACTTCATCCTGCGTTATCCTGTTCTGCATGAAGCGTCCCAGTTTCGCCGTTGACACCCACGTCTGGCGTCACTGCAAGTGGCTTGGATGGGTGCCAGAAAACGCAAATAGAGACAAGACTTTCAGCCACCTCGAAGTCCGTATCCCAGACGAATTGAAGTACGCCCTCCACCAACTCTTCATTCAGCATGGCAAGAAATGCCCTCGCTGCAAGGCCAATACTGGACCTAGTTCTGAAAGCTGGGAGGATTGTGAGTGTCCAATTGAGCATCTGGTCAAGCGTACTGGAAAGACGAAGGAGAAGAGTGGCAAGAAGGGGGCAAAGGGTGGTTATGAAGTTGAGGATGAGGACAACGAGGAAACCGAGGCAGCTGAGGATTTCGAGGATGAATGAGGAGCGCACAGTACAGATGATGAGTGATATGATCGATGTATGACTGACATTTAGCGAGCGTTGCATTCGCTGGAGCACGGTGTCTATATGGGATGGAGCGTTGTATGATACCAGGAGGGACGATCTGCATTGCATGGCTTTCTAAAAGCGTGATTTCTAGTTATGGACATTAGCATGGCATATTTTAGCAAACTTGCGATTAGCAAATATAAACGTTCGCATCAAACCCACTGTTCTCGCCTTTATGATACACCTCTCAGATGTCTGGTATTTTCTCATGCATAATTTCCAGGGGAAATAGTTGGCTGAGGTGACAGGTATTGATGAATGTGACACCTGCTTTCTCAGTTCCTGTCCTGTAATTTCTAACATCTTGAGGTTAGTATAATATTACTACTAACCAAAGAATACATAAAACCCCCGCCCCTTTTCGGCTCGGCTTCCTCAGCCCGAAGGGCCGGGTGAACTCAGGCTGGATGGAACTTGACGCTAGCAGGGGTTCGCCTTCCCCAGAATCTCAAAATTCGTCAACGCGTGAAAGCCACGACTCTCCAGTGACACCTTGTACGGAGCACCCCTTGTTTTGCTTGCCTTGTGGCGATTGTCGAGCATACAAGACATGCAGTTTCTGCGGTAGAATCTTCGATACTCTCTTTGAAGAAATCGCAAGCTAGGAACGCTTCGCAGTCGGTCAGTCGAACGAAGCTCTGGGAAAGCAGCTGGTTGAAGGTGGCAGATCGACGGGCACGATGAATAACTCAATGGAGGCTCGTATGTTCCACTTCGAGGGTTGGGAGCCAAATGAAATGTGAGTAATTAGAAGCAGAGGAGAGTAATGCAGCATGCTAATGTTCATTAGCTACTGGTTCTTGACCCAAGTTGCGATTGGGGGGACTCTGTTTGTATTGGCATTCATGTACTATGCGGTTCAATTCTTTGAAAGCTTGGAGAACGAGACGATTAAGAAATTCGATTTGGGCACATTGAACGCTCCAGAAGACGTAAAAATCCTGGAGAACCCTTCGATCAAGGTACAGACTTCTCCACAAGACATCGTACGACATTGAAACTGACTTTCGCAGGCATCTGGCTCGACAGCTATACAGTGCTATGCTCCTGCTACAGGACAATTCCTAGGCTTTGTTAACCCCGCTACGCCAGAAGGCATCGATCGGACAATCGAGAAGGCTCGAGTCGCACAGGAGGCGTGGGAGTATACAACATTCAAGCAACGCAGACAAGTCCTTCGGTGCATGCAAGCATATATAATGGATAACCAGGAAGACCTCTGCCGAATTGCATGTTTGGATTCGGGGAAGACTATGGTTGATGCAACACTAGGCGAGATTCTCGTCACGGTCGAGAAACTCAAATGGACGATTCAGCATGGAGAGAAGGCTTTACAAAATTCCACACGACCAACAAACCTCCTCATGATGTACAAGAAGAATACAGTCATGTATGAGCCCTTAGGCGTGGTTGCGGCCCTGGTCTCTTGGAACTATCCTCTTCACAATATCCTCGGCCCTATCATCTCTGCTATTTTTGCCGGGAATGGAATCGTCGTAAAAGCTTCAGAAAACACTGCATGGAGTGCCGTCCATTTCGCCAACATTGCTAGAGGAGCGTTGAAGGTATGTGGGCATGATGCCAACCTCGTCCAGGTCATCTGTACTTGGCCTCAGACCGCTGGGCATCTGACCTCTCACCCTGGGATCTCGCACATCACATTCATTGGTAGTCAGCCCGTGGCAAAGCTTGTTGCGGCATCCGCTGCACAGTCTCTGACACCTGTGCTAGCTGAATTGGGAGGCAAGGATGCAGCTATTGTCCTCGACAGCGCGAAAGGGGACCTTCCCCGCATCATCGAGATCCTTCTCCGTGGCACTTTCCAAGCCGCGGGTCAGAACTGTATTGGTATTGAACGAATCATTGCGACTCCCTACGTTTATGACGATATTGTCAAGGCTCTCGAACCCCGAGTCAAGACTATCCGTGTTGGCTCTATTCTCGATTCCGAGGATGGCAAAATCGACATGGGAGCCATGATCTCGGACACATCATTCGACAGGCTCGAGAAGCTCGTTGAAGCAGCAGTAAAGGACGGAGCAAAGCTTCTAGCTGGTGGTCACAGATATAACCACCCAGTGCACCACTCAGGACATTACTTCCAACCAACTTTGCTCGTGGACGTCACTCCAGAAATGGCCATTGCCAATGAAGAATGCTTCGGACCCATCTGTGTAGTCATGAAAGCCAAGAACGCAGAAGAAGCTACCGATTTCGCCAACAAGCCAGACTTTGGTCTCGGAGCATCCGTGTTTGGCGTAACCGGTGCTCAAATGGATGCTGTGGTCGGTCATCTCAAGACCGGAATGGTAGCCGTCAACGACTTTGCTGCATATTACGCTGTACAACTGCCATTTGGTGGTAATCGCGGAAGTGGCTACGGCCGATTCGCAGGAGAAGAAGGATTAAGAGGATTGTGCAATATCAAGGCTGTTTGTGAGGATAGATGGGGCTGGTTGGGTGTCAGTACAGCGATTCCGAAGCAGATCCGATACCCGATTCCGGATACGAAGAAGGGATATGAGTTTACAAGGGCCGTGGTGGAGATTGGGTATTCGGTGTCGTGGAAGAATATGGTTGGTGGTGTTAGGAGGATAATCAAGAATTCGTGAAAGAAAGCAGTTGTATGTATGATTAATTGGAAGTTTGCTGTATACCATAATGAAACTATTGCAATCATGATCCTGCTAGCTTCGAAATCTGCCTGTGAAGCTGCCTATTTTGGATATGGCCTTCACGTGAATGTCATTGAAATTGCTCCACTCTAATAAAAAACCGAAATTTCGGGTCTCGAGGACTTATCCTCGTACATATAACTTCGTTGTATTGCTCTTGCCAATTCTTTGGCTGAGTGGTCGAAGTCAATTCTCTGTTGGGGTTTCAGCAGTGGTTGCTTAGGATGACTCCTTTGAAGGAGCAGGTCTATCCTCATGAGTCACACCAGAGGCGTTCTTGCCTGCGCACGTTGCTGTCGTTTTCGAGCTTTGCGAAGTTCGGAGTCATTTCATGGTGGTGGTGGTGGTGTTGCGTCTACTTCGAATTTTTGAGATCTTTCTTGACGTCATGTATTATCAAGCATTATTGTAAGGGAAGACATCTTCATCTTCACTTCCGATTCTAGCGAACGCCTTGTCGCCCGAGCCAAGCTTTTAATTGGAGGGTTGTAAAGTTTTGGATATTTGCATTTATTTCATGATTGTTTCAGTCACTTTGATTTGTAGTGTTGATATTCAGTGCTTCGTAGTTCATGTCTTGGTCATTATCGTTTCCTGTATACAATCGCAATGTCAAAGCCACATGACTTCTTATGATCAACCATCTCAAGCATCCAATCCTCCCGTCAACCCTTTCAAGGTGGTGCTCCACGAGTCGCGAAAGGCCCGGAACAGGTATCCAGCACACTTTATCCTCACCGGCGCTCGGTTCCATACGCATTCACTTGATTCTGCTCAAGACTTGGAAAAGCAACCTCAATTCCAACCATTGCCTCCCTCACATCTCTGCGCGGCATATATTTCCGATTAAGACTCACAGCCTGCATATAAGTTGGTAGCATCTCCAATCTCTCATCCATCTCAGCCCAATGTCCCACAAATTTCAAATCATGGGTGGTGCTTGAGTACAGATCCCCAGGTCGGGAATAGCTTGCCCAGTCTTCGGCTTCATCGAAGTGAGTGGGTATGGTCGAGCTCAAGCTTGTCGTGTCGTAACTTGGGGTGAGGATCGTGGACTCATCGCCGATGTAGTCATGCTCGTGGTCTTGGTCGAAGTCGACATCAGCATTTTTGTCGTCGGTCAAGCCATTCATTACATCAAGTGAGATGTGGTGAAATGGGGTGTATGCATCTAGCGTTTGGTCAGTCTATGTAGAATAAATTGTTGAGGTCCTGATGTGGGGACATACGAGGCACACAGCGCATACTCTTCCTGCGAGGTGGTACCTTCCTTCCGCAGGTGAGTACACACTTGAATTCTTGGATTGGAGGCTTCGTTTCTCGATTGCGGTTGTCGCTGTGGTTCTTAGTCTTGCCCTTAGGTGTCGACTTGGCTTTCGATCGTTCCTTCATTGCAGTACCACTGCCATCTCCTCTATCCCCTCGCAAGCTGCCACCTTTCCTCGAAGAAGTCATACTACAGATGAAATAAGTTGAATGCGCAAGAGCTGTCCGTACTTGTTGTTCAAGGAGTCAATTCGAGCTTGAATCGAGCACTGCCATCATGGCAGTACGCCCTTCTTTTTGTACTTAGTTCGAACATGGCAGCAGAGAGCGGTTCTCCTATGTAAATCATGCGGTCTTCGAATACGCAAAGGTGTCGACGGCGGTCATGTAAGGATGGCTGGCGAGCATGTTTTCTGTACTGAAATGCAGCTGGCGGTCCGGTTGTTTTGGGTTTAGTTTCATGCAGCTTAAGGGGTGTGGGCAGTGAGCAGGGGATGTTGACCGAGCTGCCTGGTTCCGAATCGAGCAAGACCGCACGCCAGCGGCTGAAGAGGGAGGAACTTGTTATCATTTTCAAGGGCGGAACTAGCAACCTAGTCCCGAAGACGACGACCGCCCAGGAAGAACCAAATATTCGGGAATATGAGGCTGACGAATGTTCGACCGCTGAATATCTCTCAAAACATGTCCGTCTTTCCTGATTACCGACTGGAAGCATGGACCACTCAGGTGTCGGTCATGTATGATTTTACTTGAGCTACTGTCTGTTTGAGTCGGTCTTTTGAGCTCAGCCTGGCCGGCATACTGAAAAGCCATCACTTTAGTCACCTGTATCCAATATTCTGTTCATTCGTTCGCAATCATGTCGCTCTCCGGGAATCTGAACGGAATCGGTAGGTGGCCAAGAATATTCATGAGCTTGCAAGGATTAACATAGATACTTAGACATGAACAATGCAGTCAACCTTGAGTTGTTCTCACAGATCCTTCTTTTCAAGAACGATCTGAATAGAGCTGAATTGGTTTTCATGCAACGATCGAATGCTGAACAGAGAAATCTGCAGACGATTGCTCATAGCCAAGCGTTGGTGTATGAGTGAGTGAAGATTCTATTATACATATGCTACAATCCTTTTCCCCGAGGACGCAACGATACTCCAACCAGCTCCTGAAGCGTTCTACAATGAGCAAGAGCTGACTCCCCTGTTTTCAGGTACTCGGCTGCAAAGAAAATGGTAAGAATCAGTCGACCAGAAGCCGAATGCCCATCCGACGTTCCAACCTCCACAACATCGGGTTCCGGTCACCTGGAGTCAATCTCCACGGCTGATAATACTTATCTTGGGCTCGAAGGCCAAGACGATAATGCTGCTCAGACCTTTGGTGCTCAATTACATTCAGAGGAGATGCCTGGATCTGGCATGTACAGCGTAAATTCTGCCATTGGTTTTCAGGATGTTGTATACGATACCAGAATTTTTGATGTTTCAGCTACCGTCAGTGAGGATATGGTGATTCCGGATTTGTCTGATCCAGGAACCGCTAATGAAACGTCAACTCCAGACGAGGAGCCTCCTTCCAAGATGGGTCCAGCAATAGTACAGAATACGGCATCAAGTCAAGGTTCTAACCCATTTTGGGGTGGGGCCGATTCTATTTACTACTACCAGAGCAGCAACACATGCGGGTGCAATTTCGAACCCTGCGTTTGTCCTACGCAATACCCTCTGGGCCTCCTATCTGAAATCAACTGTCCCCATACACTTTGGGGTGCTTTATTCCCTGGTGCGTGTGTACTCTGCTTCCCGACACGTGTTCAAAATGTCCTCGGGGCTTGGTAAGTGGAGGTTTTTGTCGCAAGTCGCAAGTAGCAATGCTAAGGACAATAGGAATGAACCAGAAGACATTTCAACGACCAGAGACACAACGCGGCAGCAACTTACACATGACAGCAAGGAATCCGAATACACCCCAGAAGTCGCCTTGTTTCCACGTGCCATTGAAGCTGGGCCTTACCGGTGTGACCTATGTTCAAGGAGTTATTTCAGGGCAGAGCATATAACACGGCACAGAAAAACAGATCACGTCGGCTCGAGGAAAAAATATTTCTGCTATAACTGCCCAACGGCATATGACAGCAATATAGCTTTGAGTATTCATAAGATGTCTTGCAAATCCAACGAAGGATCTGGAGGTGGAAGCCCTCAAAATATGAGAGGAGGTGTTGACAGCAGAGGAGGAAGTGTACACAGTGGCGGTAGCACGGGATATGGTGAATTTGTGTTCGACACGAGATCTGCCCATTCAGGAAGCCAAGCATCAGTCTGTTCAGCGAACTCTGTGGGTTCTGGTCGACGTGGACCATTAAGCCGTCTGGCACGAGCAGGAATGAATGCGGTAAAGGAGGTCGGTGCTTGTTGGAGGTGCAAATTTTTGAAGAAATCAGTGAGTAGGCCCCGATAGCCAAATCGTGAGAATGATCGTGCTAAAGTTGATGAGTGTGATACTTATAGTCCATGTGCCATGTGCCCAAAGGACAGTAAGTCCAAGTGGGAAAATGTCGGTTGCAAACGCGGCAACTTCCATCCTCCAAGCTTCAGACTCTGCCGACGCCCTTTTGCAAAGCTATCTGAAAATCAACTCGAAGTCCAAGTCATTGACACCAAAATATCGTCGTTGAAACTTGGAAGCAGAATCGACCCACGAACGCAGAAGGATAGTGCAGATGCTAATCTAGATGCTAGTCCAGCATTACCGGTCCAAGATCAGTTTGGCGAAGTTCATATTCGGCAACAATTTTACCAGTACTTAGATTCTACCATTGCCGAACGCTCACCTGCTGCTTCAGCTCAGTTACTTCCGCTTGAGCAGTGTGCGCTCGCTATTTTATGGAATTTTATAGAATGTCCCATGGCACGTCAGATTCTCAACGATGGGGGCTCTCTCGATGACCTAACAAGACTATTACCATTCGCAATAGCCTATCAAGCTGAGCTACAGGAGGTATGTAGTGATTGTGACTGCCCAAGGCCTTGCTGACCGTGGCTTAGGACCAATTAATTGCGCAATCCTTGATATGCTTGAGGACCTGTGCAGAAGCCCTTCGTGTTAAGGCTGCCGGGCTTCTCGGTACATGCTGGCATAGCAGTTGCGGATCGCAGAACTGCAAGATTGAGTGCGTAGCGAACCTAAGTATGCATCTAGGACTATACACCCAAGAGCTTTCCCGAGTCTTCTTCAAGAAGGAGAACGTGCACCATCGCGGTCCTTGGTTCCTCTCCACATTCTACAGCTTTTGCATTCAAAGCTATGTGAGGAGAGTTTTAGTTGAGTTGACTAAAGACGCGGAAAAGAAAGGAGGTCCAGATCCTGGTTTCGATGCCTGTATTGCTTACGAAGAAGCTATATGGCAAATTGGGCGACGAGACAAAGCGACCGATGACGCTCCCATATTACTAGATGCCACGTACCCCCTCTTCTGTGATGGCCTTGAATACGAATATCCGGTTAAGCATAAGACTTTCTTCGGAATGGCAGCTGAAAAGTGGAAGGGCCTCTCGCCTGTCAAGAGGGAATCGTCTTTGAGACAAGCACTCCTAGTGAGCGTGGAATACCTCAGGGTTAAGCTAATCCCATACACTCAGGCTCAAAATCCTCTAAAGTGCTCACAATCGGTTTTTGGCCCCATGCTCAAAAGGTCGCGGCTTTCTCCTGATATGATTGCGGATCTTATTCCAAAAGTTCCGGCGGTCGCGAAAGAGGCTGAACCTGATCAATATCTTTACTTTCCAGTCCGGCTTTTCATTGCCTTGAATTCTGGAACGCTGGATCCGCTCTGCGGGTTATTTGACAGGAATTCGGAGTTCGGCGCACTGCGAGTCCATATTGAGGCAGCTCGCAGAGCTGTGGCACAACCTTCTTGGGACGCTCAGGGCATCCGGACTTCCAGTGATTATCTCAAGGCTCTCTTCCAAGATGATGGCAGGAATCTTGATCAACATCTGCTTGTGGGAGAACAGATGCATGACGAAGAATCGATGCCACAACCATGCGACGCAAATCGGGAAGGGAGATGCTCAGTATGCATGAATCATGTCCATACAAACGAGGATATTACTTTCCTTCCATGCCTTCACTGGTTTCATGAGAGTTGCGTTGTTGCCTGGCTTCAGGAGATCAATACATGCCCAAGTTGCAGAACCGTTATTTACCAGGAACCGGGGAGTTCAAGTACAAAGAGAAAGCGATCGCCAACACTCACGTCACAACAGGATGAAGCTTTCTCACGGCCTCTCACAGTTGATGATAGCACTCCTGGGCCCAGAATGCTCTCGTCTAATTCATCTGGAACCCCGCCAAGTCGGCCCAGGCTACAGTGTTGGGAGCACGGCTGCAATGGCCGCATGTTCTCTACATTCAGTAATCTATTCCGTCACAAACGAGAAATGTCTAGAGCACCGAAAGAGGAAATGCCTTCTCTTCATAGAAACGCATGAATTGACGTCTGAGTCTATTTTACGCTGTGAATTTACAATTGAGACCCCTGGGCCGCAGCTTCTTGGAAAGCTCTTCGGATCTGGCCTTTTATACTTCACTACATACGAACTAAGGACTGGATTCAAGCTCTTGCGCGCCCCCACCGTCGATCTTTTTAAGATCTCTTATGAACAAACACTGGCAACTCCTGCACCTTGTAGTGGAAACCTTCTCGGATCTCAGAGCCATCATCTTGGAAGACTTGGCGGTACTCGAATCTCCTGAACAGCGTTGCAACCGTCTTCTTCAATTCCATGAAAGCAACCTGACGTTTCTGTCTTAGTACTTTCTAAGCATAAAGTCAAGGGGGCTTACATTTCTGCCAATACAAGCTCTAGGCCCATAGCTGAATCCCAAAAACACCTTCTCGAGCTCTACTTTCTTTTCTCCCTCCCACCTCTCCGGCACGAAGTCCAATGCATTACTTCCCCAAACTCGAGGATCTCGATGAGTCGTATATGTAGGGGTGCTCAGCACGGTCCCTTCTTCAAAGAACTCCCCACAGACTTTCATTCCTCCTTTCGACACGACTCGTGGAAGGCCAACGGAAACAGTGGTTCGAAGACGGAGAGTCTCGTGTATGACTCCATTCACGTATGGTAAGTCCTTACACTCCGCCCACTCTGCTACCCAATCAGCAGGCAAAGGCGATGGGAAAGCTGTGTTCAGTTCCTCTTGGAGTTTCGCAAGTTTGGCAGGATGGAGCATCATCATGTCGATCAGATGCGTGATTGTGTTTCCCGTCGTGTCACTACCGGCAATCAGCTGAGTCAGAGCTTCGGCTTTGATCTCATTGTCTGGAAGGGGTAATCCAGTATCTGGATCCGAAGCTGCGAAGAGGTAGTGAAGGATATCTTTGCGGCCTTGCTCTGCTCCTTCTGCTTTCCGCTTGTCGACGGCTGCGATTCCAATTTTGCCAAGGGCTGCAGCAGCTTTGGAGCCGGTGCTAAAGAATGGGTCGAAGAAGAAGTATGGTGTCCATGCTGAGAAAAGTCATGAGCAGGGAGACCTTGAGAGAATGGATTGGTGTTTTACTTTTGATCCAAGGCATTTGACCTACAGTCGCGCACCATTCTCCGCGGTCACGGAGTTTTACGATGAATCCTACTTTATCATAGCCAGCTGCCATGAAGCCAAAGGGACTTCCAAATGCCTATTCCTTATCAGCCACATTCCCCAAGATCACCTTCCAGTCGCCACTCACAAGATCACCAATAATATCAAAAGCCAAAAACGCAGACCATTTCGCTGCATCGAATGCCGCCTCTCCTTTCTTTTGCCTCTTTGCAATCTCTCGGTCAGTCTTTCCCAACTCAACATACACACCTGCTTTTCCATGGTCAATCAGTTGCTCCATTTGATTGCCATATACCGTCAATGCTTTGGTGATATAGGACTCGAAGCCGAGCATAGACTTCGGGCTGAACATATGAGAAACGATCTTGCGTTTTCGGCTATGCTTCACTCTATCACGGGTTGTGAAGATGTTATCCTGAATATTATCGAATGCATAATAGAAATCTGATTTTAAGAAACCATTTCCGTGGCCCATTACGTCCTTTCATTGCTGTTAGCGAATATCGATGAGGAGGAGGAAGAGATAATACTCTGATGCTGTTTGGATGTGCGATGCTGATATGGTTTGGAGCTACGCGGACGAAGTCTCCATATTTCTGATGTTGCTCATGAATTGTGAGCGAGATTCGATGTTTCCTGTTGATAATAAGCTGCCAAACTTGGGATATTCGATCAGGACAATGCTTCCAATGGGCATACCTTGCTTGCAGCAGCATCCAGAAGTCAGAGAACTTCCCCACCACCGGTCCCGGAAAGCGATTGAGCCCATTGACGTTCTGGAAATATGGATGAAGCCAGAATGACTACAACTTTGTGATTAGAAACGCCAAAACATCTCCGAAAAGAGTTGACTAACAGCAGAGAATAAGAGCAGGATGGCGCCCCATCCCCATAATGGGATACCAGGTGCCGCGTTGGAGACAATCTCAAGGACACTCATCTTCAATCAATTGCAATGGACTCGAGCAAAAAACCGAGAAAGATCTTTGAAGTTTCCCATTGGAAATAATGTGCTTATCAATAGAACGGGATACGTGCTTGAGAGGCCTCAATCACAACTTCCCCACTTCTGCACCCCATGCTTGGAGTCCAGCCCACGAGCTGATTGCTACCTTTGGGGAAGAAGATATTGATGGTCATCAAATCCCGTTATTTCCGGCCAAATCCGTACCTTACAGAAACACTTCAACGAGGAGTTTCTTATCTATGGCCGTGCCTAGACCACGAAGCCCAAAGGTGGGGTTATACCTAAAGGTGGGAAGTAGAGGAAACAGGTGTGACACAATATGGCTGACTTTGAACTTCGAGGCTATTTCAGCTCTGGAACGGACCTTGTCATCATGATTAACGCTGTCATGCTTCAGCTTAGACCATAAGATAGAAATACTGTAACGAGGATGAGGAAGGAGGACAATCAAAATGACAGCTTCAACAAAATTAGAAATGCCTCCGGGTAACAAACTGAAGGTGAGGAATTCAAACTACGGACTTAAAAAAAAAAAAGTGGATCTTGTACTGAGATGGTTGTAGATTATCATCGTCGGCGCTGGCCTTGGAGGTGTTGGAGCCGCCATATCATGTCTCCTAGCAGGCAACTCAATAGTCCACATCCTCGAAAGCACGAGTGAAATAGGAGAGGTAAGTCCTTCTTCAGACTGATTCAGCAAACAAGATTAACAGAACCTCAGATAGGAGCAGGAATTCAAGTCCTCCCCAACTCCTCAAAAGTGCTCAAACACTGGGGACTGGAAAAAGCACTCTCAGCACATGCCTCAAATCCCACATGCGCAAACCTGATTGGCTGGAAAGGAGACCCTTTGAGTAGTCTCGATTTCGGCACCAGTGCTGCGAAATATCCGGGAACTTGTTATTGGGATTTTCATAGAGCTGATCTTCATCGAGTACTCATTGATCGAGCCATTGAGTTGGGAGCGACTATGGAGTGTAACGCGAGAGTTGTTAATGTGAGATGCAATGTGGGAGATGATACGGCGACGGTGGTTTTGGCGGATGGGAGAGAAATGGACGCTGATTTAGTAATTGGTGCTGATGGGATTCATTCGAGGATGAGGGAGGCGTTGGTGGGGAGGAAACAGCCGCCTACTAGGACGGGTGATTTGGCTTATAGGTTGTTGCTTGATACTAAGAGGTTGTTGGAAGATCCGGATTTGGCGCCGTTTGTTCCTGCTGGTGAGGTAAATTATTGGATTGGGCCGGGTGCTCATGTTGGTACGTACTCCTGGGCTGGAGAGACTCCAGTTCTTGGTAAGATACTTCCTGGTTGACTAACTCCTTGATAGTCACGTACATGCTGCGAAACGCAGAGCTCTGCAATATGGTTCTCCTCGTCCCAGACGATATGCCAGAAGATGGGCCCTCAACCATTGCAGGCAACGTTGAAGAAATGCGCTCCCTATTCATAGAATGGGATCCACGGATATCTAAACTTCTAGCCCTATGCGAGAATGTCCAGCGCTGGCGACTCTGCATAGTCCAACCACTTGACTCTTGGTATCAATCCAGCGGATCGTTCGTCCTGCTCGGAGACTCTGTTCATGCCACTTTGCCATACCTCGCTTCCGGAGCAGGAATGTCATTTGGAGATGCTGCCGTTCTTGGGGAATGTCTTGGGAGGTTGAAAGAGAAGAGTAAGGAGGAGAAATTGTTTGCGTTGAAGGTGTATCAAGCTTGTAGGAAGGAGAGGACGGAGATGATTGTTGAGAGGGGGAATTTACAGCAGACTTTGTATCATCTTGATGATGGGAAAGAGCAGGAGGAACGGGATAGGAAGATTAGAGCTAATGGAGCGGCGAAGAGTGATGCTGAGATGGAGGAGGGTGAGGCGCTGGTGTGGAGAGATCCTGTGTTGGCGCCGAAGTTGCTGGGCTATGATCATTTGGAGGATGTAAGTCATAGAAGCGTCGGCTTTGAGGATCTGTACTAACAGCTTGCTCTTAGGTCGCTAAGCACTGGGCTGCTCTGACTCGCGAAAGCCCCAAGCTTTGAAATTGATAAGGTTGTTCTAACGGAAGTAATCTACCCGGGGCGAGGCAACGAAAGTGTCTGTCATGCTCGCATGTTCGGAAGATATAACGGATACTTGAAGAAGCCAGAGAAGTTGAAAAAAAACAGCACTTGCTGACATAGATGCAAGAATGTATATGAGAGAAGACTTCATTCATCATGAGAGAAGTAGGGCTATAGACCTATCTGCAATCTTGCTAGCATTCGGATCCACCATTGTCTTTTCAGTGGACGAGGCTCATGTACCGCGCCTGGTACAGATTCTGCGGCCCCCAAATACGGAGGTACGTGACGACGTTTGTGCCGAACGTCAGACCCTCACCGACTGTCACTGAGACAGTCGCAGCGGTCTGTACCCTTTGGGACTAGTCCAGAAACAATTCAGGGGCGTATTCAGTATTTTCAGGCGTCCGCCGAGCATCTCGGCTATCGATCCGACCTAGTTGCAACAAGGACTAGTGGATGTTAGGGTGGACAGCTATCAATTTTGAGAGATAATAGAATTTTTGTCCGCAAACTGCAAGACCGCTCGAGAGGAATTTGTACTGCCTCGCCAAAGCCGGGCTATGCATACAGGAGACAATCAACGCTCTCTCCCAACATGCGACCACCGTCTAAATATTTTTCTTGTAGCCGTTGCTCGTCGAGATCCCATAGATGCTGTCGGGTTGTTGCGTACGCGTTGTTTGAATTATTGCCAAATGCATTTGATACGTACCTTTATTTATTTCGGCGACATTACAGCCTTGTGAGGGTTCATAGCACATCAGTTCATGGACAACATGTCGGAAGAGTCCTGAATTTCATCCTCGATACTTCAACCTGCTTGATCCAAAGCTTGCAGTCCATATAATCACCAGAATGGCTTTGTTTGGTGATTTATCTGGAATTGGTCAGTTGTCCTAAGTGCTCGGACGAATCTTACTGATTTGGTGAGACACGAACAATCCAGCAAACCTTAGGTTATTCTCAGAGACTCTTCTATTCAAGCACGATTGGTACCGAGTAGACCTGACGTTCATGGATCGCCCGACTTCGGAACAAAGAACTCTTCAAATCATTGCGCACAGTCTAGAATTAGAGTACGAGTACTCCACGTTGACAAGGGCTGTCCGAATCAGTCGGCCTTTCGATTTCGATACTTCCTATGTGGAAAACTTTCAGTATGAGGATTCTGGATACCTTGAACAATTCCCTACTTTTGATCCCATGTTTGGCATGAATGATCTTGGGGTGCTAGATTCAGACCAGCAGAACTCGACATCAGCCGCTATGACTGACACGCAGATGGATTTTGAATTCACGACTGTTGCCAGCTCAGGGGAAAGCCCGGAGGGCGTCGTCCAGCACGACGTGAACATTGCCTTCAATATTGTTGGTTCCCACAGCAAGTCTTTGACCGGAGAGGGCCGACGCTAACTCAGAAACATCAAGCAGAACATTCCCAATGCTGATTTGACTCGAGCTCGGAGAAGAAAAGCACTCGATTCAAACACGAAAACAAGCTCGCAAGCGAAAATTAAATGCCCCGATTGCGTTGAGACATTCGATCGGAAGGCCGACCTTAGGAGACACCGCCTAGCGGTACACATCGCAGTACAGCCTGACAATGAACCAGATATACGACCAAGAAGAGGAGCTCGAGGAGTAGCTGCTAGCAGGAGCGAAAGTGTGCGCAGCAATGGGAGCACCGGATATGAGGAAATTGTTTTTGATTCGAGATCAACACACTCAGGGGGAAGTCAGGGCTCTGTTGGATCCATCAAATCTGGGGGCTCGGGTCGACGTGGGCCTTTGAGTCGCTGGGCTAGAGCAGGTATGATTGCAGTGAAGAAAATTGGGGCCTGTTGGAGGTGCAAATTCATGAAGAGATCAGTAAGTGTGAAAGTAGAGCAAGAAATTTTGCATTCTGACATCAAATAGTGCGATACCGAGAGTCCCTGCGCTGTATGTTCAATCGGCAGCATGTCTGATTGGGGAGCTCTTGGTTGTAAGCGTGGTGAATTCCAGCCTCCGATTATCAAGCTATGCCAACCTCCATCCTCGACATCGCCTAATGATACGCCGGATATTGAGATGATCGAGGCCCAGATAAGCTCACAGTGCTGCCTACAGCTGGCAAATGAGAACGATCCGTGGTTCCAGGAAGGCCGATGCAACGATAATGCCGCCCCTGCTTTCGCCATTGTGCCCGAGCAATGGGAGATTCGTCAACGATTTTTACGAACTTTGGAAAATACACGCATGTTCAGGATGAATGAAACCCTTCCTAGCCAGCTCACTCCCCTCAAGCAATGTGCACTCGCAATCATCTTGGAACTCCTTCGTTGTCCTGACTCACGCTACATCCTTGGAGAAATGAGATCGTTTGAAGATTTCATGCAGTTATTGCCATTTGCTATTGTTTATCAAGCTGAGCACCAAGAAGTATGGTTTCCTCCCTAATCGTTCTTGCGAATACTCATTTTGACCCAGGATCAAATCATCTCCCAATCCCTGATATGCTTACGGACCTGCGTCGAGGCTCTGCGCGCAAAAGCTTCTGGACTTCTAGAGCCCTGTTGGCACACAGCTTGCGAATTGCAGAGTTGTAAAGTTGGATGTATAGACAACTTGAACATGCATTTATCGCTGTTCATGCGGGAGCTCTCTCGCGTCTTTTTCAAGAAAGAAAATTTGCGTAATAAACGACCATGGTGGCTTCCAGCTTTTTACAGCTTTTGCATCCAAAGTATCGTCAGACGAGCTCTGATAAGGTTGACGCAAGATGAAGAGATTGACGGCAATAATGCCATAGCACAAGACAAACGGCAATACGAACTCGTTACTAAAATAGGCAAGCAACTGCAGTCTGCTTACGTCGTTTTCGCGATAAGCGTCCGTGAGGAGCTGATCCTTCAGGATTTATCCTTCACCGAAGAAGTCAGGATAATCACAAAAAGTTGGTACTCCCTCCCTTCTATGGAGAAAGAGACATATCTGCGAGAAGCACTCTCCAAGAAGGAGAATAACGATTGGGAGCTTGCTCCTATATATGGAAAGGACGAAAACCCAAGCTTACTTCTGCTGTTCGAGTCCAAATTGGAGCGGAGGATTCTCAATTTCAATCTCAGTGCGGAACTGACCGTAAGGAAGAACGAAAAGACTTCCACCAGCCAGTACCTCTATCTCCCACTACGTTTATTCGTGGCCATTTCGGGAAAGCTTGATTCAATAGTCAATACTAGCTCTTGGAATTCCGCCGAGACGAATCCCATAGACAGGGATGACGATATGGAAGCGCAGTTGGCTGTTGGGCAGCCGACATGGCTCCCAGCTGGGATAGATAGCTCATTCGACTATCTGAAAAGACTCTTTCAAGACGATGGCAGACCTCTTGGAGAAGTAGCACCAAGAATAATGGTGATGGAAATTGTAACGTATGTAGCACCTATGTTCCTTTCGGACATGAGGTTGTTGTCCTCCCTTGTGCCCACTGGTTTCACGAACCTTGTGCGGTTGCATGGCTTCGTGAGATCAACACCTGCCCGGTCTGTGGGGAAGTTATTTATGAGGAGCCTGTCCATGAGCCTGAGGTGCCGGTTGAGATCTCGAACCTTCAGGTTGCTAATATCTTGATGTACGGTCACCCGTAGCCCATTTAACAAGAATATGCTCGAAACCAGGTGAGACGCCACGTATTGAAGCCAACAAACCCAAACTCTGCAAAATGAAATCGCAACATGAGTGCAAAAAAAAAGGCAGTACAAACAAACTGAGTTCTAATGTCAGAAGAAAAGGACGGACAATCAATAAAATTTCGTCAAAGTCAAACAAGACGCTAGACATTAGAATCGAATATTAACCAACACAAGCCCTAGGCTCTCTCCTACACGCGTCTT
Source organism: Acephala macrosclerotiorum (assembly GCA_014904845.1). Taxonomy (NCBI): domain Eukaryota; kingdom Fungi; phylum Ascomycota; class Leotiomycetes; order Helotiales; family Mollisiaceae; genus Acephala; species Acephala macrosclerotiorum. The sequence continues at coordinate 113,566 of MU119246.1, forward strand.
ATGACTGGCATGCGACGATGAACATCCTGAAAATGAAATCGGCAAAGAGAGGTTAGAGAAACTAGCACTTGCTGACACAGGAGGAAGAATGTATGAGAGAAGACTTCATTCATCATGAGAGAAGTGTGTAGACATCTAGCAGGCAAAGTCTGCAGGCAGTAGCGCCAAACACCAATCCATCCTATTATGACAGCCCAACGCCTTCAATGCTAAACAGTCAAGACATAAGACATGGTATACATACACAATTACACGCGCTTGCTCGCATTCATAGCGGCATTCTGAGCCGCAATTCTCGCAGCCTGTTCCTGCCTCTGCTTCATCTGTTGACTTCGCATCTCCTCAAGCGTAGCCAACTTCTGCTCCTTCATCCTCCTATGTCTCTCTCTCGTCTCCGCTCTCCCAGCCTCTAACTCCCTATGCACCAACGCCCTATCCAGATCCTCGTCCCTCCAGTTTCGGCCTCGGCGTCCACCTTCACCCCACATGCTTACGCGCTGCACTTTCCGTAGTTTGTGGAGACCGTAGGTGCAGACAAAAGCAGAGAGGACGAATGACCAGCCAGTCACGCCTAGGAAGCCGAAGTCGGATTCTTCGATGAAATTCTTGAGATTCATGCCGTAGAGTGCGGCGATGAAGGCGCCGGAGCCCATGCCTAGGGTGCCGATGGAGAATTTGAGGTCGAGGACCATGAGTGAATTGCGGTTAGCATCTAGGATTGCTTTCACGCTTGGAAAAGTTAGTAGGTGTTTTGATGGGAGGAAAGGGGAGCTTACATCTCTTCTGTGTTGCGGATATTGGAGACCAGATTGCCAGATTCTTGCACAATTTCGTCGCAAAGCTTGTGGTAGGATTCGAGCAACATCTCCACTTCCGTATGGTCATCCTCTCCTCGTAATAGATCATGGCTCTTCTCAGTCAAGTACATAGCGGCGAGATCATCATCTGCTTCCAGCAGCTCATCTATGGCATCTCGAACCAGCTTGGCTTTCTGCTCGAATGTGCCCAATTTCTTGGAGTAGATAAGGAGCATTCGCAGTTTGTCCCTGTCGATATCTTCTTCTAGCTCCCGCAGCACTCTCACAACAGGCTTCCTGACACCTTCAAATTCTGTCTCCAAGCTCGTTATGACGGAAATCAACACCGATTCGAGCGCACGGAATTCGTATGGCAGCCCTCCCGCCGAAGGAGAGTTCTGCTTCTGCCGAAGCTTGTCCTCCAGGTCGTAAATAAATGCAGATTGGTTGTATGAATCCGTAGTCCCATATGCATCAAAGACCAATACTCGATTGGACTTTATCAGGACTCGAAGATGGAGTAAATTGATCAGGATCGCCGAAGGTCGGACGAGAATGTGCGGAAGGAGACTAGAATCAATCTTCCTAAGATCGCGAGGAAGAAGTCCGTACTGTAGACTAACAATTAGCATCGCCACTACAAATGTACAAACTTCGATGTACCTTCGCAATAAGCTCGCTCTTCTTAAACTCCCCACTCGCCAGTACCACATTCCCATTCTCATCCAATTCCGTACACCTCAGTTTTGGCTGTGCAGCAGCTTTAGCAGAGATGTGCCTCCCGAGACTGAACATCGAGGTATCATTCCCATCCTCGGATCCTAGGAGATGGGATGGTAAATCGTCTGGCTGCAAAGGTCCCCCGCGCTTCGAACCTGTCACACCCCATAGCTTCTTATACCATTTCTGATTCCATTTCTTCGAGCCTGTAGATGCAGTCCTCTGTGCCGTCAACGACGCAAGTCTCTTGTTCTTAGCTCCATTATTACTTTCACTCCAATTCGCAGGAAACTTCTTCGCAGGGCTACTCCCTCTCGGCCACAATGACTCCAGGTTCAAAAACCCAGCTTCAACAGTCGCCTTTCTCGGCACAGTTGTAGACAAACATCTCGTCCTCGAGGTCGTCCGAGTAGCTACCGTACATAGCTTCAGTTTTCGAATCGCATGGTCGAAATGGGTGCTGGGACTGAAGAAACAGATGTCGGATTGGATTCGGAGGTATGCTAGGAGGGAGGAGGATGGTGCACGTAGAGCGGACCGCATAGCAGCTGTGAGAGAGCCTGCTGGTGCTGCTTGGCTGGGGATGCGATTGCTGCGGAGAGGTTCATTCTGTGAGAAATCTTGAAGCTGGGATGCATGGGTAAATGTCGGGCCGGCGGGGATCATGTGATGCGGCTATACTTAGGAGGTTGTCTTTGGTTGTCTGTCCCTGTGTGGGCGGTTGCTTGAGCAAATGTTGACTAGAATGTCTGTACTGTGTTAAGAGGTTGGTGCATTGCCAAAGATTTTTCATGGAGTTGGACAATGACGATAATGTCATTGTTTCCAGAACTAAAGGACTTTATCAAACGACCTTCAATATCCAAGCTACTTTCAAACAACGTTAGCACACCTAGAAGGTACCCCCATTACAAATGAATAGTTTTCTTGCCATGAAACCTTTTTGTCTGCTCTTTACCTCGATCATCATATGCTCAAGGCATCAGTCTAAGTCAATGGTCGTTTTGCGTGACTGATCTCCTTCTTTCTAGAAGTTTGAATCTAGTTATCGAGCTTCTAAGCAATGGTCTCGCCTTGAAAGCCTTTTAAGCCGTATCCCTCACCTCCTGGAAGCACTCAAGTCGCGATACGAGAAACAGAATCGTGCGCTTGGACACTAACCAGGTGTTCATAACAGTTTATACTTCTAATACTAGACCTGGCTAGAAAAGGCATCGATGTTCATCAAACAGACGCTTGCTTAATATTGAATACAGAACTGAAAGAACCCTTCCTTAAGCATCCCCAAGCCAATCTACAACTCCAATCCCAATCCCTCACAACCTATATAGCCCCATCATTATCATCTCACCACCTTAAAACGCACCAGCACCTGCCTTCTCATCAATATGACGGTATCTCTCCTTCTCCTTGCGATCCTTCAACAGCATGGCGGTAGCAAGAATCAATGCAACATCGATACCGACGATACCGAAAGCACCGGTGAAGATGATATCGAGGAAGTTGTTGCCTTCTTTTGAGAAGGGGCTTACGCAGCCGACTTGCGCAGCCGCAGCGAGGGCATTTGGGCAGGTGGAGTCGACAACGAAGGGTGGGGAGGTGGAGTTGGCGTAGCCGCAGCAGTTGAACTATTTTCAGCATCAGTATGACATCCCTTTTCATCTAGGACAACATGATGGAACCGTACTTTTTGTTGCAGCAGACTCTGTGTAGATGCAGGTTGCGCATTCCAGACGTTGGAAAGGTTCTTTCGTGATTTCAAGGTCTCGAACCAGATGCTTAGACCGATGACCAAGGTGAAGATTCCGCAGATGACGGTCATGTAGCCTCCGAACTTGAGCCAGCCGCGGGTCATTGGCATGACGATTGCTGGAACGGTCATGAGGAAAGTGAAGAAGATCATGACGGAGTTTCCGATGGCAGCTATTTCCGTCAGCACTTCGCTCCTTTCCTTTCGGCGGAGCCCAACATACCATTTAGTGGACACATGTTAAACAGCAAATTCCGGGCAACATTGTCGAGGGTAGGCGTGGAAGCGACCTCTGACTTGGTGACCAGGGCGAAGATGATGAGCAGTCCTCCAGATGCAAGGAACGCCAGATCCGTGAGGATGTATGTCAAAAGAATCTTATCCCTCATCTTGACTCAATTTAAAATTTCTCTTCGTTCCTTGATGTACTATATCCCTCAGCGACGGCCGGCGTCAATATCCCAAAAAGCAGGCGTGGCGAAAGAAAGTGTGGTCGAAGAAACCTCGACCGAAAAAGGTGCTTAAATTTGACCTCCTATTCACGATAGGAAGGCGCAACAGAGAATCGAATTGAAGATTAAGAAACAATAGAGACAGACGGTATACAGTATGAAGAGAAAATGCCGGAATGGATGGAAGGAAACACTTGCATTGTGAAGCTGGGGCCGTGCTGAGAGAAGTAGCCCCATCGTTGCGGACGTTGTCATCGTGTAAGGTTGCGGAGATCCGCGACGGAACGTGTGTCAGGTTCTGCCTCGAAAAGGCAGTCTGAGGCAGGAATCTCGCGACATTGAAAGGCACGGGCCAATCAGGTACGTGGTTTCAGTCATTTCCAGAATGAAGTACCGGCTCCTTGGGTCGATTTGGACGAGGCGCCGAAGGGAGTCGACTGTCTTTTTTCATGAAACTGAGAAGAGGACGGGTGGTTGAGAAAAGGAGGCGCCAAAATTAGGTTCTCGCTTAATTGAGGGAGTGATTTTCCCTGGGGTTGCGTGGACCACTCGATTCGAGGGGTGTTGCATACGTTTGGCGTGACAAGGCTGTTGCAGATGAGCCTTACAGATGGTGAGAATCATTCGATACGCGTGGTGGGGGTCGTTCGATAGGCAAGCACGTGGGATATGAGGAGAAACTTGGAAGAGACTCAAGATGTTTCGTACCTATCACGTGACAAGAAACAGAGTTCCTTCGAGCTTTGATGCACAGTGACGACAGTGATAGAGATGAGTTTGAATGAATGAATGAAACAACTCGAGATGAACTGCTCTTAACACGGGTATTATAGGTGCCGTGGCGACTGCTTAGAGTTTCGGGACGCTTACCCTAGAAAAGGGGGAGATTTGGAAAACATGAGAGCAAAAGAACAATAAACGTAGACCAGATAGGATGTTTCCTTAAAGCTGCAAAAGATGCATGGGATATATAGAAGATTTCAATGATGGTAGAATCAATTTGCATGAGGGACTTCGAAATGCGGTGAGAATCGTATGGTCATTGTTGGATCAAGGCTTTATAGATAAGGCTTGAGGACATGGTATTAAAGTTAGGCTTTCTTTCATGTGTGGAGGAAATGAAGCTAGCAAAAGGTTCACTTATCCGATCCGGAGTTATGAGATTTAGGAACATGAAGGATAAGACAGACAGAAAGACAGAAGTGGAACAGACATCATTGCTTCCTCGGTGAAGTGAGAGTGTGCAAATGGAACTTGGTTCGAAATTGCCTGATTCGGTCAAAGGCATATCTCACCACCTTGATTCGAACATGGACAGTACGAATATCCGCTGTCTTCCTTTTCCAACAACCAATTATCTGATCATCAACCATTCGCAATTCCTCCCCGAGAGTATCTTTTGAGTTTCTCATCAAACGTGTCATGTTCAGCTTCTCGACGTGTCGGTGAACATTTCATGACGCCTAGAGCAAAGCTCGGCCCCATAAGATACCGTCTTTCGTTCACCGACGGTTCGCCCACACGCGCAATCAACGGGCGAAACCTACAGCCTCTCGACGGAACAAGCAGCAAATTAATCCATAGGAACTCGAATCTTCGAGTCTTCGACATCAGATTCACTTTTGATATTCAACTCGGAGTATCACCGATCAATCCCGCTCCCAACCGAGTTTCTCCGCCCTCGGCTGCCTAGCACTGGAGTCCACTTTTGCTCAATTCGACTCATTTCATTGGCTCAGCCTGGTGTGGCGCTTACCTCATTAGCGTTGGTAGCGGGACCACACTCGAGCTTGCCCTGAAGGGTTCTTAAAAGGCGACTTCCTCTCAAAAGAGAAACCACTTGACCTCTTTGGTTTTTTGCATTGAAACGCGTCGAGACAGACCCGAGAGCAACCAATTCATCCCTGCACATCGACAGCAAGCAGCACAAGCAATTCGATTCGAGGTCGAGATCCAGCAAGGCCGTGGAAAAGGAAATTCAATTTCAAGAAAGGTACGTCGCCGTCAGCTTCAATTTCTACATATGTTTGTCGGTCGCACTCGCACTCGCACTTCCTCCCCTCTATCACGACACTGCCGTTCTGCTTTTGCGCAAAACACTCGGGGCAGCAGCAACCATTGAAAAGACCAAACCCTTCTGGGGCGCGTCTACTTCATCGAGTATCAAAATGACGATCCCGTCCCCTAACAGGGCTGGTCTCAACCCCTCCTTCACCTCCTCGCCCGCTGCGACGAAGAGGCAGCGATATCGAGCAGAACATTCGCATGTGCGCATTGTTATCGAGTCGCGATCGCAGCAGTGCTGGGGTCGAAGTGCGCCCTCTCGTCCAGATTAACGCGTCTATGGGCAAGTCACACAAGTGTTGGTACCGAATTCCCTCCCTCCCCTTGATGCTTCTCTTATGAGGCTTCGTCTGATCTCGCGGTCGCGGTCGCGGTCTCGCGTGCGCCCTCAATCTACAGAACGCACCACCGTTGGTTGCATTTCTCGCACCAGCCTTCTGCCTCAAAAGAGCATGGTGCAGGGCATTCGGGTGACTGAGCCAAGTCGAACGCTCTACGCCTGCCCACACCTCTCCACCACCACCAGCACCACCACCTCAGCCCTTTCAGCAGTCGATTCGACCTTCGATCCAGCTCTTCTCCACCACTCACAGCGCCCCAACCTCCGCCCAGAAATCCCTGGTGGCTCTCTCGTCGGCCGCACCCACGCCCGCAACCAGCACTTCTGGTCTTCCGGGCAGCCCAAGCCCCCCAAGAACCACCAAAGTCCACAAACCCGCCCAAGCTTTGCTCTGCCCCAGCCTCCGCTCATCTTTCCTTGCAGTTATTCGCCTGTGCTTCTCAATCTATTCTTCTTTCTGTCATCCCGCACCCGCACCGCAGCCCTCACCTTGCCTGATCAATCATTAATCCCACTGTTTGTTATTCAGGTTTCCAGGAACAACCTCCTAGCCGGTCGCAAACGCCTCCAGTCGAATCCAGCCGACATCCAAACAGTTGGCTGAATTTACTCGGTTCTACCCTTCACGCCAACCTCAATCCAGTCTTTCGCGACCAGGTATCTGCGACAAAGCAGGACAACAGCCTCCACTCCCCATAAGCAGTAAGGTCATCGGCACGCATCTCAAAAGAGTCATTCTCGTCATACCTTACAGACCTTATCACAATGGCCGATATCACCGACCAACACGACCAAGGTTCACCATCTGCCCTCGATGAGCATGCTGTCGGCAATGGCAACTCAATCGAAAGTCGCGGCGTCAAGCGCCAGCGACCCTCGACCGCCGACGACGACGACGATGACGATGACAAGCCCGGACGCGAGCGCAGGAAGATCGAGATCAAGTTCATCACAGACAAGTCGCGTCGACACATTACTTTCTCAAAGCGCAAGGCTGGTATCATGAAGAAGGTGGGTTTTAATTGCTTCCTTTTACGCGTCGGCGCGCCAATTGTGGTCGCGTTTTGATTGAAGAGCCCCTACTAATTGTTTACATCCAGGCCTACGAACTCTCCGTCCTCACTGGCACCCAAGTGCTTCTCCTGGTCGTCTCCGAGACTGGTCTTGTCTACACATTCACGACACCTAAGCTCCAACCTCTTGTCACCAAGGCAGAGGGAAAGAACTTGATTCAGGTATGGAAAAACATGCACATTGTTTAGAAGAACATTCGCTAACATGTATCAGGCCTGTCTCAATGCCCCAGAACCTCCTTCGAATGGCGAGAATGGTGTTGACGACCAAAACACTGCGGACTCTCCCGAGGAACCTACCCCGCAACACCTTCCACAACAAAACCGCATGCCGCAACAAACACAAAACATGCACCCAGGCTATATGCCGCAGACCATCGAGCAGCAACAGCAGGCTCTTGCGTACCAGAACTACGTTGCGCAACAACAGAGAGGTGGTGGTTACCCAATGCCACCTCAGGCGGGTATCCCCCAACAGCATTCGCATCAAGCATAAACTTGAGTTCTTGCATCCCTAGTACACGGAAGAGGGCCTAGTCTTTAAAGCTGATACCCGACACAATAATACCGTTCGTGTCTTGCGGGTCTCGAACCTCAAAACGTTGCTTGTTCGATTGGTGTTTGGTGTCGATTCATCTGGGTTTCCTTTTCTTTGACTTGCACAGAACGTCGTTTTCCTCTACTTTACAAAAATCGAAACCTAAAGGCGGATAATGGAATAATATGCCTCTCTTGGAGAGGGTTTTGACTGGGTTGATGATGCAGGGTACTCTGCGTCTCCGGGGGTGGAAAGCATTTGACTGATGGCAGGAATGGGATATATCTCATTCGCGTTGTCGTAGTCTTGGGGGTTCTTTGCTTTCGCTCATGCTCTACGTGGCGTTCGTCACGATGCTTCGGTCAAGAGTTCTCTTGCTCTCGGTTGGGATGGGTGGTCCGGGTCGTTAGTCCCTCTCTCTGTACAGTACAGGCCCTTCATGGGCATCTCTATATGGCGAGGTGAATGCGATGATTATCACTTAAGTGTGCAGCCTGGGCCCTCTGTGATTTATGATGGTGTGATATGTATGAAGTTAAAACGTGGTTTTTTGATATTGGTTGTTCACTTGGTGTTTTTGGATACCTTGCTTTGGTGGATATACCCAGTGTAAGCAATCACTTATTTACTGTTCTGGTCTCGGCGGCCGCATTGTATTGACTTGTTGTTTAACCGTCGAGTGAAGTTTCTATCATCTAGGTTCAAAGCTGGATTTTTGATGAGAAGGAGCTGTTTCTTTGCTTGAGCTGCACTTTGTGATTGCATCTTCCCCACCTCATATTTGCGCAATATAATAAGCATTTGAAGTCCTACATGTTTTGAGAATGAAGTGATTAGGTATGGTTGTATTATGATTGAACGCTAGAAACAAGTCTATGTTATTAGATCACGAGATCGAAAGCTTGTTATGGAATTTGATTAAGATGATGATTATTGGTCTCTATTTCTCTTGCTTTTGATCAGAAGTAACGCGAGAAGATTTAAAATATCTCTTTCATCTGATCTTCGATCTTATTCCTCCTCATACCCAACCTGAGGCGACTCAAGCAAATATCCCCCTTTTCCTATCCTGGTCAATCACAAGACTTGCATTCTGAGTACCAGGAACAAGCACACAAACCAAACAACGGTTCATCCCGCCTCGCCCCTATACGATCTACCTGAAGCGGACATAGCAAATAAAACGGAACAAATCCATGCCGTGCCGTGTTGTTTGCTGTTCCTTCATCTCATCTTAAGGGGGTTTGGTTTTAGCGAGATGCCCCTATTCTTATTTGAGGCGTGGTTTTGCCGGGTATCCTGGTTTTTATGTTTCTGTCCAACACAAAGGCTTTGAGGAGGCTACGATTCTCGAAGGGGGATGTTTGGTGAGAATTTCCTGCGTGGTGCAGGTAGCCCTTTGAGGAGTTGGTAAGCTTCTTGCATACGCTTACATCGAGTGTAGCTTACTTGCTTACTAGATTGAAATTCACCAATGAATCACAACGATCATATCTTCCTCTTTCCTTCCTGTACGAAACTGAGTTGGACATTACTCTCCTTGGTCTTTACAAAGAAATACACATCGAACTCGTTTAAAGACTCCGTTACTGACTTGCAAGACTAAAGAATGAAGAAACACTTGGGAATGCCGAAGGAAGAAACCGCACACTAGACAATCTTCCTCGGAATACCCAACATCTGTGAAAAGCACCACGCAGACGAGAGAGACAGGTTTTATCTAAATCCTAATTCAACCTATAACAACCCCCACAACACACAGCCACCACACTTCGCCATTCGCATAAGGCACAACACAGGCGGATGGGCCCCTGAATCTGACAGCCACCTACCCTTCTTGACAATTAAACAAAACTTCACAGTGAAACAGACCTGCTCCTGAAGATTTGGTTCCAAAACGAGCAAAGAGCAAAACAACCTTACGCAAAGAAAGGCATTGGAGCTACAATGTCGTATGGTAGGTACCTAGTCAGTAGAGATTACATGACTTCGGTGTTGAGGCTTTCACCGTTAATCTGGCTCGGTAGAAGGAGAATGAAGAGCCCGCGGGGTATTGATATGGATGGTGTAGCATGACAGTGGTGGTCGTGAATCGTAAACGACGAGTTAGTAAGCGTTAGGGGTTGGAAGCTTTGGGTTGAGGAATCAGTTGATGCTCATGATGTTCTTTTAAGTTTGAGGGATTTCGAGAAAGGTTGCATGTCTTTCTCTCTTCTTGGAGCTATGTTCGTAGCTGTAGTAGCTTGGAGAAATGTGGTCTCAGTTGTAGGACTTAGGGACTTGTAATTTTATAGAAAGTTTTCGAACAAGAAGCAAGAAGGGTGAAATCGTTCAAGGGTCTATTCATTTTGTACACAACCCTGCCAAATACCTCATCTAAAGCACGTCGATCAAGTGATATCCTAGATGATATAACGTACAATTCTCCTACTCGGAACCATGCCATGTCGTGTACCTCAACTCCAACCCTCCAGCTCTCAGTATGCTGTGCTTGCCTGCCTACCCTCATCCAGAACGCCATGCAACTTCCAAGAAAACGAAGTAAAGCGAGAAAATCTACATCTGTCCGATCCAAAGCAAATTCGAGGATCTAGCCAGATCTTCCATTCGTACACGTACGTCTATCTATAACACAAACCCTCCATGTTCGGTGTTCCGGTCCTTCACACCAAACGTGAAGGCCCTTCACCGGCATTAGAATCAGGATTCGGTCCTGGAGAGCCAGAAGAGCCTGGAGGTGGGCCTTTCCCACTCCCGCCATCTCGACGATCTTTATTCCACCAGCGCATTTTCCAAAATCCACCTGTGGCGTCTTGTGAATATGTAGTTCGTCGCCGGATGGGACGAGCTGTGAAGCCTGGGAACCCGGTTGAGCGTCTTCTTTTCCTTCTACCTAGTGTGTCTCTTCTCAATAACGCCGTGGTTTCGTCTGGGATGTGATCGCTGTCTCCGTCTCCTTGTTTCATGGCTGGGGGAGGGAGGTGGATTGAGGCGCTTCTTCGAGTTGGTAGGCGGGATGGCGAGGGAGATTTCGTGTTATCATCTTCGAGTTCGCCCCAGATTTCGTCGGCTTCTGTGAGGCGGACTAATTTTCGAACGTTTCGAGTTGCGCCTAGCACGGTGTCCATCTTTGTTCGGGGAGTCATGGGCTCGCCGTTTAGGAGAGCTAGGTGTTCGCCTGCGAGGACTGCTTCTTCGTCCGCGCCCAATTCATCTGAGTATTCATCATTGTCCGTGTCTTCTACCAAGCCCAGACCTGGTGCCAAGGCACTTTGTGCGACTGCTGGTTGTGTTTGCTCGTCTGAGAGTCGCCAGGACAGAGCAAGTACGCCAGAGAGGAGGACGACTGTTCCTAAGGCGATGAGTCCGCCATGTAGAGCTGAAAGGCGATCTGTCTGCTTGAAGTAAATGAGCCCGTCAAGGATAGCTATTATGTTATAGATACAGAAGACGAGGGGGTAGAGGACGGATGTAGAGACGAGCTTGAGGCCACGGTGGAGGTAATAGAGCTGTGTAAGGGCGAGAGCGATGAGAGCGAGGAGAATTGCCCAGGATTGCCAGTGGTTGAATTGGTTGACTCGGTCAACAATCGTACGGACAAGTAATTCGACTGCTGATTTGGCAACTAGCAGAGAATGTGCTGATAGGATACCGCTTATGCATCCGTATGCTAGGCCTCGGAAGAGTCGTATTCGAGGACTTGAGGATATGCTTGGGATTCGAGAGAGGAAACCTGCTATTACGACAATAGCTACCACCAAAAGAAGTTGTAGTACCATCCACACCACGAAGGTTTTCCGTGCCAGCAGAATCAACAACTGATCCAGAGAATGTGCCGGTTCAGGTATTGCTCCAAAGATTGCAATAAGTATTGCTCCGCTTGAAACCAGAATTGTTCCTCCTAAAGACCAACGTGTGAATGGTTCCCCCAGAATGACGGTGGCGCAAATCGAATTGAAGACCAGCCCTGAAGCTTGTAAAGTCGAAAGAACGGGCAACGGTAGTGTTGTTATTTGAATTGTACTCCCGACCAAATTCGATATGATGAACATCGCCATGCCCAGCTGCCATCTCCGCCTCCTGTATGGTGGTCGTCGCACATCGTAGGGGTCTTTCTCGTCTTCTAGCAGATGTGATTTTCGTTGCAGAGTAAGTCCAAGGCTTTGTACGCTCGTAGATAGCAGACCAACTAAAATGCCGATCTAGAAAACGGTTATTCAAAAGCTGGGGAAGGGGTAAGGTCGAGGGGTTCCTTACTGCTACGCTTCCTCCTGGCGATAGGTCGCCAAGGTTTCCCATCACGCTGTGACAGTGTCGCAAGGCTTCATTTGGGGAGATGATGGTGTAACCGCGAGCTGAGGATAGTTGTCGAATCGTGGGATATGGCTTGATTTTGTGAGAGGTGACTGTTTAGCATGATTTATTTTGAATGTACTCGCGGTCAGGTCGAATGACCTGCGTCTCGCTTGGGTACAGCCGCTTTAGCATGAGGCAAGCTGAGAACAGACTTGACACTATAAATTCATGTAATTGTCCATTTTTAATATAAATAATATGGATTATAAGACCTGCTGCAGAAGCTCAACTAGATGATCTCGTTCTGTGGCACACTGGATTTTATCTCAGTCATTTCTGAGCAACCCTAGATTGAAACAGAGTCATGTGATTGAAACGCTAATCACCGTCAAGGTTTAGATCATAGCTTCCCTTATCGCTCACTGCAGCTCAAGCTCTTAAGTCAACATCACAGCTCTGCGCAGCAGCACCCAGCTCCCCTCCAAGCTGCCACCACACCAACCACCAAGATGTCTCAATCCCACGCCTTGTCCGACGACCAAGTACATACTCCAAAGCTTCCCTGCTATGCAATGGCTAACCAAGAGAACCATGGCAGGTCGGACAAGAGCTCAAGAAAATGACAGCCTTCATCAAGCAAGAAGCCATGGAAAAAGGCCGCGAAATCGAAATCAAAGCCGACGAAGAATTCGCCATCGAGAAATCGAAACTCGTCCGTCAGGAAACACAATCTATCGACACGACCTACGAGAAGAAATTCAAGCAAGCACAGATGTCTCAACAGATCACCCGCTCCACCGTTGCCAACAAGACTCGTCTCAAGGTCCTCTCTGCTCGACAAGAATTGCTTGATGGAATCTTTGAAGCGGCGGAGAAGAAATTGGGTGAAGCGACGAAGGATGAGGGGAAGTATGAGGGAATTTTGAAGAATCTTGCGTTGGAGGGCTTTTATGCGTTGAATGAGGGGAAGGTGCAGGTTAGGGCGAGGAAGGCTGATTATGAGGTTGTAAAGAAGGCGTTGAAGGGTGCGTGTGAGGAGTATAAGAAGAATGTTAACAAGGATATTGAGGCTACGATTGATGAGGCGAATCCACTGCCCGAGGGAACGTGAGTTATATCTATTCTTGGATGTTAGAGGTGGAGAAGCTAATTGGGAACAGTGCTGGTGGTCTCTCGATTGTGGGTGGTGGTGGAAAGATTGATATCAACAATACTTTTGAGGAGAGATTGAAGTTGTTGCAAGATAGCGCTTTGCCAGCAGTACGAACCACACTGTTCGGTAAGAACGAGAACAGAAAGTTCTATGATTAATGGGGCTGTACTTGGGCATTGGGATACTGAGCATGGTTTTGCTGCACATTGTTTAAGGCTTTGTAGAGCTGTAGAGCGTGTATGATAAAATGAACCTTTCCGAGCTTCGTTTCGAAGCTTTCCTGCAACGAACTTCGTCTTAAATGTACAAGTCTGGGGTATCCTCAAATACATTTCCTTCTGCTCCTACTTATTAACACTATTATTACCGATATTCTTCATCCTGGACACGAAGCTCGCCATTCCCTTCTTCTCCGATTGCATATCCTCTTCCTTTCTTCCCTTGTCGAGATCGAACCAGGTATGTGTAGACTTGCGTTTGGTTCTGAGGGTTTCTTTCATCCGATCGCTGACTAAATCTATCATCTCCCTAGCTTCAGTTCTTGAGATGAAACCGGCCCCAGGCTGTCCGATACCAGTCAGAATATCTTTGATTGCAGCGCTGAGAGCTTCAACGTCTTCATTGAACTTCTTCTCCACTACTGGATCAGACAAATCAAGTTTTGTTGAGCGACCGTCGTCGAGAGCGATATCCATGAGCATTATTAGAGCTTTGAGTTCCACGTAGTCAGTTTTGGAAGTTGTGTCAAAGGCGGGGTCATCCAGACGGCTGATGAAACTGTCTAAGTCCATGATGGAGTGTGAATGAGTTTTGGCGTATTCGATATCGTTGAAGTAAAAGCACATGGCCAACCTTCTTCTGAGGTCATGCGTATGGGGATGAATCGAAGATATCACTTCGACCATTTGGAGGCGAAGACTGTGTTCCTCAACGGAAATGAAGAGTACGTTACAAATCGAGGCACACTGCAGATTCGTTAGTGGTATAACTCGAGGTAGCTGATTATGCACATACACATTTTGTCCACTCTTCCTCATCAGTGATGCTCAAGCAAAGTCGATTGATTGTTTCTTGGACTGCATCCAGTATGTCGATGTTCTCGCATACAACTCTGTCCATGCTCATTCGCAGTAACATGCAAATGACACATGCTTTCGTTGCTGACTGCAACGACTTAGAGAGACGACCAAGAAGCTTGATGACTGAGAGCAAATTTGCCCAGTCTCGACGAGCGTAGGGTGTATCGGCTTTCTGCACTGGTTTTATCTTCTCGGTGATAATGGTGGCCTGATATGCTGCTGATGCTCCAAGGTTGATGAATAGCGTCTGTATCTTCTTTGGGTCAACTAGATGTCTGACTTGCTCAGAAGAAGCCTTCAGTATGTTGGTATATGAATTGCGAAGCGGTTCGCTTGAGTCGTAGCATATCTCGTCCAGCATCCACAGGAACAACTCATCCGGTAGCTGCTTGCCGAACCTGATCATATCCTCAGCAAAGCCAGAGATGAACGTTTGGTACCTCATGTTTGGATCCACAAGCTCAGCCTCCCAGCTCTCTGGAATCGAAGCAACCGGAAAAGGTACTTGTCTAGCTGGCGATGAATGCGTATCGAAGAAGTACCAGCGGCTCTCAGTTATAGTAGCTTCCGTTCTCTTCATGGCGCGCTTGACTTTGTTGGCACCGCCGTCCTCTCTCTCACCCACGACAGATTCCAATAATGTCTCATGCGCAAATTCGGATGGCTTTTTGGCGATGTCATTGTGGAACATTGGATGGTCCTCTTCACTCTTGTTCCGAGCCGCAAGCATTGCCTTGACTCTCTTAGAACTGGCTTCAGTTGCTTCATCTTCTTCCACATGACTGATGAGTGTTTTCAAGTCGTATTTGTATTTCGGTAAGACCGCTAATGGTGATGAATGGAAATCATAGGTGCTTTTCTGTTTCTTTGAGGCAGCGGGTGTAGATGGTGCTTGGCCATCATTTGCTTGTCCAGTCCGTTCAGAGTTTCTTTTAGCCAAGAAGGATGAGAGATCCTCTAGAGAGCTTTCCGAATCTTCGTCCTCGTTGTCAGAGTTTTGAATGACTCGTTCCTTGTCGAAGGCGCGGGATAATGACAATGGTACACTTTCTTTCTCTGGGGGATCGGACAAAATACTGCTGGACGTCGGGGATAAGCTCAGAGATTGTTCCCGCTGATCCGAACTCTTAGATGCCGAGGATGGTGTCTGAGCGATTTGAGGCTTCGAGATTGTTTGTCTGGGTGAATTTGAGGCTCTTATTGTCGCTGCCGTCCCATCTGAGACTTGAGGTGCTGGGGAGGTCCCAGAAACGGAAGGCGATTGAAGTGCTGGTGCCGGAGTTGGAGGCTTCACGACGAGTTGGGCAGGCTTGAAAAAGTCGCGAATTGACTTGTTCGACTTCGACATGATGCCGGAGCTGAGGGCTAGAACAGACAATTTCGCGTTGTGATGGTCTATGACATACCGAGCAGATCGTAGGGCTGTCGTGCGTAGAGTGGGACGCGAAATCGCCTACGGAATCGCGTCGCGGTTTCTTCACGTGAATTTTCCAAAAACTTCACGACCCCTCGTCATCGATGAACAGGGATGTATTTTCGGATTGGCGTTACGGGATGAATTATGAACGAAGTTTCACGCGAATCGCCTGAGAGCAAAAACACGATGCAAGGCTGCGGCGGGTTTGGATCTCCCACCTGCTCCTTGCCTCAAGGTTGTTGCATGTTTGCAACAAGATGACCGAGCGATTGCAGCAGAAGATGTCCAGCCTTGATTCGCCGGGTCACACCTGTCAAGCAGTTCCGACTGCATGGGAAGTTAGAAGAAACGGAAAGCAGTCCAACTGTTCGGGAGACCTTCATATCCGCTTGACATAAATTTGTCAGGCTCGCTCATCGGCTCTTGAACGTGACGTGAAAGGACGACCAAGCCTCTTGGCGTTTGTCCATTCCTCCATTTGAACATTTCCCCCGCTGTACCGGACTCGGATTTAACAGTCCGCCCAGAGTTAAATGAAGCGATACGGCTCGACACGATTCCCATTGATGTGTACGTGGAGGTGCCTATTTGGGATAGGAGACGAGTCTTCTAAGCCATCAGACCCTGCATATTGAGGGGCACGCAAATTATGGTCATCGTGAACGACGCTGCGACGCGAGCCCCTTTTGAAGTTCCAAGAACTTCTCGAGTGCGCTTCTTCATGGAGGTTTTCGTGTTTGATGCTTACTCCGACGGCTGTCAGAGGGTGTCATTGGATAGCAGCATTGGCCCTGAATTGCCCGCTTGCATTTCTCCAAGTGATATCAGTGGCTCAAGGAGAGATGGAAACGTGCCGAAGCATACACCAGCGCTGGACTGAGCCACCAGCTGCTTAGATCTCACCGATGGGCGTCTTGATTACAGTGTATGTAAGATAGCTAGGATCAAAGACTGTGCTTGGTGAGCACACTGCCTTCCTGACGGTAGCTGCAAATCGCCGCTCCTTCGAGATACAAAGTGAACCAAACCGACTCCAGAAATAATAACCAACAGAGAACTGCAAATCCGTGCCTTCCATCTCACTCGGCCAGTTCATCCTGTCCATCCATTCGAGGATTGGTAAGGTCAAAAACAACCATCGTAATCGACACGGGTAACGGGTTTCGGGGCCCAGCCAACCTTCCGCCGCTGCTGAGTAACCAGCCCGCAGGGGACTTTCTCACAGCGCCAAACATTCTACCAACAATACACTCCCAATTGAGGCCTTTTTTGATACTCAATTCAATTGTGCTCTCCGACAATCCCGTAGGCCTTTGATATCGCTACGGCCGATTTGTCTTCGCTTTCTTCTTTCTCCTTCTGCGCCCGAGATATTGTGGAAGCGACGCGATCCGACACATCCGGTCTCCATAGTACCTAGGCGAAATTCCCGCTGGAGTCTTTTGGATCGTCAGCAACTCGAGGACAACGTTGTCACATACACGAAAGAAGGTTCGAAATTGAATACCTGCTGGAATAAGGATATCCCTCCTCGAAGCAAGAAGATATCCGAGGACTGTGGTCGGAGAAGGCTGGAGGACAAGTTATTTCTCCCTGAGGGGGCCTCGCCCATACTCACCTCCTAATTTATCGCCATGGCACTCTCTGCCTATTCAGAACCGGACGATGTACCCAATCCTACGAAGAAGTTGAGATGGGCGACACAGAGGTTAAAGGGCAAGAGCGGGAACAAAAAGCGAGGGTCGATATTAGGACGATTAGGTCATAAAGGCTCGCAGAGCAGCGAGAAGAAAAGGGATTCAGCTGGTGCAGATTCGATGGGCACCGATCTTGGCGGAATCACGGAAGAACCAGAACCTGGTGACGAGGACGAGACAACAGGGAGTAATGAAGATGATCGCGATGGGCAGGGTCCACGAACAGTCTACTTCAACCAACCTCTACCACCGGATGCCGTGGACGAACAGGGTCATCCACTCAAACATTACCGAAGAAACAAGATCAGGACGGCGAGATACACACCTATCAGTTTCGTACCAAAGAATTTGTGGTATCAATTCCACAACATTGCCAATGTTTACTTCTTATTCCTTATCATCTTGACAGTAAGCTAGAGTTTACCTTTGCTCACTCCTGTGCTAATATCTTTGTAGTTCTTTAGCATCTTTGGAGCATCCAATCCAGGACTAAACGCTGTACCGCTGATTGTCATTGTTGTTATCACAGCAATCAAAGACGCGATCGAAGATTATCGACGGACAATCCTTGACATTGAGCTGAACAACTCTCCTGTACATCGATTAGTGGACTGGAACAATGTCAACGTCAGTGAGGACGATGTATCGTTATGGAGGAGGTTCAAGAAAGCATGCACTCGTGGGGTTGTTACTATTTGGGGAAAGATGAAGAAGAATAAGAAGCTACCAGGAAAAGAATACGCAGAACGAGCGCTTGATGAGCCAAGAGAATCCTACGAGACGAGGCCTACTGGAGACAGACGAGTCTCGGCTTTTTCTGCCAACACCGAGCGGACCTCTTTCGCCTCAGCCCGCGAGAACATCCAAATGACACCGGTTCCATCACCAGGAATACCTCGAGACGAAAATTTGCACGTTCCTGACCGGGAGCGCCCTAAGACAGCCTTCTCTTACGAGGGTGGTGATGGGCCTGTTGTTAAAAATTTCGGCAACTTGATAAACTCAAGTCTTCCAGTCACTGGGGCTCCACGATTCCATAGTGATTATTGGAAGAATGTTAAGGTTGGCGATTTTGTGCGAATCTACAATGATGACCAGATTCCAGCTGATGTTGTCATTTTGTCAACCTCAGACCCTGATGGAGCTTGTTATGTGGAGACCAAGAATCTGGACGGAGAGACCAATCTCAAGGTCAGGCACGCACTTCGAAGTGGCAGGAAGATCAAGCACGCTCGCGATTGTGAACGGACTCAATTTATCATCGAGAGCGAGGCACCACAACCAAATCTGTACCAGTACAGTGCTGTTGCACGTTGGACACAGCAAAATTCCAAACATCCAGATGCACCAAGCGAACCTATGGCCGAACCGATCTCCATCAACAACTTGCTTCTCCGAGGCTGTAACTTGCGAAACACCGACTGGATTCTCGGTGTTGTTGTCTACACTGGATTTGATACAAAGATCATGATGAATGCTGGTATCACCCCCAGCAAACGATCGAGAATTGCAAGAGAACTGAACTGGAACGTCATCTACAACTTCATCATTTTGCTGGTGATGTGTTTCGTGGCTGGACTGACTGAAGGTCTTTACTGGGCTGAGGGCGGCAATTCTTTGGATTTCTTCGAATTTGGTTCTATAGGAGGCAAACCGTCTCTTGATGGATTTATCACCTTCTGGGCCGCAGTTATTCTGTTCCAGAACTTGGTGCCCATCTCTCTCTACATCTCGATCGAAATCGTCAAAACTTGCCAGGCGTTCTTCATTTACAGCGACACGGAAATGTACTACGAGAAGATTGATTACCCTTGTACTCCAAAGTCTTGGAACATTTCCGATGACTTGGGACAGATTGAGTATATCTTTTCCGATAAGACCGGTACATTAACTCAAAATGTTATGGAATTCAAGAAAGCTACCATCAATGGAGTTCCCTACGGCGAAGCATACACAGAAGCCCAAGCTGGTATGCAGAAGCGACAGGGAATTGATGTTGAGAAAGAGTCCGCGCGAGCATATGAACAGATCGCACAGGCACGTGTCAAGATGCTGGCTGACATCAGGAGAATTTACGACAACCCGTATCTTCACGATGATGAATTGACGTTTGTTGCGCCAGACTTCATCACTGATCTTTCTGGAGAGTCCGGGAGGGAACAACAGCTGGCCAATGAACAATTTATGCTGGCTCTTGCGCTCTGTCACACAGTCATTGCCGACACCGTCCCAGGAGACCCGCCCCGCATTGAGTTTAGAGCCCAATCTCCCGATGAGGCTGCCTTGGTAGCTACCGCACGCGATGTTGGCTACACGGTTCTCGGTAATTCGTCAGATGGTATCCGCTTGAACATTCAAGGCGAGGATCGTTCTTTCAAGGTTCTGAACACACTTGAATTCAATTCTACGAGGAAGAGAATGAGTGCTATCATCCGAATGCCTGACAACAAAATCATTCTCTTCTGCAAAGGTGCAGACAGTATCATCTACTCTCGATTAAAAAAGGGAGAGCAGTCCGAACTTCGCCGATCTACAGCTGAGCATCTCGAGATGTTCGCTCGAGAAGGTCTGAGAACACTTTGTATAGCACAAAAAGAGCTGGGTGAACAGGAGTATCAACAGTGGAACAGAGACCATGAGATCGCTGCCTCGGCCATTCAAGATCGAGAAGATAAGTTAGAAGCAGTTGCAGATCTGATTGAGCGTGATCTCACGTTGCTAGGAGGCACTGCTATCGAAGATCGTTTGCAAGAGGGAGTTCCAGATACTATTGCTCTCCTTGCCGAGGCTGGTATTAAACTTTGGGTTTTGACTGGGGACAAGGTCGAGACCGCCATCAACATTGGATTTTCTTGCAATCTCCTCAATAACGACATGGAACTCATCGTTTTCAAGGTTGATGATGAGTCGGTGGACAGTGCTGAGGCCGAGCTCGACAAGCATCTAGCGACTTTCAATATGACAGGTTCTGATGCAGAACTTGCTGCTGCAAGAAAGAGTCACGAGCCACCTGCGCCAACTCATGCTATTGTCATCGACGGAGACTCCCTCAAGCTAGTCCTCGATGAACGGTTACGTCAAAAGTTCCTTCTGCTTTGCAAGCAGTGCAAGTCAGTATTGTGCTGCCGAGTAAGCCCAGCACAGAAGGCCGCGGTTGTCTCTATGGTCAAAGGAGGCCTTGATGTTATGACCCTCTCTATCGGAGACGGAGCAAATGACGTCGCAATGATCCAGGAGGCTGATGTTGGTGTGGGTATTGCCGGTGAGGAAGGCCGACAAGCCGTCATGTCTGCCGATTATGCCATTGGTCAATTCAGGTTCCTTCAGAGATTGGTCCTTGTCCATGGCCGTTGGTCATACCGTCGGTTAGGAGAGATGATCGCCAATTTTTTCTACAAGAACATAGTGTGGACGTTCACCATTTTCTGGTACCAGATCTATTGCAGTTTCGACATGACCTACCTCTACGATTATACCTATATTCTGCTCTTCAATTTGGCCTTCACTTCTTTACCGGTCATCTTCATGGGTGTTTTGGATCAAGATGTCAATGATAAGGTGTCTCTAGCAGTCCCGCAACTCTACCGCCGTGGTATTGAGCGAAAGGAATGGACACAGACAAAGTTCTGGTAAGAAGATCCAAGCTCAGACCGCTTCACATTTCAATACTAACACAATCTTAGGCTCTACATGTTTGACGGCCTTTATCAGTCGGTGATATGCTTCTTCATGGCGTACCTACTTTTCCGCCCAGCCAACTTCGTCACGGAAAATGGTCTCAACATCGACGATCGAGAGCGCTTCGGTGTCTTCATCGCACCTGCAGCCATCATTGCCATCAATCTATACATTCTTCTCAACACTTACCGATGGGATTGGCTTATGACACTGCTTGTGGCTATTAGTGTCCTACTTCTGTGGTTTTGGACCGGGGTCTACTCGGCTTTCAAGTCGTCGGATTACTTCTACAAAGCCGCCTCTCAAGCCTTCGGACAAGCGACGTTTTGGGCAGTCACGTTTCTGTCGTCGATTCTCGCCCTCATGCCCCGATTCTGCGTCAAAGTCGTTCAGAAGATCTACTTCCCTTATGACGTCGACATCATTCGCGAGCAAGTCCGCCAAGGGAAGTTCGCCTACCTTGATGTCGATACAAATACCGCCGGCGATATCTCGAAGGAGTCTTCTACAACATTTTCTGACATCGCAAAGCCGAGTAAGCACACCCACTATCCGAGCCTTGATGAAGACCAACGGCCCATTTACCCCCCTTCAGTTGCACCTACTGCCACCACACACAACCCCCGAAGTCAGAACGGCAGCGACGGAACCGATTTCACGCGACATCGAGCCTCGATCGAGCAATTACCAACCGCCCGTCCATCAATGGACCGAGCGAGACCATCATACGATAGAATGCGAGTCTCAATGGACCGTATTCGCCCGTCGTACGAACAAAGTAACGACTTCACCTCGGCAGCTATGTTGACTCGGTTAGAGTCAAGTCACTCCGGTCCAATACGAAGTAGGAGAGAATAGTCTCCCAATATCTTCTAACGACCTACGAATTCGACCCCCGAAGGCACCCGGGGTTTGTACAGTACACACTTGTCGTCTCTTTTGTTGATAAAAGGAGATCTCGAAGCATTACGATTTGCATGAGGGATCTATGGACTGGTTTTCAGCATTTGTTTTTCTTTCCGCAGCGGCGTTAGGGAGTTTCATGAGGCCGGAGGGTTCTTCACCACAGCTATAGTTGAATTGCAACTGGATTTTAGCATGCGCCTGATTTGGGAGATGCCTTTTAGATCTCTCCTTTTCTGATGAAGTCGTAAGAAGACGGAAGGAAGCAGATAGTGAATATGGAATGAGTTCTGTATATAAGCCGTTGAGTGAGATAAT
Organism: Acephala macrosclerotiorum; assembly: GCA_014904845.1. Classification (NCBI taxonomy): domain Eukaryota; kingdom Fungi; phylum Ascomycota; class Leotiomycetes; order Helotiales; family Mollisiaceae; genus Acephala; species Acephala macrosclerotiorum. Next base: position 135,841 of record MU119246.1, read on the forward strand.
GCACAAAGTCTAAGAGATGCCAGCGCTTCCATTGATCATGTATGAAGTTTTGCAGTGATATTCTAAGAACAATTCTGGTTGCGGGGAACAATTAGATCAAAGCCAAAGTATCTTATAAATATACCGTAATTGCTCCTTCCAGCACTATTTCAAGCCTATTCACCTGAGGCAGATGCGTTGGTGAATCAGTCAACGATAGCAAATCTCATAACTCTCGCCGATGAGACAAGGTAATCTTACCTATGCAACGTGACTATAAGTGTATTTGAATCTACATAACCATCCGCAAACTTGACATGATGCAACCTCATAAACAAACACAGTGAATGCCCTGGAATATTTTGTTCAATTTGAATCATACATAAAATTTCCTCAAGCAATATTTTCCTCTTCACCTTGGGCTTTGAGACAGAGCCTCGCCAGTAGCCTCGTTTTAGCGCAAGGCTGTTGACAGGGGTCGTTCGCGCTTCTCGTCGACCTTTAAAAGATACCGCATCTACAGACAAAGATTCTAGACTCCACATACAAGTACAACTTTCAAGAATGATCTTATGTGGCACGACATATTGATGTGATTCACCTGTACTTTCAATCGCACGATCCAGCTTTTTACAAAACCCTCTCGCACTTGCTTTCCTTTCTTCCTCGTCATTCCGCAATACTAGCAACCACCACCCACATACACCTCCGCAGACTTCCAGCCAGATCAAGACTTGTGTCCTTCGTGCGCTATCGCTAGATCGCAAACAGATTTGCCTTCCGCAAGTAAGACTTTTGAACAGATGATGTCCTTATAGGATACAACAATCAATCACCATGAAGGAGGAAGCGGAGATCATGGATGAGCTCCAGGGGCTCGATGGGTACGCTCCTCCTTCCCGCTATTACTGTATAAGCATAGCTGACTCTCTATCTCACAGTGAGCTCAAGAGCTTCCCACCCGCTGCCCATTGGTTCTGTCCACGGCGCCGCGATGATGACGATATCAACTACGACGACCCTGACGAAGCCGAGGAGGAAATGAGTCCGGAGACCAGACGAGGATTGATAGAGGAGGCAAAGCGCAGACATGAGGTGGCCTACAAGTACTCTTTAATCCTAGGTCTAGCGCCAGATATATCGGGCCGGCTCCTCGTCGACTACACTCAGCGCCTAAATGAGCTGTTGACATCCTGCGACAAGTGTGTGCACAACTGGCATCTGGGGAGGAAGGCATACCTGAAGGACCTTTCTGAACAGTTTGACGAGGAGACTGTGGCTGCGCTTTCGGGTCGATTGGATAGTTTGGACTTCCAGAGACTCGATTCTGGTCTCGCCCGTGCTGAGAAGCTCCTCGCAGCTGTAGATCCACAACAACGCAACCAAGGTCTTTTGGCTAAGAAGGATACCACGGCTCTGTTGGCTCTATATGAGGCACTTTGCTGTGTCAATTACCATAGAGACGATGATAGACTTGCTAAGCATTTTGACTATGTCTTTGAGCAGGCACAGAATAGGAAAGTCCTCCGCATTTCGGACATTTTGCCAGCCATGGCCCAGTTTCTTTTCAGCAGAAATCCTATTCGACATCGATTTGCTGCAAACGCATGGGCGAAGATGGTATCGGATCTGACACCTAAGACCTTCGAATGGGTTGTTCATGATGTTCTCACACAAGCTATCATGTTGGTTGCTAATATCAATCCCAATACGGACCCGCAAGATGTCGAGCGATTTTGGCAAGGCTTCTTATCTATACTTGAGAGAATGGATGAAGGTTTGATTAGACATTGCCTCCGTGGCATGGAGGTCCAGCCCGATATCTACAAACTCGCACTCCAGCATCTGGCTGCTAATTCCGAGAAGATTGTTGGTCTGGTTATCGACAGTTCACGGAAGCTTCTTGTCAAAGCTCCTAAAGACTTCTGGGCAGCCATGGGAACAATCTCGCCTGCCACGGTAGCAGAGCAAATATTTCAGAGTCCTGGATTTGAGAAGATGGTTCAGAATCCTGAGACATGGAGCGTTTTCGAAACATCGCCAGCCATTTCTTGGATATCTGTCTTGCTGAAGTCTTTGGATCCCGTTCACCAGTACGATGCTTGTCGGAAGTTGCTCGAGACGATGTTCTCTCGATTTCAGAATACGTCAAAGTTCAGCGAACAAACCAGACTCGCCTGCTGCCGAGCTGGTTTGGACGCTTTACATGTCACGCTGCAGACTTTTATCACGCCAGACTATAAGGTCAATGGTTCCACTTCTTTAATCGTCATTAGCAACATTATGGGACTGGTGAACCAATTCAGAGGCACGATTATGGGTTGTGCTGATCTGGATCTAAGAGGAGATGATACAACACCACCTGAATTAAAGCAATTGGGGATGCAAGTGATTAAAGATGCTCTGACACTTGATTGCAAGGCTATTAACGCCGAATTTTATGCTTTGGAGAATGATTCAAAGATCCAACGTGGTACCAGGAACGACTCTCAGGATATCTGGCAGGCCGTGCTGGACATATTCAGACCTGGCAATCTTGACCTTGTGAAGAGTATTCTTCCATCCCTTACAAACCTCACCGGCCTTGATGTCCTACTGCCCGAGGATAAACGACTACCAGACAAGATGCCGAAAGATCATATTTCTTTCAACAAGGATCTTCGTCAGCTATTCGACAACGTCGCCAAAGTTCTCGACCGTCTGAGTGATTTCTCTACCAGGGACCTGAATGAACTAATGACAGACACGGCAACAGCTCGCATTCTCATTGCAGGTTTAATCTCGGCCGATCAAGGTATCAGCCAGGCCAGTGTGGAGATCATCAAAGTCATGACTTCTCAAGAGAGCAAAAACGATGCATTCGAAACTTTGATGTCAACTCACCTTGCACAGACACTGAGCTCGATGACAGCTGCCATCAAGAAAGTGTCCAATGCAAGAACTTTTGGGCCAGTACCATACATGGTTAAGAACGGTCGTGACATCCTTAAAGGTCTCTGTGGAAATACAGGTGTACTGCGCAGTCGCTCAACTTTCGATAAGCTTGAGAAAAACGCGATATATGGCTGGTGGATAGTTGTATGGCAAGCTCTCGACGTCGTGTTCTCCTCAACAGAAGCATGGGCTCCTCGAGTCGATAAGTCTACCGTATGGATGCAAGACTTCCTTCGCGAAAGTATGGAGTTTGCTGAAGCTCTATTCGACGAACATAGCGTCATTGCTTCTGCGTTGAGAGAAAGCAACTCTGCAGACGATGATTCTGACTCGGACAAGTCAACTTCTGAGAAGGCTGGCAACAAGAAGGTCTTGGAGGTGGTCTGTCAAAAGATCAACGGATTAGTGGGAATGATTCGATTGAGAGACACGTACCTCATTAGTGTTATCACCAGCCTGCTCAGCAAACTCCTTCGTTCTCTTTCAGAATACGAGCTAGAAGTCACCGACTTTGCTACGAACTACATCAGAGATGCGTGCAAGCGAGAGAGCGACAGGGGCTTCAGAAAGACCAATTTAACAGCTCAACAGAAGGCCGAGCTGCAGAGAGCTTTGGACGAAAATGTCGGCATTGACTTCGTCGAGCTTACTACCAAGCCCACGGTCATCAAGAAGCAGAGCACCATCGATTCGTGGTCGAAGTCTGCAGGTGGGCAGCAACACGAGCCCAGGCTAGCACTTCCGGCCAAGAAACCCCTTCCGTTCCCGAGAGCTCAAGAGAAGCACATGGAAATTATAAAGGCTCGGGAAGCCATGACTGCTCAACAACAGGACCAGTTCAAGGAAAAACGTAAGAGAGAGCTGGAAGAGTCTAAGAGAATCAAGGATGCAGCCATTGCCAAGGCCAAGGCTCTTCGAGGTCCCACATCAATGGTCCAGGGAGAAGGGTCTGGTCTGAGAGGCATCAGTGGAGCTGCTGGTAAAGATCACGCACCCGCTCGTAACGAGATCATGGTTGGTTCTTCTGACGAAGACTCCTCCGATGAAGACGAGGACGAAACCAACGCGCTGGTCAAGCGACGAAAGGAGACGTCGAAGAAGGTCTCTGAATACGAAGAAAGCAAGAGACGTGCTTTCAAGCTGGCACAGGAAGGACCAGTCAAGAAGACGAAGATTCAGCGTTCAGCCAAGGATGCTCGTGCTCGTGTTGACCCTGACATGACTAAACTCTATCAGGAGATTCTGAACTGGGATATCTTCCATCCTGGTGATGCTCCACCAGGCAACAATGAATGCCGGAAGATCGATAATTCATACGTTGATCTGGATCTCTACAAGAGAACCTTCGGTCCCCTGCTTGTATCCGAAGTCTGGCGATCCCTTGTCACGGCTAAGGACGAAAACAACTACAAGGCTGTTGAGGTGAAAGTTTTGAATCGTGTTAGCGTCGACAAATTCCTGGAGGTCAGTACGACAATGCCTATTGCTTACAACAAGGATCTCAAGATGTCCGAACGGGATATCGTGCTCTTCTCGAAGGACTCGGATCCCCTGAATAGTCCTCAGGTACCACACTGTCTTGCTCGCGTGGACCGTACCACTCGTAAGAAGGATACAATCGAGATCACATACCGCATCAGCAGAGATGTCGACCCAGGTTTCATGACATCCTTTGTCCCCAATGGCAAGGTATATGCCTTGAAGATTTGCGACATGACTACGACCCAAAGAGAGTTTGCTGCTTTGAGCAGTTTGGAGTACTATGATCTCTGCCCTGAAGTCTTGGAAGCTAAGCCGTCACCTTTGCTGAAGTATCCGGAAGAAAAGATCACCAACATGTCTGCCAGATACAGCCTTAATAGGGGTCAGGCCAAGGCTATTCTGTCTGCCAATGACAATGATGGCTTCACTTTGATTCAAGGGTAAGTAAATTTGATCTTCTATTTATGACACTGCTAACTGTGAAATAGTCCTCCAGGATCAGGAAAAACGAAAACTATTGTTGCTATGGTTGGAGCACTTCTGACTCCAACATTACAGCAACAACAGGCAGACCAAGCTCGAGTGAGACCTCCATCTAATGGCAAAGCTCTGCCACCACCGCCACCTAAGAAGAAGCTCCTTATTTGCGCGCCCAGTAACGCTGCCGTGGATGAGTTGGTCGTTCGGTTGATGGAAGGTGTCCAGCCCCTGAGCGGACCACGCCAAAAGATCAATGTTCTCCGTATCGGCAGAAGTGATGCCATCAACGTTGCTGTGAAGAGTGTTATGCTTGATGAACTAGTCCGAGTGAAGCTTGAAGGCGATGATAGCGATAAGAACAAGCTCCTTCAGAATCGGGACAATTTGCACAAGGAGGCTGGTCAAGTTAAGGAACGTCTGAATGTCATTCGGCCGCAGATGGAGGAGGCGCAAAGCAAGGGCGAAGACACGACACTGCAGAGTCTTCGACGTGAATTCGATCAATTGAAGCGTCGGCAAGCTCAGCTCGGTGCCAAGATCGACGAAGACAAGGACAGCGGAATGACTGTATCTCGACAGAACGAGATCAGTCGACGACGATTCCAGCAAGAGATTATCAACGGTGCTCATGTTATATGCTCGACCCTCAGCGGTAGTGGTCACGATATGTTCAAGAATCTTGATGTCGAGTTCGAGACTGTCATCATCGATGAGGCTGCCCAGTGTATCGAACTTAGTGCTTTGATCCCGCTGAAGTACGGATGCTCAAAGTGTATCCTGGTCGGAGATCCTGAGCAACTGCCACCAACAGTTCTCTCGAGATCTGCCCAAAGCTTTGGCTACGAGCAGAGCTTGTTCGTCCGCATGCAGAAGAACCACCCTAAGGACATCCATCTGCTCGATACGCAATACCGTATGCATCCCGAAATCAGCCGATTCCCGAGTGCACAATTCTACAACAGCCGCTTGGTCGATGGTGAAGGCATGGCTAAGTTGAGAGTGCAACCTTGGCACGCAAGCACTATTCTTGGGCCCTATCGCTTCTTTGATGTCAAGGGCGTTCAGACCAAGCAGGCTCAAGGCCACTCCTTCATCAACGTTCCTGAACTCAATGCTGCGCTCTCGCTATATCAACGCCTGAAGACGGACTACAGCCAGGTTGATTTCAAGGGCAAGATTGGTATCATTACCTCTTACAAGGCCCAACTGAACGAACTCAAGGCAAGATTTGCCCAACGATATACTGATGCCATCTTCGAAGAGATCGAGTTCAATACCACGGATGCTTTTCAAGGACGTGAGCGTGAAATCATCATCTTCTCTTGCGTTCGGGCAAAGGAAACTGGTGGTATTGGTTTCTTGGGCGACATCAGACGTATGAATGTCGGTCTCACTCGAGCCAAGTCTTCGCTTTGGGTTCTTGGAGATTCACGTGCTCTTCAACAGGGTAAATTCTGGAATGCACTTATTCAGGACGCCCAAGCTCGTGGTAGGTACACAAGTGAGAATGTGATGGAGCTCTTTTCAAAGCCTACAGAGCGCCGTAACCAACCTGCGGAGCCTGAAGCACCTCTGCTGCCTCAAAACGGTCTCCCAACTAGAACAATGTCAACGAGCTCGGCTGCCGGAGCAAATGCCATGACTGAGAACCGTCGTCCTTCGATGAAAAGCGAAGATGACGATGTCGTAATGACTGATGCCCCTGGACCCTCGGAGCCTCGAAAGCCTTCAGTCAGCAGTGCCGCTGCACCAAAGAGAAATCTACTTGGTATTACGAACGTCAAGAAGAAATCAGCTATCAAGCAGGAATCTCGACCTTCTTCGGCCAATAGCTCAGGTAATGAGATGAATGCCCACGGAAAGCGCCCACGCGAAAGTTCGGATGATAGTCTTCTGCCTGGACCCGAAAGAGTGAATATTCCCAATGTCCGAAACATGTCTGGACATTCATGCTAACGAAGGTGACAGGTTCAACCAAAGGAACAAAAGATTGATCTTGACGCCGCACTCCGTGCTCAACAGGCCGCCACCAGACCACCAGCTGCTCGTCCGCCACGGCCACCAGGAGTACCTCCTCCTCGAAAGAGACCTGCAGCCGACCCTTTCATCCAACGCAAGCCTCCTCCAAAGAGATAAAAGAAACACTTTGTATTTAAGATATTGACCAAGCATGGGACATTGAAAAAAAGAATCGCATTGCGGGCGCAGCATCGTCTATGGTATTTTGAGCATTCAGCATCGAGCATTTCAGCGATGGCATTGATGGGATATGGTTTTCTAGCATTAGATTTCAGATCAGATCCTGCGTTAGAGCAGCGAGTCTTGATGTGAAGTGACAGAACACCAGCAATCATGCATGATTTGGTGATTATGTGATAATGACAAAGAAATAAGATGCTTACAGGCGAGCAAGCATCTTCCTCTCTCGAAACCCCTGGATGGCAGCTCTTTCCGGTTTGGTGGGATGGTGATCAGATTACTTTCGGTATGGAAACCGGACCCAACACCAAAGTAGAGTTGAGGCACGGGCTTCCTCGCTAATCTGTGCACCACCAATCTTGACCCTAGAAACCATCGTCTGCAGGGACATCAATGTCCCAGCCTCCAACATTTTTTTCTGGGACTTCCAAAATCCTCTTTTCCTGATGCAAGGCTTCAATAGAATGCCTCTTGCGATGTACTTTCATGCGGTACGACTATTCTTTTCACGCATGCTGATGCTGCTATCAGTATTTCTGCCGATCCATCCCCAATTCATGACCTCAAGATGTTTGCTTCTTCATCTCCCCGTTCCAAGCCTGGGGATGATCGCCCATTAGCGTGCAGATTACGCCAGCACAAAGAAAGAAATGCCCGACGACCGACGTACGTAGCCTTTTCCCCCCATCATCCACAAACCTAATTATCCGACGGCTGAGGCGAGCGCCTTTCCATGTCGTGATCGGGGATCGTGGATATGTGATTGCACGTCAGGAGCATGCAGTCTTTCTTTTGGTGCCCGAGGAAGAGTTGATTTCTGTACTGGGTAGAGAGTGTTGATCAGATGCAGCTGTCGGTAGAATACGACATGTCGAGCGAGACGGCCTAGTTCTGCCCAGTTCGCGCCGCTAGTAAGCAGCCGGGAAAAGCCAAAGCTCCACGGCTGGGAAGCAGATCAACAGGATCGACTCCATGAGTGGCTTCACAGCTGAGGAGCTGGCACTCCTTCGTAGGCGGCTGGTCCCTTCCCAACCCGCGGTTCTTTTCTTTGGAAGCCCAGTCGTTCCTTTCCTCTCTCTCTTTCCACGTCTCTGGTTTGTGTTATTCTCCCGGAAGCTCAGACCTTAATTTAATATTCCGAAGATATATACATTCAGCACGGGGAAAGGTGATTTTGGTCGCACACCTCCCTGTATCCTTTTTGTGGTTTTTTTGTGGCAGACTACAATTTTGTACAATACCGGCGTTGACGCCGTCCATCTGGAATCACATCCCGTATCCCTCGGACCAACATCCAACATCATTTCCTTGCTCTCTCTTCAAGGCACTCACGTCGCACGTATGTTATCTGTGGTGCTCGATTCTGGCAACGTTTCCCCCAGATCCCAATGAAGCAGTTATCGTGACCAGCGGAAGAGGTCGCCACGTTCGAGCGCAATCGCCTGGCCAGCGTGGACGACGCAGTAATCAACATCAAAGAGCAGGATCATGAAACCCTGGTAAGTGAAGAGAGGGAATCAGTTGACTCTTTACGGTTACCCAGACGGAAAGCTGCAGCTTGCTAATGCGATTCTTGCGACAGACCAAAGATGCAGTCTTCCGTCCGATCAGAACCTCCACACTTAGGCGACATACTGAGGGCGTTCTCTAATGACTCGGTTCATATCAATAAAGAGGTGTCAATCACCTCGAGTCGGGTCCCGACTCCGATTCAGAAAGCGAGTATTTCTTCCATGCCCCCTATACATATCAGACCGCAGACGGCGAGGGTGTCTTCCATGCCCTATGGTGGCTCAGCAGCTCCAGTCTCTCGCTGGAACTCAATGTCGAAGTCGGAGAAATCGTCACTCTTTCAATTCCAAATGAGGCCCGGCACAGGACGTCGCCCGAGTTCAGTGGATCCCGACCTACTCGAAAGCAACAGGGAGAGCATGAAAGCGCTTTCAGATTTCCTTATGACAAGAGAGCCACCACCGAATAATTGGATGTCGATCCAATCATCCGATGACGACAAAAGTCTTCATTCGTTGAAGAGGTCCGCATACAATCTATTTGGCAAAGGCAAGAAAAAGAAATCGAAAACGCCACGGCTTATGCGGCTTCCTGATAGCGCTGTTGCCGCGAGGACGAGAGAAGGCGCGAGGCATATAGCTATCTCGATTCCGATTGAACATGATCATATGGAACCGACGAGGCCTCGCACACCAATGGCAGCGATAAGACAGCAGAGGAGATCTGGGGACAGGGAACGTACGGATAGGACTGTCGTTCATGTTATGAAGCCTGTTACTGAATCGAGGGAATCGGTATCTTCATATCTCACATCACCACCCAGAAGCAGGAATGGGCCAGTAGTAGTTGAGCCTGTACAAAAATCTCCCATCAACCCTCTCGCTTTCCATCCTCCAGGAGATTTCCGACCACAATCGCCAACACTAGGACAAAATGCAGGCACATACCTAAACTACAAACCAGAACCGCGAATCGAGCCCCGCAACGCCAACCCCAAAACACCGCATAAGAGTTATGTCGCCGTCTCTCCTACTGCCGTGCAAAGGCAAGACAGCAAGCCCAGTGATCAACGGCATTCAGGTGGAACACTGTACAGCGCCATCTCCACAGCCGCCACTCCGCATGCTGGGCACTCCCGCCAAGAATCGAGCGTCTCAACTGCCCCCAGCGCCATCGCAACGGGCGCAACGGGCGCAACCATCATGCCTAGTCTGAAACTCAATTTACCACTTAGAAATTCGAGTATCTCCAAACTTCCGAAATCCATACAAGAAGAGCTCGCGCAATCCTCCAAACTCGCCAACGAGAAAGCTGCTCTCGAACCACCGAATTCTCCTACGAAACAGGGGAGCACAGATTCATACTCTCCTTCTCCTCCGTTGGCGATAGTTGAGACTGCACAACCGGCGAAGAAATACAGCGGATTGGGAGTCGATGGGATACAAGTAGTTCGAAGCCCTACGCCGAGATCTCAGATCAGTCCGCCCCCTAATAAATCACTTCCTGATCTTCCGAGGACGATGAGTAGACCGAATACTGCTCCTCCTTCCCAATCGGGGATGAGGTTTACCGCTGTGTCTCAACTCAAGGACTCGACTGCGAGGAGAACAGCTTCAACTCGAGATGGGAATCTAGTTGGAGGGAAAGTCGACCCGGCGTTTGAGAAGAGACAGAGTAGACAAGAAAGGGTCAAAGAAAGGAAACAACGAGATATTGAAGCTCTCCGCTCAAATTCCAAATTAACCCCTCGAGCTCCGTTGTCTGAAAGCAATAATCGCGAGACAGCGTCAAGCTCGACTGGTATCGGTCCCGGACCCGTGAGATCCTCACGCATCACAACCCCGCCACGGAATCCGAAACGCAACGGTCCTTCGAGCGCGGAAAAGCGCAGGATGGCGAATTCGGTGAGCCCAATAATGCTAGTAGCCAACCTCCTACCTTATACTGGGCACGTCTCCATCGAAGACCTCCACCTCTCTTCACTTCACTCTCGTCGGGGACCCAAGAATACAGATTCTCAGTCCACGATCCGCGCCCTGCGAAACTCAACACGAGAAAGGACGCCACCGCTTTCACCCACAACCCTAGACTCATTCCCCCGTGTCCCCACTTCAACCTCCACATCTCCCCAGAATCAACAATATGCATTCCCTCTTTCCAACCACTCCAGATCACCATCCCTCTCCTCAACAGGCTCATCAACACCCCGCCGCTCTAACCGAAGCAGAACACAGAGTTTGAGGAGTAGTGTTTTAGAGACAAGAAGACAGGAACGAAGAGCGAAGAGGAATTTAAGTCTCAGAGAGCAAGAGCTTGATGCTAGGATGCGGAAGATTGAGAGGGATAATGCGGTTTTGTTGCAGACGTTGGGGGGGATCGCTAGGAGTTTTGGGCAGCTTCATCGCGTCACGGGTCAGAGAGGGAGAAATTTGAGGAGGGAGTTTGAGGGCTTCAGGGAAGAGGAGAGGGGGAGAGAGGAAAGAAGGTTGGGTTTTGGTGAGGGGATGGGGGAGATGGGCTATAGGGAAGTGGGGAGAGAAGGGAGAGGTGAGTCCAAAGGGGAAGTTAGGGGTGTTGATGAAGGCGCGAGAAGAGGGGAGTTGAGAAGTATAGAACCTGTTATGAGGGAGTTGCAGGGGTTGGCTCCTAGGGTTAGTACTGAGAGCAGGGTGTTGGAGGGGGAGGGGTTCGAAGATGAGGAGGATGGGAGGAGTGTTTTGAGGGGATAGGGATAGGGCTTAGGTGGAAAGGATACCAATACTATTTCTTTTGTGTGTATGTAGAGGTTTAGAGTGCTCTGATGCGAATGACTACTTACTCTGAAAGCACTTCAAAGCTTGTAATCACTTGGGCGGATGTTTTGAATGTGCTGGTCGGTGGTTTTTGGGATTCTCAGATACTTAAATTTTGTGTCAAGCTACAAGGTGAATTTTCTCAACCTGCGCGTCAGCACCACCATCAACTTCATTCGCACATCTACAGATTCGGCGACATTCAAACATTGATCATGAACTTGAAGGTGAGAATGAGAAAGAAGTTTTGTTCCTCATCGCAGCTTCCTCTGCTCCACCCCGCTCCGCCCGCTAGGAATTAATTTTCACTCGAACATTTGACTTGTAAGTGAAGGGTAATAAACTCATCCGTTTCACACCTACAAATCCAGCCACATTTCCAATATTGAAAATGGACATAAAAGTATGTTTGACAAGATCATTTTGTTGCGTATCGCAGGCTTGCGAGGGGCGCGGGTGGAGGTATTTCCGGCCGGTGCCCATCATGCATAGGAGCTGGGCTTGTTCATGCGTGACAAAATCCAATTTGTGGAGGAGGCTACGAACATGGGGTTCTGACTTGAAGCTTTGTGTGTTTCATGGAAGGAGAATATCCCAAGACTTTGGCGGAATGATGTTGGGTTTTGGAATCGGTTAGATATCTTGCTTTCGAAGAGACAATGATATTGGATTGTTGACATTATGGTTAGATATGTTATCTAAGAATGTTGGGATTGAACGAGGTCAATTGCAATCCCAAAAAACTTCTCTTATAAATGAGGTGGATGAATCTTGAAGGACTGCAGGTACTGGGTAAGAAGAGCAGCACGGGCAAGGGATGGTATTGGATCAAGCCAAAATTTACAAGGACGCGTTGACAAGAATAGACGTTGAAAGGTTCAAGGAAACAGAGGAACAATATCAAGCAGACTTAGTTCACAGAAGCGAACGAAAAGAGCAGCAGTGATTGTATTTGAAGAGAACATGAATTGGGCATCTTCACCCTCTCATTTATCTGAGACGCGTGCATGCAGGTACAGTTACAATGGCCAAGCGCGTAGCTTTAATGCCGGGTATTGCAAAGAAAGAAGAAACTCCACTCCACTTGCTCCTCACTCATTATCTCTCCCCAATCCATCCATCCATCCAGTCTCCCCATCCTCCACCCTTCATCCATCACCCCTCCAGCCATTATCCCAGACTTATATTCTCCTCAGATCGAAGTGGCGACGCGTCGAGATGTCGGCAATGGTGAAAGATGAGAGTGCAAGAGCGCGCCTAGACCCTACTCGTCATTCTCCTACGACGACTACCAGCATGACCACAGGTCAAGCAGGATATGATGATGTCGAAGAGAGAGGCGATAGCACCAATGATGGCTTGGAGAACGCTGGCAATGCCATTGACGATTGCCATGAGGCAGCGGCCGATGGTTTGGCAGATGTTTTCGATCTGTGATATCAGATTAGATTTGCTCAAGTCGGTCGAGGAAGGAGAGGGGAACGTACACAAGAGATGACGGCTCCCATTTTGACGGTTGTTGTGACTTGCGGCTTGTTTGTATCTGAGTGTGTTTGTTTGATGGAACGGCTCAAGAAGCTTGTCTTGGGTTGTGATTTGTGCCTGTGGATTGTCTTGGTATGAAGAAAAGAAAATTGAAAAGGAAGTGAGCTTATATGTAACAAAATTCAAACCTGAATCAGCTCACCATCGAAAATCATATCAAGACACAGTCGTCATAAAGCTCATCTCTTCCTTAAAATAAGATTCAGAGAACAGGGATCAGCTATCTGCGGGTTGTGACGTAGCCGCCTCCATGGGGAAAGCACGGCTTTGAAACGGAGTTCTTATTCGACACATCAAAGCTGTAAGGCAAGGATACGAGACTTGGGTGAGGCTATTGGTGGGTAAGAAATTAAGGTGTGTATCAAAATCAAGGAAAAGTGAGGTTTGAATGCATGGATCGGGAATGGTAGCCACAGATCGTCGTTACGCCACAGACTAGGATTTGGAAGTGTGGCTGGTGAGGTCAGCCTCGAGTTTAGATCATGTTCCATAAAGCTCGAGGCAAAGTCGTAGATGCTACGTTCGTTGATCGGTGCGTTGATTCATGCAAAGTTTCATGGGTTTGACTCGTGCTAGGTGCCGGATATGTTCCTCCCTGCATAATTTGAGAGATAAGAAGTTCTCGGTGACGTGAGTCGAGCGGAGGTGCTAAGACAGATTGCTGGCAGATATATGACGTAGGCGGAATATTTCGATGTTGATACATGGGGTGATGGTAGATTGTTCTGTTGAGGATTTAGATTGTCTGAGCTATCAAATTCTCCGAAGTCAGAGCAAGTTCCAGGCACAGTAACCAAGATCTTCTCAGAGGTGATGGCAATTTGTCGAAGTCCATGTTTTTCGACGGCAACGACGGATGTTGGTCTTTTCAAACGGCCTAGCCACCAAAGCAAAATGCCCCAAATTTGTTCAGTCGGTCGAAATCAAGCTTTCTCCTTGATCTTGGCTAATTCGGTATGGGTGCTGGTAGAGTTGGAGACGAACTTCCTGATAGAAAGGATTTCAAGAGGATGTATCGATTTCATTCGTCTGAATTCCTTGATCACGGCGGCTTCGTGTTCAGGACTTGAAGTGTCAGATCCAGGTCCACGGGATTCCAAGAAGTGAGGAGAAGTGAAGCGTTTCACTCGATAATCTTGACCTCGAAAAACCACTCGAAAAAGGTTGAATTCCATTTGGTTTTTGTTTGCAAGGCTTTCCTCTCGTTCCTGGCCATGGTTTCTATCTTCAAACTCAGCTTGTGAATCGCTTCTTCGACTTCGGCTCCTGGTTGTCCTTGAATCACCAAAGAACGTAGGTAATTCAGCTTTGCCAGAGGATGTCTCTCGGGACGCATCGATATGTCATATTTCAACGCTTTCCAGGCCCTGTCCTCGCTCGGTATATATGTAGGAGGCATACGCCTTCGCACGGTGTCATCGCTATCCTTAACTCGCAAGTATAATGTTTGGAGGCTCGAGGATTTGATAAGATCGTTGAATATTGGTCGTAGAAGTCGTGATTCTTCGTATTCATCCTTATATGCTATCGAGAGATTGCCCATGAACTTTGTAATCCGTCCGATGCTGAGAAATTTTTTGCATGCTTCTAGTCTTGTGAAGACGAATCTTGCACATTGGTAGTATCGTGCTCTGGTCTCGTTGTAGAAGAGGTAATTCGCAAGAGATAACCCTTTTCCACAACGGCAGCCCAGATTTCCTAGCCCAAGGTGAAAATCCTTGCACTCTTTGGCATGGCTATGGTCATGGAATATATAGCAATATATCTGCTCTCGAAGCTCGAAAGGTAGGTTTGATAGGGGAGAGGATTCGAGAGGGGATCTTCCGACGTTGATGTTAAAGTCGTGAATTCTATCGTCGGAGCCTCGGACATCTTCTGAATGGCTGTCAGCCTTGATATGGATACCGTCCGCATTAATCAATATTTCGGACGACATCACTGCTCCCATGAGGATAATGATCTGTTGTGAGATGATAAGGCGCTGTCATCGAATATGCGGAGAGCAAGGCTGAGGCGATGACGCCAATCAGACCTATGCTATCTTTGCGCGCTAATGCGAGGCTGACAGCCTCAAAATCTTTCTGAGAATTCGAACTCGAATTTACTTTGGACATGCATCTGCCCCTTTCTCTGTCATTTACCCATGGAACTTACTGCCATCAAGGTCCATGGCAAAAAGAGTAGAGACTGCGGCAAAGCCGCAGTTGCAGCGAGAAAGCTCCTTGTAAGTCAACGTTCGCCAGAACCTCACCATCCCTATTTCGCTGATTATCTTGCAGAAAAGACCTTCAGGACGACCGTTCAAGCTCGCAGATCCAAATGAAGAGTCACAAATCGCGGCGAGTTCCGAGCCATCATCGAAGAAACTCAAGAAAAGGTCCATGAAAAATATGAAATCTCGGCGGAAAATGTCGGACCTCGAAAAGCTACCCACAGAAATTTTGGAAACAGTATTCCTGTTCTGCATGAACCTCGGTTTGCCAAAATCAAGTCCAATAATTGCTGCGAAATTGAGCAGTCAGACTGTATACAACAAGACTATTTTGGAGGCCTTTGGTCCGACTTGGGAGAGATGGCATGGCCGGGAGCGAAATTGGTTGCAGAAGCGCAATGCTCAGCCTGGAGATTCCGAGGAAGATCCAGTGCTACAATCCGCTGTTCTACGCTGTCGCTGGGCCACTTTGCCTACTATATTGAGTGCCAAGGATAACTGGGTACAGAAATTTGCCAAGGATAGGCTCTTCAAGCCTGTTTGTAAGTTACCGTATTCAACTTGGCTTCACTTCCATACTAACTGTACTTAGGGTTCGATATCAAGAGCAATCCACCCGCAGAAGACTCTGAGGAGAGCGATACGTCCGAAGAGGCCACTGAAGAACACGATGAGCCTCAAATGACCGCCCATGAGTACTTCAATACGGATTTCAATGGATTCTCGGACCTCATCCTCAGCGAGAGAGACGGAGGCTGGCTGTGGGACAAATGCTCTTGGGAACGAAACTCGGATGTAGCGGAAGGGACAGAAATACCCCAATCGTTACTCTCCGGACCTTGGGACGAAGACATGCTCAAATATCTCTTCTGGCTGAGAAAGTCTGGAGCCGGTATCGATTGGCTAAATTCAACGAGTGGCGAGGTGGGACTTGATGGATTGAAGAAAGCCATCTTATTTGGAGATATCCGTGCTATCCATATCCTTGCTTGGACAGGAATTATCGAAAAGCTCAATGTTGAACTTTTGATCTGGGCGTTCAGAAATGCTGGCGGTGACAAGGTTGCTGTCATTAACCAGTTATTGAGACTGAATTTCAGCACAATTCCTGATAGAGAAGCTCGAAAACTTGATACAGAGCTAGCGGAATTGATGGAGGAGGCTCATCAAGACGGTGATGATGAGAAGCATGAACTGGTCATGAGCATTTTGACCTCGGAGACACTCGATGGTAGGCTTGAAACCGCCGGAAGGTAGTTGAGATGTTTTAAGGTCAGACAGACATATGAAGCAGAACTCAAAACTAACTGGATTTCTCGAACTTACTTTTTAGCATGCAGTCGGGTCGTTGGTTCATTTTAAGCCCAAGTCGTTGTCAATGTCTAAGTCTTTGATGAGATCTACAGATACTGAATAATGTTCAGGCCAGATTTTCATTTTCGGACCATTACAAGTTGTCCTTGTCTAGCAAGGTAAAATCCTGGTAGGACTCAATCAGTCTCCCAGGCCATTACAAAAATTCGAAATGGGGTCTCAGCTTTGTTTTGCAGGCCCTGACCGATGTAAAGAAAGAAATAAGGTGCCTGAGCCACGAGGCACCAAGGAGAGATCCCACTTTTTAAGCAAACGAACTAGCAGAGCCGAAGTAGGTCTTTCCCCGTTTTATATCTTCTTCATACATCGAAACCTGTTGGTAATACGTGAGTCCATCATCGGAGAGATCTGTCAATGCGATCCCGAAGATATGAAGGCACTGGAAAGCTCCAATGCACCTTCATATGCCCTGCATGCTTCCTGCCAATGACGAGCAGGCCAGCCAAGCTGGGCGCAGCCTTGTCGAGTTCAAGCTGAATTCGACACTCTTCATCCTCCTCTACGTATTATCTCTGTTCTAAGTATCACATTACTCTTAACTAATGATAGGACATCGTCGTGCCAACTCAACCGCGAGGGCTGCTCGAAAACAGCTTGAGGGAGCGAGGCATTCCTACGACATCCCGATACAACGGAACCGCAAGCCTCATCTGCAGCACCGACTACGAGTTGCCTGTTTCGTCCGTCCAATACGCCTACTGAAACTGTCATGGAGGATGGCAATACCCCGGAGCGAGACGGACAACCTAACGAGCGCCCACCGGGTCTTGGTTTAAGCAATAGAGAAGTACAAGGGCATCCTGGCGATCCTTTAACATTCCTGCGAAAGAAAGATATCCGCGACAAGCTCAGCGAGGCTGTGTACAACTATGATTCACCTACGATAGAGCAATTCATTGCAGAGCAGGACCTCGAGAAGATATGGGAGCCGCAGATGCTGAAGGAATTTCTTGCTGTGTTGGGCTATGGCGGTACAGGTGGCTTGGTTAAGACTGTGCAAAAGGACCTGATAAAGACCATTTCTATACTGGTGCATATTGGCTGGGAGAATTGGTCAAAATTTGAGACCATATTCTTTCCCAATGGTTGGGAAGGGCCAATTCACAGGAAAGACCCAAGCAAACCTTATCCTCACGAGGTATTGAAGGAGAAGACATTCCTGGGTGATGGACGGGCTGCCAGGGAGTTTTTTAATGTGCAGCATGCATATTTCCCTGCTGTCATTGAAGAAGGGTCGAATATGATCATTCCGCGGACACAGCCACTACCATTCATCAAATCAATGCAAGAGGATATAGCCGACGGTGGATTTGGAATTGTGACCAAAGAAGTCATTGCGCCTCATTATTTTCGGCCCAGGTCGGAATTTGGCCTCGCTGATACATTTCCTGTAAGCCTTCGTCCCGTCTATCAGAAGGTCCAGAATTAACTAGTCCCAAAGAAAGAATTCGTTGTAGCTCGCAAACGGTTTCCTGCCAAAGGCCCCTTTAGGACCGAATCCAACAATTTAGCAAAGCTGGCGTCTGGCCTCTCTAAACATGATCGACTAGTCAAGCATCTGGCCTTCATTACGACTGATGACAAAATGGATCACGGATCACCGAACGAGTTCAATATACTCCTCCCAATGGCAGACACAGATCTCAAGAAATTCTTGTATGGCAAGGTCTACGAGCCCCAATGTAGCAATCTTGTTCACCTTTTGAAAGAAGCACTTGGTCTCGTGGACGCCCTCCGATGGCTGCATGAAGACCAGCTTCTCGGAGAAAAGCTGCAAGTCTGTTGTCACATGGACCTGAAATTGGATAACATTCTTATCTACGAGCTCAACAATGCGGACTTCCCGGCGGGTTGTTGGAAGATATCAGACTTCGGCATATCGTCCATGATCGAACGTGACAATTCTCATATTCACGATGCCGAATTGTTCCGCCGAAACACGTTTCGAACAAGTCCAGCTGGTCGCTTGGCCCGAATCGTCACTGGTCGAGATGATGTGCTCACTACCGTAAGACGCGTCCCCGGGGCCTACTCCGCTCCTGAAGCTCGTAATGGTAACTTGATCGGGCCCCCAAGCGACATATGGTCATTTGGGTGCATACTTGTTCAAATTCTTATTCGAGTAGCTGGTGGCATTGGATTTCGTAAGTTCCTCACTTCCTCCTCTCCTCGGGCTCCGCAACACCTCAAGACAATGGGCATGGAATTTCATATGCCTAGATTTTACGTTCAGCGATTTCTGTGCCGATTTTTCAGAATATCAACACCGACGATCCTGTTGCGGACACGTCTTGAGCGCGCTCAGCCAGCCTTCATCCGATTCCATGCTTTAATACCCCCCTCTTTTTTTGGGACAATTTACTGACCATGGAAATTTAGTGGAGGAAATGGATGACAGGCGGGCTTCTAAAGAGCATGGCAATGATCATTTCTGCCAGACCACGGCAGGAAAAGCACATCTGAATCCGGTCGTCAAGGAATGGCTCGAAAGCTCCCAGTTATTCGACCGCACATTCAAAGATCGAGTACTTATTGGGAACTGCAAGAAAGTTATCAAGCAGGCTTTGAAGATAGACCCAAACCAGAGACCTAGTGCGGGACGACTGCGAAGGGAACTACTAGCTGTCTGTGAAGGCCGTCAAATTCCCGAAGCAAACGCCTCAAGTTCACTTGTTACTCCAGGACTAGTGTCCCCAACACAACCGCTTAGCCAACTGCCTCCGAAGACCAGTGATAGTACCAGTCATGGATGTCCACAGCGAAAGGTCCTCGGAAACATACAAGGCAGGGGTCCATCACAGGCTGAGACTGCTCCATTGATGTCTAGCGATCTACCTTCGCAGCCCGTTGCAAGACATAGACAGCCAACACAAAAGTCCTCGTCTCAAGGACACCAAAAAGCGCTACCAACTCCCCCAGTCGACCAGCCATATTCCGCAGGTGCCAGTAATCTCGTCATTACAGGGTGTTTGACAACTGAGGCTGCCCCTTCTGGCTCGACAGGCACGGGACCCTTGCCACGAGATCAATCACTACATGATCTTGCCTCTTCAGGTCAAGTCTCGTCTCAGGGTCGGTCAGATACACATCCTGAACCAGCGTCATCAACTCAGGCTAATATGCAACCTCGCTTTGCTGACGATGACCATTCCTCAAGATCCATCGAGATCCCTCGCCAACATCTGGCATTGTCACGAAATGAATCGTCCGGGTCAAGATCAACCATGCAGAAATTCCAGACCGACCTAACTCAGAGACACTCAATCGATTATCAAGATAGTCCATCTTCAAGCCATGGCTTTGTCGATCCTTCAGCACCCCAGTCCGATTTCCGCCAGAAACAATTCGCCAATGGTAAGAGCGCGGTGTTGAGCAGCTCGTTCCCTGCAAAGATTGGGGACCCCACACCCGTAGCAAGTAGCAAGTCTTCTCGCCCCGGTCATTCCTTGTTCTCAATGAATGTCGAAAAACCTCGCAGCCAATCTCTTCCTCTACAACAAATTACCACCATTTCAGACCAGGCTGCACACGACTCAGCCTCAACATCACAACGTAATTCTCTTCCGCCTGGCCAAGAATGTTCAGAGCGCAGGACGTCGGCCCAACATAGCATGAGTCCTATTCTACCACAAACTGCAGAGAGCGTTCCCACTGCTACACCACAGGTAGCACGCCATTTTCCATACGGTCTTAAGTCATCGTCAACATTACCTATCCAGGGTAGAGGGATGAAAGGGAGTCAAAGTTCGGGGGAATCATCAGTGCCATATCCTTCACCACCTTCTTCAGAGTTCTGGCCAGAAGATCGAATCAATCGTTCTCAATGGGCAGACATTCGACGCTCTTCCGGGCAATCTTCTGCCCCATCTGTTAACGTTGGTGTGACAAACAATCACACTTTCACGAATGTATCAAAGAAAATGATCATGACCCTTGTCTCATCCACTGCGGCAAAAATCGTGTTCATTGCCCCAGGGTGTGTTGATGTATCCACGCTGGATACACCACATCACAGAAGAGAAATTCCGGCCCCAGCTGGTTCTACCTGGGAGAGAGGAAGTTTGGCTGGCAACTTCTTAGCTCTCAGAGGCTATAGTAAATTGAGCAAGAGCTATGTAAGACAGCCTTTCAGCTTCGTGGTAATTGTGGCTAACAGGATTTAGATTTTTCACTTATACAAGCTAAATACTACTCTGGAATTGGAATGTGTTAAGATCGAGCCACCAAGGCTACCAAGCTTTGAGAAATTTGAAATTTCTAGGACGGGACGACTACTCATAGGCGGCGCTGGCAGAGTTCACCTGTCTTCCTCGTTGTAAGTTAAACTTCAATGTCATGTACGAGATTCTACTGACACTATACGAAGGCGCGAGGAGCCATCAGAGCTCGAGGCAGGCCTTAAAGAGGGCTACAATCTCCAGCGAGTATGGTTCAGTACGAGTGGGCTAATTGCTTTCGCCTTGTCCACCCGACCAGGGAATCATTGTAGGTTGCCAACGTTTAAGCGCTGTACTGCATCTTCTGGGTTGCTGAAAGATGCACAGTGCTCCATTTTATCCATATCTGCATCTCCTCTTGAACAGCTCCCTCAAACATCCAAAATAGAGTATACTGACGCTGCGACTGGTATAGATCGCGTCAAATGGTGGCACGTGGATGACACAAAAATTTGCGGCACCCTACATTATAAAGTTGTAAGTGTAGATATGGTATATTTACGATTCAGGCTCTGACAGTTAATGGATAGCCTGACAATGAGAGCTCCGCTTCTGCGCCTCAAGTCGTATATTTTCCAACATCGCCACGGTGTCTGCTCTGGAAAGAGCATGACCTCACTCTGATGCAGATAGGAAAGAAGCCACCATTGCTGAACGTCCAACGATGTCAACGAATGACTGGTCTCCAGGCGGTCGTTGTCACCCCAAATGAAAAATCCGTGATTTTCATCAGACAATCGACGAAAGGAGCACCCATCCGGAAGCCGACATCTCAAATATCAGTCTGCCGCATCGTCAAAGATGGGGATTTCTATCACTTAGCCGAGTGGACTCCCGAAGAGCCACTGCAAAATCACATAAGAAATCCTGAGAGCTGCGAAGTGGTGATCGAAGAACACAATACTTCAGAGGCCCATGTTCGAGTTTTGATTGCTCAGAGCGATGGCAAATTCGAGGTCAAGCACGTCAATCTACCAAACGAGCCAAGTTGAGGATGGCTATCACATTTCCACGGATTGTCCGTAGCCTAACGCTTGTATTCTACGATCTCTATTCTTCTTCTTATCCTTTCTCTTAATCGCAACCAGCCACGACCCTACCGTGATCACGGTCAAAGGGATTGTGATCAGAAAGAATATCCAAAACTGCTTGGAGATCTGGAATCCGGAACCTTGCGAAGTCTGGAACGAGAAAAGATTCATCCCTAAGAGAGACTGCGCGCTTGCAGTCAGTTTTCAGACCCTAAAAAGGTCTTCAGAATACGCACCGTTACGAAAGTCGCTGGTAGGTATATCAATGTCACGATACCGACGACGCGGACAGTCACAGAATCATCCACTGTATCCTTGGTAAGGCTAAGAATATTATGATTGATCGACAGAGTGGTGGATTGGTTCTTGAGATTGAGAGCTACAGCAAGCTATGCGAATCAATCAGTATGCTATCTGTTTTGCACTTGTCTTGAGGACCTAAACTTACTAAGCTTACAGTCTCCTGTACCTTTTTTTCAAGGAGGGCCACACTAGCGAGATGTCCTTCTGTGTGTATCTCGTATGTTTTCAGCTCGTCTAGGATTTGGACAGAGTGGTGTTCGGTATATAAATTTTCTCTACGCAATGTTCCGTAAAGCGTCCTCAAGGAAGATATAGTCCCAAGGGTCGAACGCAGTCTCGGGGATATTGGCATGATTTTGTTGAGCAAACTATGTAATTCTTGTAGAATGTCTGTACCTCTCTCGTGGTTCTGGGCCGTTGAGAAGTCATACGACAGAGCAATGCTAGCCTGTATGATCATCAGTCATGCTAATAGAAAGATGGACTAACCAGGTGGACTCACAATTCGTCCAGCTTCTGCGCTCAAACTTTTGAGGTACCATCGCCAGTCATCGAAATAGGAGGACAAAACGAGAATGTGGGTGAGCTCCCAGTCGTCAAAGGAGCCTTTTCTCTCGTCCCACTCCACAGCACAGTTCTCAAGCCGAGTTTGGGCAGTCGAACCTGGTTTCGGGTGAAGTAGTATCCAAATGTTTCCTGATCGACCCGGCACATGGCGATGGTAGACACCCATCTGTCTGATTGCCCATTCCTTTCCGCCATGACCGACGGTCTCTTCAACGTAACTGACTCGATACTGTATTTCTATTTGATGTTTAAAGGCCATAAAAGTGTCAATGCAGTCTTGTGGCTTACCATATGAGCCATCGGGATGGTTCTTCACAATCGTGTTCCTTGGGCCCGCTTCTGATTCATTTCTGCCCGTAGCAAAAGAAAGGAGTAGATCTAGAAACTGAGGACCGACATTATGACGACTGAGAATCGAATACAAGCCAGATTCTGTGATTTTTAGAGGTCTAATAGAATTAGGCGCTGCAATGGATCTTTTCAAGTTAGCATCTCTCGCGTTCCTCACCGAATGCCCCGAAAACGCTCACATGAATCGAGTATGAAAATCGTCCATTTCTGACAGATAATCATCAAGACTTGAACAATCGTGGACCTTTCTACGACGAGTCTGCAACCCATGGCCGTCCCGACAATCTGCTCGTGGTCAGTTAGATTCAGGAGCCCCTTCCTAGTCGGTGCTAGTTTAGGTCCATACTTAAAACGTTCAAGATATCCACTTCCATCTTCTCTTCCTTCGAAAACAACTTCTTTTTCTCCTCCTGCAAACGCCTCGACACACGCTCCACATTGTTCGTGAACAGGCTGTCGCCTCTCAGGTAGTCTTTCCACGTGTCGAATATCGTGGCAGAGCTGTCGTGACGCAACAAACTCTTCTCGTCCGCGATATCCATCGTCGCAGTCACTGGGAGGCATGAGAAGAACAAACCCTTTCAAAGGATACGACATCTTCAAATGCCCCCTTTTCAAGCTTGGCCACGGCCAGTGTGGCTCTGCTGCAACACCGATCTTCAAGAACAACGCATCGCGGTAGCAATAGATAGGACTGTGCCGTCACCTGATGCTTTTCATCCTTCTAGGCCTTCAAGTGGCACCGCATAGCCCCTTTCAAATGCAAGCGCTTCGGGAGTAAGGCTGACTTTGATCATACAACGCTATTCTATGGAACGAGACACCAACTTCAACCTGCATTCTAATCCTCCACTGCTGTCATTGCGGCACAGCCCTCCAGAGCCTGACGCCCAGTGGCGATCACGAGGCCTCGCCATCCTCACTTTCCAGTTGGACGGTCGTCCTCGGTCACGGATCTAAGGAGATACTCAGCAAACTTTCACATGTAAGTGAAAGCAATTTTCCTATTTGCAACTCACCCAATTTCATCCTAAAATAAATTAGCTGATCAATATCTAGGTTTGTTCCATCATTCAAGGACAAACCTCTGTGAGCAGACGAGGCGCCTGGAAAATAAAAATCTCGTTTTTCTCCTTCACATGCGTGGTAAGCCATGGCGTTTCAGACATCCAACGAACAGTAGGCATCATGAAGCCTCCAAGAACTCACAAGAACGGAGATCTTTACTCCGAAGAGCTTCACCAATAATTTCTCCAGCTTCTTAGGATCGATGTAATGTGCCTGGGAAGGCTGTATCATGTTCTCGACTAGCGGCATCGTGCTGAGATGGAACTTTGATGCTGGGTTGAATTTTCGAGCCGTGAAGATGGCTGTTTATCGATTGGTAAAGGATGAAAGCTCCCGCACTCGGGCGACTAAGGTTATATGGGCCGTTGCGAAGTAGGACAGGCGTAGGGTCCAAAGCCACGCCAATGAGAATGCCGCTGATATCAACATCCTGCACTGGACTTTGTTGGAGGCTGCTGCCACGACCGCCGTACTGGCTTTCGGGACTAATATCTGCATTAGGGTTCGTGGGGAAAAGTGCTTGCAGGAAATCCCTATACGGAGTAGCATTGATGCAGCCTCACTTTGAATTTCCAATTCTTACTCTATGCAGGCGAGTGCCTGATTCCAGCCTGTCCTCAGTTTCTTCAAAATGATTGCTACTACATTTTCATCCGATATTTCATCTTTTCAACCGTTTAACTATGTCTCGACCTGTCGAGGAATACGCCATGAGTGGTCCTCGAGATTTCCTCGAGGCTCAACCTTCTGGACGGCCGGGAACCTCTCGGTCGTCGGAGGGTGATGTCGATGAAAACAACGAGCCTTCTTCGATTGATATACATCGGCAAGTCAAGTGAGTGTCAGGGTACTTGAAAATATCTAAGTTCTCAGACTGACGTATCGCAAACAGGAGGAGCCTTAACTCCAGACACATCTTCGTATGTTTTCCGCTCGGCTTCGGTATCGCTTCAACTTTGACACCTGGCTGACGGGGACGTTGACAGTTGATCACTGTTAGCGGCACCATTGGAATGGGTCTATTTGACAACAGTGGAGAGATACTTCGAATAGCAGGACCAGCAGGAGGTTTGATGGCATATATTATTGTTGGCATATGTGTAATATGTGTTATGGAGGGTCTCGGAGAAATGATTGGTCACTGGGCTATTCCTAATTGTATGGTTGAGTTTGTTGCCAAATTTGTAGACAAGGACTTGGCGATTGTCGTCGGCTTAGCATATTGGTATGTCTCTGTTCGTTTTCAGCAGCATACTCTGAGTTGAATCTATGCTGATGTCTCAGGTATTGCTATGCAATCGGCTTTGCTACATTGGTCGTTGCTGCAGCCAATCTGGCAAGTTTTTGGGAATGGTCAACGACGATACAGAACTTCGTGTTCACGTTTGGCATCCCCGGTCTATTGATTTGCATTAACTGCTTTGGTGTGCTTTGGTACGCGAATGTCGAAAGCGTTTTAGGCGTGATGAAGATCATACTGGTTCTTGTTTCGTTTCTCACCATGGTTATCATCAATCATATGGGTGAGAGTGTTCCCAGGATGATATCTGAAAGCTAGCTAACTTGCTAGACATCCACGCAGATACCCCTAATGGCGAAGTAGGATCGACATGTGAGCAACTCTCCAATCTATCATCCATCAGATTGCTCACTTGTGCTGCTGCAGATATCGACGATGGATTTCGACATGATCCTACCGTTGCCTCGAACAATGCGATTGCCGTTCTGTATGTATCCCTCCTCCCGAGATGATCTTGCAGTATCTAATCATCGTTCGTGTCTTGAGTATCGCCATTCCCATCGTGGCCTATGCCTACGTCGGTGTTGAGATCGTTGCTGTCACAGCACTCGAAGCAGAAGATCCGAAGAGATCGTTGAAATTCCCTGCGAAATATATCGCTTGGCTTACCTTTGGGACCTATTTTCTCAGCGCAGTCGGCTTTTACCTCAATGCTGCTTGGACGGATCCATCTTTGCCTGTGATGGAAGGTCGAAAGAATGAAACCTTAGCTGGTGGAGGCATGGACAGCAGCACGCCTTCGAATTCTACGACCATTCAGAGCACTGCGATTGTTATAATTGCAACCATGCACGCTAACATACTTGCACTACCAAGCATCCTCAACATAGGCCTGATCTTCGCCGTGTTGAGCACTTCAAACACATCTCTTTATGTCTGTTCCCGGACACTATTTGGTCTTACTCGAGGAATCAACCCAGAACATCCCTCCCGTATCATGCGTTGGATGTCGAGGTTGAGTAGAACATCCCCAGGCAGCAATATTCCCGCGAATTCTCTTGCATTCTCTGCAGCCTTCTTTTGCTGGATTCCATTTTTGCGTTTGAGCAAGAGCTACACCGACCAGGAAGTAAGTCACCTGCTTACCTCGGTATTCTGTCTCTAAGTCATGAACAGATCCAAGAGATCATGAGCGGAATAGCGACTGTTGCGGTTGTACTTGTCTGGGCCGCTCTTTGCTTAGCTTTCATTCGCTATCGAAAGTGGTGAGTTGCTGCCAATTTGAATTTAGGAGCTCAGTATACTGATGCATTTTTGAGGTTGGAAATTCATAAAGATGAATTGAAGGGCGATTATGAGGAGTATAACCTCTGGAAAGTAGGCAATAATACTGCTCCGTTCAGAACGATTCTTTGCGGGGCACAGCCTATCCCAGCCTACATTGGTCTTGTATCTTGTCTTCTGATCGTCTTCGTCTTTGCCACTTCGAGCTGGTGGGACCATGGGGAGAAAGCTGCTGCAGTCTGGGCATCTATGGCTGGTGTAAGTTCTGTGAGGTTCTTATACTTTGTGTATGACTAATTCAAAGCGCAGCCAATCATTTTGACCATCTTTTGGTTTGCCCTGAAATACTTCCGATACTATGGCCAAAAGGTCGTATGGTATGTCCCGCTGGGAAACTGGGAAAAACTTCAAAAGACCCTCACCGAACTGAAAAATGCGACGCAAGAGGACGTTGATTCCACGAGACAGTCGGCTGGAGGACAACGGGAAGTCAGAGAGCAGTCACAACAAGGACTCTTCCCGAGCTATCCTCATCTTCTCGACCCGACTTTATACATCCCCATTCCCCAACGAACCCATGACTCCATTTATGGCGGCAGTGGGAGCGTATCACCTACCACCAGACCCAGTCGCTACGCTCGAGGAGAGCAAGATGTTGATGGCATCGAGCTGGTCCAAACCCACGACCGAAGCCCGAGAAGGTCGAGCGCTCGACAGCCATCCGCCTCTGATATTTATGGAGCCTCGGTTCTTGGTACGGTACCGAGACGCAAGCCAGTATCTAACACGTCCTCTGGACTTGGTCTAGGTATAGGTGACCGAAATTCAGGTGAGTCGATGGGCTCGCAAGATCCTATGCTACTGCGTCAAGATAGAAGTAGACAGCCTAGTTTCGGGAGTGCCGCAGATGAGTATAATGCTGGCCCTTCCACGGCTTCCAGACGAAGTCGGAATGAGCTACTCTCTCCCAGTAGGGACGAGGTTGCGAGTGGTCGTTTCTCACGATCGCAGAGCAGCAATCTTGATCTCGAGACACAGGGACAGGATCTTGAAAATCAAGGTGCGAGGAGGCAGGAGATATGGGGACAGCAGCGGCAGGCCTATGATCCAGCTTTGTCTCCGCAATCACCGCCGTTATTGGCCCCACCGCAGTGGAATCCGAATTATGTGGAAAGGGCGGCTGGCGAGCCTGACACTGGGATACAGGCCCCCAGCCAGACGTTGCATAGGCAGAGAGGGGTCAATGGGTTGCGGGGTCGTAGTAGCTAGAAAGAATAGGTGCTGTCTGGGGCGGCGTTTTGAGGCGAGGGATAGGCAACAATGATGATGGTCCTCTTTCGTGTGTACGGATTCTTGGAAGGAGTGGGCGTTAGGATCTTGCTGCTTCTGAATTACTTCCTATTTGATTTTTTGTTAGGGTGTCAAGATGATATTGCTTAGATAGATATACATGATACCCATTCTTACAGCAAGCAGTATTCCATTCTTCGGTCTTGCTTCCACTCTTCCTGTCATCCGGGCAATGACTCCGCCTCGTTCCAATCCCAACGCCTCTCCA
Source organism: Acephala macrosclerotiorum (assembly GCA_014904845.1). NCBI lineage: Eukaryota > Fungi > Ascomycota > Leotiomycetes > Helotiales > Mollisiaceae > Acephala > Acephala macrosclerotiorum. Next base: position 163,969 of record MU119246.1, read on the forward strand.
TTGAAAAGCTTGCTCCTAGTTTTCGTAACCACTCTTCAGCATCCCCCTCACATCCCAACTCAAGGAGGCACCTCCTCCCCTTCCAATCCCAACACCGCCCTCTCCCCTCAATCCCTACACCCCTCGTCACCTCCAATATTCTCTCCACTGCATACCCCACCTTAAATAAATTCTCCTCTTTAACATTCCCCCAAAACTCCTTACTCAACCCGGTCTTCACCGTCCCCGGATGGTACGCCATAGCCATTGCTTTATCCCCCACTCTCGCTTTCAAAAACAAATCTAGGGATTTGGTGAAAGAGTTTACGCCCGCCTTGGAGGCGCGGTACGAATACCAGCCCCCGAGGGAGTTGTCGGTTGTTGAGCCGACGCGGGCGGACATATTGAGCCAGATTGCTTGCGTGGGGAGACCTAGGGAGGAGGTGGGTAGTGAGGTGGATTTCTTGGGGAGGAAGGGAGAGAAGTGTTTTGCGATTAGCATGGGACCAATTGTATTGATGGCGAATGTTTTGGTGAGGAGGTTGTTGTCGAGTTGTTGGGGCGATTTCTCAGGGTGGAGGATGCCTGGGATGCAGAAGGCGAGGTGGAGGTGGGTTTTTGAGGCCTCGAACATTGATGATGCGTCTTCGGCGGCGCGGAGGATTGTGCTTTCGTCTGTTGAATTGTTAGGGTTTTGACTTTGATATTGGGTTTAGGAGAGATGGAAGGTAGAAAGAGAGGGGGGGGAGTACTGGTGACATCTAGTTCTAGGACTGTGAGACGTGATGAATCTACATTTTTGAGATCTGATAGTATGCTCTCCTTAACCCTGTCGACGTCTTTCCGTGCTGTTGCTACAACGGGGATTTTGGTTGTGAGGAGTAATTGTCTTGTCAATTCGAAGCCGATTCCTCGGCTTGCTGGAGAAACAAGTGACCATGCCATATAGGAGAAGATACTCTAAGAACTATCATGAATGTAATTGTAAGGGAGCCGTTGAAGGGGAGCTGATATTGGGAGCTTCGAGCTTCAATGACAGCATGAACAGGGATGTTGATCGACGGTCCCTTGGAGGACTAAGTGCGGGAACCTTTCCTCCTTGGAACATGGTTCCTGAATGTGTTCAGACTAGATTCGCCTTAGGACCTTGGGTAAGACGTGTATGGAGGATTAGTCCAAGAAAAGAAAGACAGATACACCTACAAGTTCCAATGATAGTCTAAAATTTGATACTTCCGTATTAGACCTGAGGGTCACTTGGTGACCGCACTTCAAAATCATATTCCACCGAGATCAATACCGAACTGAGCCATCCATCGCCATCTACACTTACACTGTCGCCCAATTACAAAACCAAGGAAGTTCCAGCCACCAGGCTGCCGAGCATATAATGCAGCAATCGAAGAAATGCTTAGGTATATTGTAGTAAAGACAAGCAATTAAAGAGCAACATCTTGGAAGCTCGAATGTCCAGGCGTCTGAGATCCAGATCCACTTCCTTCTTCCACAGGCTCTTTCAACTTCTCCGAATCCTCTCCTTCATCAGCGTCCTCAACTGTAGGGGCTGCAGGCCGAAAAGCAACTTTGTGTTGATCACGATCCTCGACTCTGACTTTCTGCTCATCTGGTATGGTTGTCTTCTCTTTCTCTTTTTCCTCCTCCTCTTCTTCGCTGCTGTCTCCCTCTTCCTCCTTGGGTGTGTCCTTTGCTGGTGGGGTAGGAGGTACTGCTTGGCTCGAGCCGTTGGTCCGAGTCGTAGCAGGAGGACTCATGGGAGGAGATCTCGCCTGCTCAGGAGGTGGTTGCTGAGAAGGAATTTCTGCTTGTGCGATTTGACGTTGTCGAGGATCAGCGTCAAGGTAGTATTGCCTGACGCCCACAATTCTGCCTCCTCTCTCACAGCCCTCAACCCATTCTGGTCGTACAACTGGAATGTTCATTTCAACAGCCTTTTCCCAATCTATACCTCTTCCTTCCGTGGTGACGAAATGTGTAGTATCGATTCTGACCGTTGGAGCAATTTTCGCTCCTATCCTCTCAATAGCCTTCGTAAGGCTCTCCTTGAGCTGCGAAGGCAGAATACCAGGCGTAACAGTGATACCGCTCAAATCCGTCATCTTATGAGTCTTCACAACCACCTTCTCACTACTGTATGTACCAGCACTAGTCCTCAACACCAAATGAAATGTGTACTCCGTATCAACCGCCAAACCACTAATCTTCGTGCTCTGCATCGCAGTCGGCCTTGGGATATTGCCTGCTTTCTGTCCATTGCGGAACAAAGAGAGAGATATGCACTCTGCGGTTGCGGTTTCAATTGGATCCCATTCGAGGACCACAGAAGTTTGTGTGGCATTTCGGCAGCGGAGGATGGGTGCAGCAGGCTCGCTTTCACCAAAGGAGGAGTAGATGGCATCTTGGAGGGCGTGGAAGGCAGCTTGGGATTTCTGCTCAGAGGTGATGTTGCGGGCGACGGTGATATCGACTATGCTGCCGGAGGAGATGTTAGGAGGTAGGAGAATTGAGGGGAATTCAATCTAGATGAAGTGTCAGAGGTATAATCTTGTGCTGGATTGGACAGCTGTCGCATTCATAGAAGGCAGCTTACAAGTCGTTTGTCTTGGGTCAGCAAGACGGCTACGCCTGCATCGACCTTGCCGACTGTCAGTGAGATCAGCATCTTTAGTCTGCTATTGTAGGATTGTCTGGTCTCCAAGATTCATACGTTGCGATAATTCAAGCTTGAGAACGCGACTCGAAGCTCGGGCCGCTATTTGGTCCGACCTATTTTTATCGCCACGAGGCTGGGAAATTGGTGAAACAGGCTGAGCCTTGAAAGGGAATGGGAATTCGAATTCGAGAATATCATAATCACTGTTTATAGCAAGGACACCTGGATGAATAGTAGAGATTTATTCGTAGCCTCAATGTCTCACAATTCTAAGAAGCGCCTTTCGTAATTCTCGGTCTTGTTTCTTTGAATTTGAGTCCTGGTCTTGGCCCATTGTTTGTTCCATATCCATACCCTTTCCCACCCATCTTAGCGAATCTAAAGGGCAGACCAGACCTTTGGTCCCCGAACTGCCGCCTGATCATGAATGCCACCGCCTGATCCGTCTGCCTAACCAAAGTATCCATCTTAGTCTTCATTATCGCCTCCAAAGCTCCCAACATAGCCGTCCCATACAAAGGCTCCCCTTCCCCCGCCTCAGGCAAACGAGAACCATCCGGAGCATATCCCTCTTTCTTCAACGACTCTGTGAAAGCATGCCTCAGCTTCCTAGTAGCATGGCTTCTCATAGTTCGTTTTGCAAAGTTGTGGGAAAGGCAAGACCACCAGAGAGATTCTGTTCGTTCAGTCCAGCGCTTGAGATGTGCAGCAGAGAGGATAGTGGTGATATTACTCGAGGTGTCGAACCATTTCGTCGCGCCGAGGGTGAAGCAATGGTTTGGGCTATATTTGAAGCTGTATGTAGATGCGCCTTTAACCTTCGGAGAGAATTGCTTCAGCGACTTAAAATCGTGAATTCCCTTGTAAAGACTGTTCAAGGTACTCGAATATTTATGCACGAGGACCATTTTCGAGGGGTAAAGACCGTAAGAGTGCTAGGCAGATCAAAAAATGTCGTTGTAGTCATCGCAGACCATTGCGGTATTTCGGAATAGACGTCGAGTGGCCCAGTAACGACGACATTATGGGTCTTGGATGAGCAGTCCTTGACTTGATTTCTCGCTTGGAACAAAAGAGCCAAATTTTAGCGCAAAACCGCATGTGACGCACAAGCCCACTCCCCCACCAACAACCCACCAGTCCATTTTACAAAGACCACAATAACTAGAAAAAGCCCGCCACACATCTTCGCGGACTTAACTAACTTCGGACTGCCCAAGGAACCACGAGAAACACACACAGAAAGTCAACAGAAGAACTCAGTCAATATGCCCAAGAATAAGGGAAAGGTAAGCGCACACTGCTTTGCCACAACATCCAGCGCAACAACACAACAAAGCTGATCACTTCACGAACAGGGAGGCAAGAATCGTCGTCGTGGAAAGAATGAGAACGACAACGAGAAGCGCGAACTCACATTCAAGGAAGAAGGTCAAGGTACGTCTGCTGTTCAACCCTCCGCGTCAGAAACCCACCGAATACGAACATCTCTAACTCCACCATCACAGAATACGCCCAAGTCCTCAAGATGCTCGGAAACGGCCGTCTCGAAGCCCTCTGCTTCGACGGCTCCAAACGTCTCGCACACATCCGCGGTAAACTCCGGAAGAAAGTCTGGATCAACCAAGGAGATATCATCCTATTGTCTCTCCGCGACTACCAAGACGAGAAGGGAGATGTTATCTTAAAGTATTCTGCCGATGAAGCGAGAAGTTTGAAGGCTTATGGTGAACTTCCTGAATCTGCGAAGATCAATGAGACGGATACGTATGGGCAGGAGGGAGATGGAGATTGTAACTTTGAGTTCGATGAGGATAGGAGTGAGAGTGAGGATGAGGAGGAGGTTGGTGGGAAGGGCAAGGAGGTTGATATTGATGATATCTAGACGTTTGTCTGGACCATCATGGGGGACTACAAGGGGATGAGGAGTGGTGGCGGAGGAAGGAAGAAAGGAAAGAAAAGAAAGACTGTCTTCTCTCTCAATCTCATGGATGGCGAGTAAAGTCAAGACCGAGACTTACAACCCAACCTGAGAACCTCGACAGCAATTTTTCTTTGGGTACTTGACTGGTCGATAGATTGCAGTGGGAGAGACGTTGCAATCCATCGGCTAGGACTTTGAACTTTTCAGCTGCATTTGCTTACGGGCTGCTTTGATACTCGCCTTCGTGGTCATTCCTGGCAGACTTGCATCAGGCATCCTTCATAGACTAGAATACACGCACTGCATTCGTATGATTCGCGGGTTTGAAATTCAAAGCAACTGTTGTGACTTTTCGCTGCTTGATTATATTCAACGCTAACCACAACACACTTCTAACTCCTCGAGCGAAATGCTTTGACAATTCTAACCTACGAGTCAAGAGCAAGCCACCCGCTAGCATTCACAACGCCGCTTGCACCAAAGAGTCTTCACCAGAATATAAACATTCATCATCTAATCCCAATCATCGTTATCTCCCTCGTCATCTGTATTCAATTAGTACGAGTCAATATAGATTTAGAGGATGAGTAACTTACCACTTGCGCTAACTTTCTGCTTCCGCTTGCTTAAAGCTGCCGCCAACGCACCGGCTAATCCACCTTCAGCTCCAGCACTAGCGCCCGCAGGAGGCAAGCCGCTACCAGCAGGTCCAGTATCAGCACCAGGAACCATTGCGGCACTTCTGTCTCTGATTTGGGTTCGGTCGACTTTCTTGAGAGCTCCAATTCCACCTGCCTTCTGAATACCAGCCAACAAGTCTGCTCGGTCGCCTGTAGGAGCTTGTAAGGCCGGTACACCAGACTGATAGCCTGAATCGCGGTTTGGCGGGGGTGGAGGTGGCGCTGGGGGTCCTCCGAATGATGGTGGAGGTGGGGGTGGAGCGGGAGGTCCATTTGAAGATGGCATTGGGGGCGGAGGGGGTGGAGAAGGGGCATTTGATTGTGGGAGAGGCGGAGGCGGAGGTGCATTGGACTGAGGTAAAGGTGGGGGAGGAGGCGCACTCGATTGTGGTAAAGGAGGTGGTGGTGGGGGTCCTGAGTCTCTCGAAGGAGGTGGGGGAACAGGACGACTTGAGGCAGGGGGTAATGGAGGAGCTTGTGATATAGGCGCAGAAGGTGTTTTTGGAGGCAATGGGGGCGGAGGTAATCCATTTGAAGGCGGTATCGCATGAGAATAAGAACTTGAAGTGTCTCGGGCTGGAGGTGGAGGGGGAACCGGTCCTCGAGCAGGTGTTGGAGGCGGTCCAGTCTTTCTTGGACCAAGGAATGGAGGGGGTACACCAAACTTTGACCCTGATTCGCCAGGCTCGTAATCATCATTTGGTGTCTTGGGGGGTCTAGGTGGAGGCGGAGGACCTGGGTTGGATAATGATGCGGCATGGTTCCGAATCGGTTTCTCGCTGGTATGAGCATATTTCCCTGCATCTGGTAATGGAGGAGGTGCAGCAAATCTGGGCGGAGGAGGTCCTCTAGGCGGCGATGGTTCTCTTGGGGGTGTCGGTTCTCGAGGAGGTTCAATCTTTGCAGCGGATCTCCTTGCTGGTGGTGGTGCTGGGGGAGCACCTCTACCACGTCCCGATGGGGCATTCTGAGGGCTATCAGACCTCGTCCTAGTTGGACCTGCTGGAGGAGGGGGCGGTGGGGCTTTGACTCGTTGGTTCTCGATTCCATTTGGAGGAGAGGAAATATTTTGTGCTGCCTGCTGCTGTCTGATGTAGTCTGCAATGAATTCCTGATTGTCCCTGATCAGGTCATCTGTAATGCCCATCTGTTTTAGATCATCTCCCCAGGTTTCTCTCCAATTCGGATCTATGGCGTCCAGTGCTGCGTATTGAGACCTGCCACCGTTGATGCTACCTCCTGACATCCTATGGCTATTGGCGGGCGGAAGGACGTAGCTAGGCGAGTCTGGAGGAGTAGGTTGTATCGAGGGAGCAGACGAATGCCTGTGACCGCCAAAGAAGCTGCCCAATAGACCATGTCTATGTCCACCTTGCTGAGGTGCTGAACCACCAAACGGATTTGATTTGGTCAACTTGCTAGCATTCTTCTCTCGATCATTCATCTTCTTGAGAAACTGCTTCGCCTCCTTCTCGTCCACGAAAGACAGCCCTGCTAGACATTCCTCCGTTTCGAAAGTGTGAAAGAACGTCCTGTCCTGGTTGTAGGACCATGTGTCATAGATTTCTTGGTCCCATATTACTCCTCGTTGTGCAGGCTGCCTATGAGTTAGCATTCAATCCGGCATCCAAGCTATAACCGCCGTTACGAAGAGGGGCACACATACTGAGATATCTACCAGCTTCAACCAGTATGTATTGCCCACGAGATCGTTTGCAAGCACCGCCGCTCCTTGCAGACCTGTATACGTCCACTTGCTTCGATTCGGATATGCAATATAGAGTCTCGCAACGGCCACCGCATGTATCTTATTCGTGGCCTTGGGCACCTGGCGCTTGACCGTCTCCTTATCGTCGTCCGACAAAATCGAAGGCATCTTGACTCCTCAAAGATGGCTTAGCCTCGAGGGCTCAATGTACAGTCGTTCTCTCGAGCTCGAGCGTTCCGTTTGTCGTGATAATTTCGAAACAAGTAGTGGTCGTGTGGGAGATTAATACGAAGCCAATGACACTGCCTGAGCGCATTGGACAATGGAATGAAGGGCGACTTGGTTGTCGGTGGGATGATAATAAACCGAACCCCTGACTGCGAATGAGTGAAGCGGCCTATAGGCAGACGCACGAAGCAATGATTCCATTCACAGACCAAACTTCTAAGCTGTGGTTTGCAGTGAAGTGGTCCGGCTACGTAAGAAGCGCCAAGAGCGCTTTGCGAGGATCAAGCCTCAATCAGCAGCCACACATCCGAATCGAAGTTGAACGAAGCAGGCGGCGACTTTTGTTGCGAGTATCAACGCGCGTTCAATATTGAATGTGCGAACACAATAGGCAGAATGATTCTGAGGCTTGGACGAATCTTGTGTCTATTGTATTCCCAACAATTTGTGGTATTTTTATGAATTTGTTCTTCTCATTTCCGGCTTCCGGACTCCTTCCTGCCAGAAATAGGATCCATGTCACTGGTCAATATGACTTCATTCAGCGTTTCAGCAACATAATATTATAGCTGGTATTGAAGTATGTGTATTTATGTATTTATGTATTTATGAGGCCAAACTCATGTTATATCATGTTTTCTCCGAATCCAATGCAATCCTTCTCTCAGATCCTACAACCTCTGAATTATTGTCAGTACAGGTCGTTATCCCTCTCAAAAGTCATTTAAAACATACCGGAAGTATTACTTGTTCAATGCTTGAGCATTTGCTTGACGCTCCTCCTTCGTTCCCTCTTGTTGGGCGCTGAAGTCTTGAGGAATGGCGGGTCCTGGTTGTGCTTCGTGGTGACGGAACTCGACCTTGTCTCCCTTTGGTGGTCCTTGATCATGGAGAGGGTGGTCACTGGCATTGGAATCGGTCTTACTCGAGGCATTTTTCATGACATGCTCCGTAGCAGCACCGGTTGGGTGGTTATCGGTCTCCTCTGGTCCGGCAGGCATGATGAATTTATATGTAGAGGAACTTTGGTTGTGTTGTATCGCAAAATTGAAATACAAGAAGATGATTACCAGATCAAATGAACAGAGACAGCTTACCCCTCCGCCATTTATGGCAATGAATTGACTTGCCTTTCATACTAAAGGGGATGACGTCGAGGAACTTGTGACATCGCGTGAGCTCCCAATCATCCAGCTTGGCTGCCTGGCGAGACTACTTTCGACGCGTTTTCGAGGAACAAGATCTTGTCCTTTGTGAAACCCAAAGTCGAACCGCCATCCTTGCGCGACTTTACATCAATACGCTTCGTATGACGATGAGCGCCTCTGATGTCTTCCGCGAACGGTGACCAGCAGCCGGTGAAGCTGTCACTGCCCTTAGTATGTACTTTGCAGCTCTCCTTTCGGCCCTCCTCTAACAACTTCAGAAATACCAGCAGGAGCTTTTTCAGGAGCTTCGTCAAAAAGATGAACTCGTAATCATCGCCCGCGGCCTCGGCCTCCTACGTCTCGTAACGAACCTCCTCCATTCCTACGATGCAGCTGGAAACAATCTTATACTCGTGGTTGGGGCAGACGAGAGAGAGAATGGATGGATTGGGGAGGCTCTGGCGGAACATGCTGCCGTCAGTATGGCTCCGAGGGCCAGAGGCCTCAGTGTCGTCAATACCGACGTGATGAGTGTTGGGACAAGAGAGAAGATGTATGCGCAAGGAGGCATATTCAGCATCACCTCGAGAATTCTGGTGGTCGACCTTTTGACCAGTCTGCTGAATCCAGAGACCATAACTGGGCTCATGGTATTGCATGCGGATAGAATTGTTGCCACTTCTCTAGAGGCGTTTATTCTGCGGATATACAGGCAGAAGAATAAGGCTGGTTTCCTCAAGGCATTCTCGGACAATCCTGAGCCATTTACAACTGGTTTTGCGCCACTTTCTACCATGATGCGGAATCTTTTCCTCCGGAACGTGTCTCTATGGCCGCGATTTCAAGTGGCAGTGGCACAGGCATTGGAAGGCAAGAAGAAGGCAGAAGTCATTGAGCTCGAGATCCCAATGTCCGACGCCATGCGGAACATTCAGAATGCTGTCATGGAGTGTGTAGAAGTCAGTATTGGAGAGCTCAAGAAGAGTAATACGGGTCTGGAAATGGAAGATTGGAATGTCGACAGTGCGCTTCACAAGCAATTTGACATGGTCGTCAGAAGACAGCTCGATCCAGTTTGGCATCGAGTTAGTTGGAAGACTAAGCAGATTGTCAATGACCTGACAGTCCTTCGAGGCATGCTGCATACTCTACTTACGTATGATGCTGTCTCCTTCAACAGACATCTAGACACCATCCTGGCTGCACATTCTCCACCTCCAGGATCTACCAGGCAAAACCAATCTCCGTGGTTATTTCTTGATGCTGCTCATACCATATTTGACACTGCCAAGCGACGAGTCTACACTGGGAAAGTCCCAGGAGACAGCCAGGACATCGAAGCACTTCGGCCTGTCCTCGAAGAACAACCTAAGTGGGCTGTCCTGGCTGAGGTCCTTGATGAGATTGACCGGGATCTCTACTTCAATCCTGTTGTCAGAGATGATTCCAATGGAACGATCTTGATAATGTGTACTGATACGGCACAATGTCGTCAACTGCGAGAATACCTTCAGAACATGCATGTTCATCCTGCACAGACAGGTGAGGAAGAGGAAGAGGAAGATGATGAGCCGTCTGCCGCTTTCATGATGAAGAGGAAGCTGCTTAATTACTTGAAGTGGAAGAAGGAATTTGCAAAGATCAGTGCAGCTTTGTTTGCGGAGAATCAAAAAGAGCTTAACGGCACTAGCACTACCATGCCTACGAACAACAGCTACCGAGGGAAGGCTCCGGCTAATAAGAGGAGACGAGTCAGAGGTGGAGGGAATACTGGTTCCCGTCCATCACGAGCTGCCAATGGTAGCATTCTAGCGTCGGAAGATAGACCTCTTGAAGTTGCTACCTTGATATCAGAGATCCAGCCAACGGGTGCAGAAACTGCTCAGAAAGAGGACATTGTAGCAGATCCACTCGACGACATGGAAGACTACTATCAGCTGTACGATATGCAAGATCTGCTTGTCATCCATGCTTATGACGGCGATATGGATGAGCATGTCCTGGAGGAAGTCAAGCCTCGATACATCATCATGTACGAGCCAGATACATCATTTGTCCGTCGAGTCGAGGTCTACCGGTCCTCGCACAATGACCGCAATGTTCGAGTCTACTTTATGTACTACGGTGGCTCAGTGGAAGAGCAGCGTTACCTGTCGTCCGTTCGAAGAGAGAAAGATGCATTTACGAAGCTGATCAAGGAGAAATCGAGCATGTCTGTAGTCATGACTCTTGATGCCCATGGTATTGAGGATCCACAAGAAGCTTTCTTGCGGACCATCAACACTCGCATAGCAGGGGGTGGCCGTCTAGCAGCTACAGCTCAACCCCCACGAGTCGTTGTTGATGTGCGAGAGTTTCGTTCGTCACTTCCCTCGCTCTTGCACGGCCGATCGATGGTCATCGTGCCTTGCATGTTGACAGTAGGCGATTATATCCTTTCGCCCAATATATGCATCGAGCGAAAGTCGATCAAAGATTTAATTTCCTCATTCAAGGATGGTCGGCTTTACAACCAAGCCGAGACCATGCAATTACACTACAAAAGTCCGATGCTACTAATTGAATTCGACCAAAACAAGTCTTTCACCCTTGAACCATTTGCCGATCTCTCAGGCTCATTGTCCTCCATGTCAGCCTCAAACGCAAGTTCAGATCTCCAATCCAAACTCGTTCTCCTCACGCTAGCATTTCCTCGACTCCGAATAATATGGTCTTCATCTCCCTACCAAACAGCTGAGATCTTTGAATCTCTCAAGACTCAAGAGCCAGAACCTGATCCTATCTCTGCCGTGAAGATTGGGTTGGAAGGTGGTCAGAGGGCCGAGGATCAGAGTTTCAATCGAGAGCCTCAAGATATGTTGCGAATTGTTCCTGGCGTTACCGGGAAGAACATTAAGAATTTGGTGATTGAGATGGGGAGTTTGAAGGAGATTGCTAATGCAACGGTTGAGGAGTTGGAACCTGCTGTTGGGAAAGAAGCTGGGAGACAGATTCACAGGTTCTTCAATAAGAGTGTGCTGGATGGCTAATCAACGAGGTAACCATGGAATGCTATGAATTCCACGGCAATAGTTTGTTTGAGGATCTCAAAACGATATTGTACAGTACATTTGGGATCCAACAAGGACAAAATGTTTTGTTCCAGTCACATCTCTCTATCTTTGTATGATCTCTTCTTTCGATGACTTTCACTTCAACATTCCCTGCATTAATACCTCTCGCCTTTCGCGTTACATTTTCATATCCTAATGCAGCTAGACTGTTCTGAGAGTGATAGGCAGCGCCGAAAGCCTCGTAAACGAAAAGGCCTCATGTTTTCTTTTTGGAGCTAGTCGCGGGCTTGATTGAATGTCTCTACCGCTTCCCTTTTGAGTCGGGCGTGGCTTACAACTCAGTTTTTGCTTTTAATTAGTTCCCCGAGATGCTCGACAACTGTAGGGCTGTTCGAAGTGGCTTTCAGGAGACACGAGTAATCTTGAGCAATTCTTAGAATTCACCAACGAACATTTCGAGTAATATGCGATCTAACTCCAAAATAGCACCGGAAGCCTGAGAGTCTCTCTATCGCTACTCTTCCACAACTTCAACTCATCAGCCTTACAAGGCCCAAAATGGCCCTCTCAACCTCCTCCATCCTCCTCATCCTCTATGTCTGCTGCGAAACCATCCGCGCAAACTCCGCCTACTATGCCTTCCACACCTACGCCACTATCTCCGCCTCAATTATTGCCTTGCTCTCCGAAATCCTCAAACTCCTCATCGCCGCCTTCTTCCTCTTCCGCGACCCCAGTACCTCTTCCTTCTCCTCCCAAAAACTCGAGAAATATATCCCCATCATCCAAAACTACGAAACAATCGATTGGAAACGTCAATTCAAATACGCCATCCCCGCTGCGTTATACCTCACAAACAACCTGATCTATTATACAGTATTACCGCTCACGACACCAAGCTTGCTACAAGTATGCGTCCTTGCAAAACTCCCCACGACAGGAATTCTTCACCACTACATGATAAAACCGCAACGGAACCCTTTCGCCTGGCTCTCCCTCCTAATCCTCTGCTTCGGCCTCGCAATCTTCAATGTCCAATCCTCCTCCCTAGCCAAAAGACAAGAAGGACAAGACGCACCACCAGCTTGGTACTTAGCTCCCATCGCCGGGCTCGTGATTGCGTGTCTGAGCGCATTAGCTAGTATTAGTTCCGAAAGCAGTACCAAGGAAGGCGAGTTCTGGGAAAGTCAAGCACTTCTCTACATCTGGGGCATCGTATTCGCCGTATTAGCATACCCATTCACCCCTTCACGGCCCGTTCCTCCTGCTGGCTCGGAAACTGTTTCCGATTTGGGGCAAATAACGGCGGTGCTTGGGTTGGTGGCTATTACGGCTGGTACGGGGTTGGTGGTAGCGGTGGTGTTGCGAGCGAGGGATAATATATTGAAGGTTATTGGAACGGCGGCGAGTCTGGTGACGATTGCGGCGAGTCAGTATCTACTGCTGCCTGCATTGAGGGCGAGCACGTTTACGCCGTGGAAGGTGTGTGGTGGGGGTGTGGTTGCGGTTTCAACGTGGTGCTATAATCATTATAGCCAGGAGGCTTGGGCGGGGAGGAGTTGGACATTTACGCAGTTGGCGAGTGAGGAAGAGGAGGGCGAGAAGTTGATGGCTGAAGGACAGAAAGATGAGGCGGAGGAGATTGAGAGTGATGAGGGCTTGTTGGCTGCTGGCTTGAAGCCGAACGCTACGAAGGTTTTGGGGTGTGCGGTCGTGATTGCATTTGCAACTTTGGAGGTTGCGTTGAGGACGGGCTTTTGAGATTGACAGGAACTTGGGGAATAAGAAAATGGGTGTGCATACGGGAGGTAGGCTTCGGTTTCAATATGTTGATATGTAAACATACACGCATCATGTATTGCATGAATCAGAATAGAAATTCCTCAACTTATGAAGGTCATGATCGAGTTATGAGTGCTTGATCTTCCAGTAATTGGGTAGGAAAAGGGCTACCTTCTGAGATTTGCTCTATACTTTCTAGCAGTCACTGGAACATACAGCTCGGAACAAACTGCTTCTCAACAATCCATTACTAAGGATCATAATTCACAATCTCTGTACAATTAACCTTATCCATCTCGTACTCAACCTTCTCCCACACCCCCCTACTCTGCGGATCCGTCATCCCATTTCCCCTATGCAACTTCTCCTCAAACTCCTCCAAACTCTTAATCGCATAATGATGCAATCCCACCCTCGCCCTCGTTATCGGTTCTCGAAACGCTACGGTATTGATGATGTCCCCGTTCTCACCGACCGTTTCGGCACCGTTCTTGAGTCGGAATTTGTGTGGATTTAGAGGCCCCGCTGCGAGTGAGGTTTTTACCACAACTTTGATATGGGTGTTGATGCTGCCTTTTCCGTCGAAAGCGCAGACATCGAAGGCTTTGCGAGCGGATGGAGGTCGGGTTTTAACACCGGACGAGGTGTGGACTTTCCAGCTAGCAAAAGAAGAGCAGTTAGGCAATGTCTGGTCATTAGCAGCTTGACTTACTTGATACCCAGAGCTCCCACTGTATCATTATGCTCAAAGCTCTCAAGCACCTCTTGGAACGTTTCCGAGCCCGGTGTCTCGATATATTCATCCCCATCCAAAAAGGCAATCCATTTGTGCTTATCAGCATAGCGCTCCATACACCAGCTATAGAACATCATCTGCATGTGTTGTACTCTCGTCTTGCGGTCCTCATAAGTGAACGTCAACGCAGACCTTGGAACACCTGGGTACTCGAAGGATGAAAGAGGAGGATCCGAACCATCATCCATGATGTAAAACCGTCGGATGTTGTGGTGATAATAGTGATGTGTGAAGAATTCGTTCATGTCTCGAGACTGGTCTTTGATGGACATGCATACTGCGACGTACTCTTCTGAAGGGACGGCATCGTATGGTACTGGTACTGCGGTTGTCCAGGGCCATGTCTTTTCTTCTATAACCTCTCCTTGTGGTATGGTGAGGTTCGGGAGGTCGAATTTCGGTTTTGGCCGCGAGGAAGTCGCGGCGGGCTTTGCGGGCTCGGGTTTGGTAGCAGTTGTATTATTGGCGAAATTGTCGAGGCTATTAGTTATACTTTCATGATTCGCAAAGAGGACCCGAATCGACATCAAGCAGATGGTGACGATGAGTATGTGTCTCCATTGAATCCATTGGGGAATGCGCCGTATCAACTCCGGATCCACCAACATCGTACTTGAAATGAATGAAGAAAGACGTCAAAAAAGTATATTCTTACCGCCCTTCCCGGTCAAGAATAGCATCATAGCATGAGGGCCAAAAATCCCTTCCTCAGGCAAGACGTTGCAATGAAAAGGGGTGAGCATTGCTCAAGACAGATCTCTAAGATATACACTACAATGAGCCCAAAAACATTTTCAACACACAGAATTTGTTTTTAAAAGCCAAGCGAGTCATTGAAAGGTGTTTGATAAAGAAATCCATATTTGCAAGCCAAGCTCCTGATTCAGATTTGTACTGAGACAACAATAAACTTATTTGAATATGGCTAGACGCTGTGGAGCTGAGTTCAATGAGAAAGCTTCTAGATTTTGGTCTAAATGTTGGTTTTGTTGTATTTCCGAATGCAGATAATAATGTTCGAAGGATCAAGAGATTGCTTGTGAGGCGAGAAAAGGAGGTGGTCGTACGGTGCGCAAGTCCTCGAAGGCTAGACTTCTTTGGGAAACGCTCCCACAAACTCTAATCTCCTCTTCCAACTCTCTGCCATGCTTGATTTTCAAACAAAAGTCAGGGTTCACTTCAGCCCTCAAGATGCATGTCTCTACGAAAAGCCATCGTTGGTCTTGTCTTGAACGACCCGATGCGGCGATGTCATCGCCAGGAACTGTAATACTCATGATGAGAGGCCACCCCTGTTCGGGCTGCAGAAAAGGAAATCTACCTCACGATCGGCTTTCTACCATGAATTCTTGTCGTTGACACATTCTTCTCCAACTTTGAAGAGTCAAGCTCATGTACTAGGAGGACTTCGAAATGGATGGGTCAAGTCGAGCGACGTATACGCCAATACCTACATCCGAGAACGTCGAACTTTCAGAGAAATGCACAGGGACAAATGGGCACTCTCGACTTCACTCTCGAACTTACTCCAGCACGCTCTCTAATCACCATGTCGAAGGTGCTTTGGATTACGGAGAGAGCTCCGAACAGACTATCGACACTTTCATGAAGGAAGGATATTCGATTTCAAAGAGATATCTTGGAGATCTGCTGTCAGCTAGGGGCATAGGATTCTTGATTGCACTTCTTCCCAGCTTCGCACAGCCCTCAGTTCCCAGAAGCCTAAATGCTCCTTCCCGAAAAGTTCACAAAACGGCTTGGCTCGATGGTCTACGTGGTGTCGCGTCTCTCATGGTCATGTTGCATCATTCCTCCTGGCTCTGGTATCCACACCTAAGTCGAGGATGGGGGAGTTGCGAGGATTGTTACTATATCGTCCAGCTGCCGATCGTCAGAGTCTTCTATATGGGCTCCGCCATGGTCGCTATCTTCTTCGTCGTTTCTGGCTTCTCCCTCAGTCACAGAGCACTGGGCTTGATCCGAAGTGGAAAGTTTCCCGAGTTACTGGACTCACTCAGCTCATCCACCTTTCGGAGAGGAATGCGATTGCTTTTACCAACCATTGTGGTCACTTTCTTCATGATGCTGGCAACATACTTTGGCTTTTACGGAACCGGACCAGGAAATCGGCAACCTCCTCGATATGAGAAGTTCTCGCAGAACTTTTACCACTGGTATCTTGCTATCCTAGACATAACAGATATCTTTCGTCCCATGAACTATCCAGGATGGTACAATCCGCCCTACGATACGAATTTATGGACAATTGATGTCGAATTCCACGGTTCCCTCGTCATCTTCATCACCCTCCTCGGCCTTTCGAAAGTCAAGCCAACTTTCCGCCTCCTCGTCCTCATCGCCATTCCGCTTTGGCTCCTCTACTACATCCATACGCACCTCTTCCTCTTCATGTCTGGCGTTTTACTCGCAGAGCTCCACCACATCCGCGAAGACCAGCAATCCCAAACTCTTGACCCCTCTTCTCCTCACCCCTCCCAACCCCGCCTTCTCGAAACAATCCTCCCCCAACTCTACTGGCCAAAAGTTAACATGTCATTTTGGATCTTCAACTTCCTACTCGCCCTTCATGTGCTCAGCATGCCTCTCATCCACGAAGGTGCTGATTCCTCCCCCGGTTTCCGCACACTTGTGTATTACATTCCAAACTCCTTCCGACAGCCTTATGTCGAGGATCATTTCTGGATTTTCCTCGCTGCCGTCCACCTCATTTGGTCTATCGACAATGCTCCTTTCCTCCAACGAATTTTCACCACACGAGTCGCTACGTATTTAGGCAAGATCTCATTCGCGTTGTATTTGTTACATGGGTCATTTTTGTACACGATTGGGTATAACTTGAGTTACAAAGTTCATGATTACGTAGGAAGGGATACGTCGTTTAGATATACGGCCGGTATAGTGCTGACAGGGTGCGTGTTGTATCCGTTGCTATTTTGGTGTGCGGATGTGGTGTGGAGACATGTTGATGCGAGGAGTGTGTCGATTGCGAAGTGGTGCTATCAAAAGGTTTCTGCAAGTACGAAATAGACCATACCATCCATAGCACTTTTCAGAAAGTATCAATACTCTTCACACAGACTTCGTTATTTTGTACATTTGGCAAGAAACAGCATTCATTTAGTCTCGCTGTACAGATTACTGAGTTCAATCGGTCTAGCTGGCTGATCCATCTCAATACGAGCCCTCCACCTTTCTGTTGGTGACATTTCCCGAGGCTGCTCGTACACAGGAAGTTCCGTCGCTATCCCCAAATTTCCTCCCGCAAGCATAACCCTCTCAAAATGAGACTGGGAGAGTTGCAGCGGCAGAGTGCTTTCTTTCGTAGCTAGGATTGTGAAAAAAGCTTCCTTCGTCCTTCTTTGTTTGCGTTTCATGAACCAGAATACCAGGCCAGCAACTATGCACAAAGTTGCTACGCCACCAATGGCACCGCCTGCTATTGTTCCTGCGTTGCTTTTGTTTGTTTTTGGAACTGTAGCTGCGTTTTGGTGTTTCCGGTTGTGTTTTGATAGAAGATATTGGCTAATTCCGGGCCCACTCAAGATGGAGGATATCTGCCATTGCTGCAATAACAATCGATGACTAGGCTTAGAGCTTGATGTGCAGCTACAGAATCGATGTTTTCTGTCCAGAACATATCCGTCATCTCAAATATCTGCATCCCATTCTTCCACGGATCGGAAGACGCTAGCGGATCAGTTGATCCTCCGCGGATTCGCAATAGATTTCATTGACGGTTTTCGATGAGGGAGCAAGTATGGTCTGCTCGCCATGTGCTTGCTGCGGCTGAATTGGGAGCCTCTATCCAGTGGAAGGCGGGAAGGGTGAGGATGTAGACACTTGAGAGGACGGTGGCAGTTGCATTGGAAGGATTGCTTCCTGCCGTGCCGCCGAAGACAAAGCTGTTTTGGGCATTCCGTTAGTCTCCTTTCTATATCGAGTGATTTTTGAAAAGAAGGAGCATGCATTTCATAACTGCTATTCGCAGAGCCATTGCCAGCGCCAGTGGAACGGAAGCGAAATCGATTTAAGTGAGGATTATCAGTTGAAGAAGTGGTTTGTTAGGGTGTGTCGAATCCCACGAGTGAAGCTGTGTTTGTGGGATTAGCATTCTGTGGCCAGTTCCTCCGAAAAATAGCACAAATCCTTCTCTTTTCCCAGAGAGGGAATATACTGCCCTTGCCCATAGATGAAAATTTCCCAGGAAGACTCTAGTTACTCCACACTGATTAGTGAAGTTATATGATATCTAGCCCCGTGGCTGCGGAGTTGCTGTATCCTCGGTATTAAAGCGGTTGGTGCGAGAAGTTGCGATTAGTACCCAGCAATCACTTCATCAAGTGAGAATGTTGCTGTTGAATCAATAGCCTACAACTCCCAGTTCAAGACACCGTCACTTAGCTTAAAACCCCAGAGTAGAACTCGCTGAGTTGTGTTTGAGGATGCTGAATTATCTCCATCCGCGTATCCCTAGCCACCTAAGGCGTACACTACATAATTCTGTGGGTTACAGAATAGGTTCGGTTGTCTTATCGTTGACATTGCAGCCGATATTGCTGTAGCCTTGGAAACGGTGGAGTAGATTGTACTTTTGCTCCAATTGGTCGGGAGGTCAATTGCAAAGGTCTGATGATCTGGCTGGGCGTGAGTAGAAGTCCGTACATACACCCATAGCGAGACGACATGCTTGGCAAACTTGGACTGATATTAATCCGCGTGGCATCCTGACTCGCATGTATTTCGCCTCCATCGATGTACAGTAATTACAGCCAGTATCCTACAACGATAGCTGGAGGGAGGCTAAACCTGCAAGCTGAACATGCTTCATTTATCTTACAACTTGACCAGAACTACTAAATGAAACTTGCTGGTAGGAAGCTGCTATCTGAAAGAACAACTTGGGAGTAAGTGCTAATGAGCAGTGCTGTAGAGGCCACTTTCGCGAAGCAATTCATGCTAACGAAGCCCAGAAGCACACTTGACAAAGGGAAAGAGAGCGGGGAGGCTAGTAAAACTCTAAGTGTTCTAAAATAAAAGCTTGTACTTGAATTTCTTGAGGTGGTACAATAACAGTACCTTGTCTCACGTCTCACGAGGCTGACTCGAAGCGCATGTGGGAGCGCGTACACAGCCTCTTCGGAATCCGAAACTTATGGCCGGGTTAGTTTATATCCAACCAACTTGAAAATTTCCAGAAATCATGAAATCATCCTGGACATATACGCCCATTCCCACGTCCTAGGCTTCTCCTTTCTTTATCTATCCATCTCAGCCACGTGACTCCCCTCTATGCACTTCACAAGGTTGAAGATATGTATTGAACAATTAATGTCATTATCGATAATAAATCTGCTAGCTTCCAAGAGCCAGAGTCTCGAGTCCGGAGCATGGTTACCATACAAGTTTCCAGCACTATCAGAGTCACGTGGGGCGTGTCATATTTTGAAAGGATTTCCTCATGCGTGCACCAACCCGCCTCAACCTCACAATGTCTCTCAACTCACCAACTCATCGCGAAACCCCTATCTCTTGCGCTGAAAATCGCCACGTTCTGCGCTGCTAGCCGCGGAATCACTGTACCTAAGGTGACTTGGGAATGTGCGAGGCTTTACCAATGTCTGAATCCGCGCATCGATCCTTCACGTCAACGAGATCGAGAATTTCGAACACCATTGCTCGCTAAGCTTCTCTACTGCTCGAAGGTCTTGTAATTCTTTTTTTCATAAGCTATTTAGAAGTGATGTCAGCTAGAGACATTCTGAACGGCTTTTCCTTTCTTTTCACGAATTTTCATACCTAGCCCGCTGCGATGATTGCATTGTCTCAAGTCTCCTTTTCGCTCACAGACGGAAGTTATGTTTCAACAAGGCCATTTCCTTGGGCGAGTCGAGTAGTTACTTGCCTTCGAGCCTTTTCATCTTCGTTTTATTTCATTCATTCATTCATTCATTCATTCATTCGTTCGTTCGTTCGCTCGTATATTTTACCCCGCAATGGAGGGGCTCTCAAGGCTCTTCCGAAATTTGCAAGATGCGTTCGCCATGTATTCTTACCAGATTGTGCCGACTACCTCCACTCCCTCCGATGATCCTGCGAGCACCTTGGTCGGCGACGAAGAGCTTCCTTTCGCCAAATACAAGGACGATCTTTCAGCCTCGCTTTCCCTTCCATTAGGAATTTCCTTCCTGAATTTCGAAACTCCTGTGCCTCGATCACTCTACCTTATCTCGACCTCATCCCTCAAAACCTGTCTCCAGTTCCTCATCCCCTCCTTCACCAACTCCGTCTGGAAGGAAGCCCACCCAAAACCTACAAAAATATCACCAACTGCCTACCTCAACGGCGTCCGTGGCCTTGCCGCCTTCTTCGTCTGGAACCGCCACTTCCTCAACGACTACTACCGTGGCGAACCCAATTGGGGCTACCTGTCCCGTCCCCAAGACGTATGGGTCGCACAGCTCCTCATCGTTCGCCTCATCTACGCCGGGAGTTTTATGATCACGATCTTTTTCGTTTTATCTAGTTTTGTACTTTCGTATAAACCGTTACGATATGTTAGAGCGGGAGAATATGAGAAGCTGGTTAAGAGTCTTAGTTCGAGTGTCTTTAGGAGGGGGTTGAGACTGTTTTTGCCGGTTGTGCCGCCGTTGATTTTTGCAGCGTTGTGTGTGCATTGTGGGTTGTATAGTGTGGAGCAGCATCCGATGGAGTGGACGTTTTTGGTGATTTGGGGGAGGCAATTAAGCAACTCGACAAGCTGCTCAACTTCACGAATCTGGATGATTTCAGTCCGCTATTTATACCTACTTTGTGTAAGTCTTCCTAGTTGCTCCGTCCTCCATCTTCCAGTTGATATGTACTGACTTCTCACAGGGACCCTACCCCATGAATTCCGAGGCTCAATAACAGTCTTCGTCTGCTTACTAGGCCTTGCCCGCGTAGGACCCTCTTTCAGGATCGCAACCCTAGCTTCTATCTGTCTTTACACCCTATACCACAACTCATGGCAGACTTTCCTTTTCGTTGCCGGCATCATCTTGGCAAAGATGAGACTTATCAGAAAGGAGTCAGCAGCCAACATGGGGGATAAAGCACGAGGACAAGGCCCATTTTTTCTCGCAGAGGGTTGTTAGTAAGTTTTGTTTTAAGCGTTATCCATTACTTCTCGTCTCGAGCAAGTTTATGCCGAGGATGTCGATGAACACCTGGAGCTGACAGGAAATAACAATCTTCTGGACAACAACTCTCGTCATTGGCCTAATAATTGGTTCCGTCCCCGACGCAGGCGCCGGTACAGCACTATTCTGTAAGCCTCCCTCCCTCTCTTCCCCTCTAACTCCTCTATCCTAGCCCTGCAAATCCTGAAAATTCAATACTGACCACTTCTCCTCCAGTCGCACCCCTAACGCAATTGACACCTCCCTCCTACAGCGCCGACATGCCACAAGTATTCTTCTGGTCTTCCATATCTTCCATCCTCATCTTGTTATCACTCGAAAATCATGCACCTTTACAATGGTTATTCGTAGGGTTCTAACATAGGACGATTGGAAGACCTTTGACGGTGTTCTTGATTGAGACGATTGGAAATAAGGTTGTGGGATTTGTAACAAGTGGGGTATTTTAACGCCGATTTTGGTGGTGGTTAGTGATATACAATGGCGATTGGTGGATGAGGGGACGTTGAGGGTTACGAGGTGGGGATTTGAGAAAGTGTCAAAAGGGGGGTGACGACGCTCAAAGGAGGGTGAGGGGTTTGTGTGTAATAGTTTCATGTCTGTAACTGAAGATGGATGTTGAAGCAGAATTACAAATTGTCGTATATCATAAATACATACATACCAAGCTAACTATGGACTATGTCCTCAAGAACGAAATCCCCCCAACATCCGGACAGCTCAAGCATACCCAAACCCTCCCCATGAACCCAAATCGCTTGGGCTCCCGTTCCTTTATGAACACCCCGCTCATCGCTCACGTTACACGCCGCATTCCTCGTACTCTGCACCATACCTCCCGGTCCACAAACAACAATCGCCATCTCCCCCCTCGCCTGCTCTGCCTCTTCATTGATTATCTTCTCGATATCTGGTCTCCCTGGGAAATTCCCGATCCGAGGCTCACGAGAGGCGGGCTTCGAGTATGAAACTACGGCATCGTTATAAGCTTTCTCAACTGAGATAATAGAGCTCGCATCCGAGTCGAAAGTTTGTAATGCCGGTCGTCGAAGAGTGGTGGGGAGAGTGGGTGGAGGGTTAGTAGCGCAGGTACAAGGCACAGGAGGAACCTGGTTATTCGCCGCTGCAAGCTTGCAATAACATAACTCCCTCTCTATCACCAACTCTCTCTCCCTTTCCCTTTCTGGGAATTTATCATCTCTAGAACTCAATATTCTCAAAGCGTTTTCTCGCATATGTATGATCTGTTCTGTAGATACGGAAGAAGGTAGTGATGAGGATTTGAAAGAGGCGGAAGAGGTAGAGGTGATGTAAATTGATACAGAGAGCTCGATATTTAAACCTCGACGTTGGAGATCTCGAACAGTGAGGAGTGCGTTTTCTAGTTGTGCCGTGAACCAAGATGTCCAGTCGCTGTTTTTGAGGATCCAGAGGAAGTGGATTCTCCTTGTCACAGCCGCATTTGTCGGAGGCTCTAAACCAAGTTTTGATCTAAGTGTAGTTGGGCCGGGTGTGCTGGAGGAGGATGAAGACCATGTTTGGACGAGGTCGCGGAGCAGAGGGACGGTGAACGTAGCGCCTGTGGAACCGGCGATGAAGAGTATGGTGTCGAATTGGCGGAGGGGTCTGATGCGGGAGTAGGGGCCGTCAATTAGGACGGTTCGGGTCTCGAGGTGTTCTTCGTTGATAGATAATGTTGAGGAGTAGGAGGGGAGGATTGGGGAGACTTTGTCAGCGTATTTGAAGAATGATTTTGTGGCGCCTTTCTTGGCTCGGATGATGAATTCCATGGTGTTGTCGGTGGGGAGAGACGTGATTGTGAATGGATGCGAGGTGAAGGGGGCGAGAACGGGGACGGAGATGAAGACGTGTTGGCCTGGCGTCCAGGAGATGGGTGGGTGGGCGATACTGATGCGTGTGTGGGTATCGTCGAGGAGTGTGAAGATTGCTTTGCATGCTAAGATCCCTGGTTTCTTGTGGAAGAGAGAAATGTTGTTGTAGAGAACATAGAGGAGGCGGACAAGTCGATCGAAGGCCCATATCGCAAGAGGAATGATAATCCAGATTCTGATCTCGGTCGGGACATGCATCCAGAGAACTGTCATGAACGCGAGCCAGGAGACGATGTGTTGTGCGACGAAGGCCTCATATGAGAGGCCCCGGATAGGCGCCGCTGATGAGAGAACGACCCAGAGCAAGATTACGCCGGCGATAAGACCCTTCTGAGTGAGAGGGTCTTCCTTGAGTTTAGTTTCGACATAATCGTACTTGAGCCATTCTTCAAACCAGAAGAACATGTGAAGCAAGACCGAAAACAAGAGAGAACGAGCTACCCATCGATGAAGCCAAGTCAGGCGCTCATAGCCAACTCCTGTGATGAAACCGATGATATTGCGCTTTCCGGCGAGGAGAATGATCAATGGCATTTGGCAGATGGCGATGAATCCAGCTCGGTAGCCAAGGTCTTCCCACTGAAGTAAGTCGTTGGGGTTGAGAGCATAGAATGTGCAGACAACTACGAGGACCAGATATCCAACCAACAAAGTAAGCGGCCCGGAGGTAGGTAGGTAAAGTCGTCTCCCTCGAAGGGAGATTGGTATGGAGTAGTTGCTGTATTCTCGAATTATCGCTGAAACTGTTGCTTGAGACTTGGGAAGCAGGGACTTGGGCTTCGCGGCAGCCGGACTCGACTTCGACGACGCAATCCGTTGATAGCAGAGGGCCTTGTTGATTATGTTTGCCACAGCAGCCAGAACAATACTCGATCCGACAAAAGCCCAAAATACGCCGTGCATATCGAAGAGACTTGGGACGTGAACGCCCATCGACATGCCCGCCATCGCTGCCATGCAGCCAGCAGTATGGTCGTGCCTCGGATTAACTATCGCCATATTGATATGTGGTAAATTACTTCAGACCAGCTGTCTAGAGAGAGAACGGATAAGGTAGTTGGACAGTAAGGAAAGAGACCACTTCCAGCGCGTACTCTTCCGCCAAAGTGAGAAGACAAAGCGATGAGATATGAGGATATGCAAGCTGAGCAGAAAGGCAGCGTCCACTGGGCCTGCGAAACAGACTCATCATTCCAGACTTAGAAGTCAAGCTTTCCCTGGCACATTGCCAAGCCATGATTCCCAAAGTTTAAAGGGAAAGTTAGAGGAAGAGGTGCAAATTGGCTCACTCATCGAGATGTGAGAAAACCACCTCAAAATATCAAACAGCATTTGGCGGGGTATAATGCAATAACTGTACGTGGCTCTGTGAGTACATAGAGTTGAGAGCATAGTTCAACAGTTCGGAAGAAGAGCCGGTCTGGTACAAATGCAAGTGATGGTTGGGCGGCAGAGCAGGAAGTTGAGTTTGCCAATATGAGAACAGACGTCTTCATCGGGATCATGACCGATCCTTGAGTGGGCTTTGAGGCGATCGTGACGTTGGAATTGTGGAAGTGATGATGATGCGTAAGATGTTTGTCAAGACGTCGAGTGGTGGTCGAGGGGATTTTTTTCGCCTACAAGGATGCCGCGGGTATGGTCTGTTTGGGGCAAAGCTTGGCTGAGCTGCTTTAAGTTGCGGAGGCTCGTCTGGAATTCCACTTTTAGATACCAGAGCGAAAGAAACACTGTGCTCAAGTTACGACAGTCCCAACAGGGTGAACAATGTTACAAGATTTCGCAAGTTTTGCTGTGAAGATATAACAGATACAAGCTGGGCTGATAACTGCGCCCATTTCCTGAGGAAATAACTCGCGCACGTGATACGCTGAGACAGACAAGAGCGGCACCATCTTCTATTCAGGCTAGTCTTGAAGTCGGCAAGTGCGAGGGCGTTTGAGCAAGATTCAGAGTATCAATGCAGATTTCGACCTCGCGAATCCGTCAATTCGCAAGCCACGAGCAGCGCTGACCACCACGAGTTCCTCTCTTTCGTCTTTATCGTCCACTGGGACGGGCTTGTTCTAAACGCGCGCAGTTAGGTGCTGCTGTTTTGGTGCACGTTCCGTTGGATTCTTGGTCCCCACTTCCTTTTCCTCTTTCTCTCTCATATCTTCTCAATATCTGATTCACTCGTCCTTTATATCTAGCCTGTACCTCCAAAGTAATTGCCAAGATCAAGCTTACCAGACATATTCAGCCTCAATCGCAAGAACACCACAGCTCGAAATATCAACAGCCTCGTCGCCTAACCAAACCGTCAACTTCACAATTCCGCCGCAACAATGGACATGAGCAGTTCCACCAACACCACGGACACGACGTCCATGTCGATGTCCATGATGTCCATGACCTTCTTCACCAGCACCATGACCCCGCTGTACGGTTCAATGTGGACGCCGACATCTGTGGGAGGATACGCTGGAACCTGCATCTTCCTTATCATCCTCGGTACAATTTTCCGATCTCTGATCGCTGTGAAGGCGTGGAAGGAGCAACAATGGCTCGATGCTGAGTTCAACCGACGATACGTTACCGTTGCTGGAAAGCTGCCCAAGTCAGAAAGAATCGCAAGCGACACCGACAGCAAGAGGATGATTTTGACGGAGAATGGGGTGGAGGAGGATGTTATAGTTGTCAAGAAGAGGAGCATGGGAATCCGACCATGGAGAATCACCACCGATCCCGTTCGCGCCGCTATGGACACTGTTATTGCGGGCGTTGGATATCTTCTGTAAGCTTTACCGTCCCCATGGTCTTGTGCTCTGCTAATGTTTCTGCAGCATGTTGGCAGTCATGACCATGAACGTCGGATATTTCTTGTCGGTGCTTGGAGGGACCTTCCTCGGCAGTTTGTTACTCGGACGCTACGTTACCTCTGAGCATTAGATTTCTACAATTTACGTTTATGTTACATGATAGCGTTTGGATACTGCAGCGGGTACTGCTACTCAAAATCTGGCTGAGTGTTGATAGGCACAATTCCTCTGTCATTATCGACATGTATTTAATGTATTGAACATGCACATATTATCTTCCTCAAATCCTTCGAATCATCCGCGTACTCAAGTAGAAGTTCATTTCTTTGTCCTTCGAATCTTGTCTGGAGTCATCGGAATTCGTCTGTATTCTCTTCTCGTGGGCCGTTCAAGAGGTCGCGACGCGACAGGAAATTACGACCAAGAACAAACTACATCTCATGCATCTTGGTGGTCATACCTTGGCTATCTTCTCTTCAGTCTAGTAATGTACAATCTTTCGCACCCTATAGAACGCTGTACACAAGTTTACGATTGTCACATCTCTCCGAGTATACGAATCCAATATTAAGCTTTCGCCCTCCAAAGTTCAGATTCTTGTATCTTCATCCACTAAATAGCCTTCAGATCTAGATTCCCTGAATATTCATCTGACCTCCATGTTCAAGTTTTACAATGTTTCAACGCTCTTCAGATGTTTCTGCTTCGTACTCTGACCTCCTCGTGTACGCTAGCAAGGATGTCTCCTTGATCGACCCCACCACCTTCCCCAAACCTTCTCAATTCCTCTCAATCATCCTCTCTTTCTTACAACTGCAAAACCGCTGCTTTACGACCTAAGATGGCAGCTTGCAAGTCCGAGGCGGCGGAGGAGGATGAGGATGATTTGTTTGGATGAGTGAGTGCCATGCGACTGGATTGCCATTTCGTGGGTTGCTGCAGGTAACGGTGGAGGGCTGAGCTTTCAGCGCGTTTGGTTCGCAATCAAGTGATATGAGATCATTGCGAGCTCGGATACTAATGTTAAAGCTGGCATGAAGAGTATATTAATCGTCACGACTCATTCCAGCGAGTACGGACCGGTTCACGAGCAGAGGGTTTTCTGGTCCAGCACAAACCTTTGAGCACACAACCGACATTTCTCCCGCTACCCAAGGAAGTTCACCTTGAAACGAAACTAACTACTAGATTTCGTTCCTCGACCAGCTTGCCTTCCTTGCGATGAAAGTTTTGAGGTTATTTGCGCAAGACTCCTCTTCTGTCCTGTTCTATTCTCTACTGTCACCACACTAAGCGCAAACAAGCGCACAACGAACTTCAACTACCTACCCCACACATCTAAGATTAACTTCTCTTTTATACTCTCCCTCATTATGCTTCCTCCCAACCTTTCATTCTCCATGTTTCTGCGACTTCATCTGCTTCAAGAAACCCCTCACTAACCACAAGGCAGTAACTTCCGCAGCATTTTGCTCATTCTTTCTCTGCCCAGCCGTCAAATAGTCTTGGCTTCTTGGCACAGCACACTTTCTCTCCAGAACGGTGTATCTTGTACATGGATGAAGCTGCCTGTAAAGGGAGATCTTGCAGCTGTACTTGCAGCTGCTTCGCGGAGACGGACTTTGAGGTTGTTTTATCCTTTATGAGCTCGATATGCTTTTGTGGCTGAGAACGAGAACGAGAGGACCCTGATGAGCGGGATAAAGCAGAATTCTGTATGGGATGGCCTTGGCTGAAGTATGGGATTGAGGTTCTTATAGTAAGAAGTATTCAGCGATATAAACCCTTCATTACTTCGTTCTACCATCATTGAATGAGTTTCTAGTTCTTTTCTAATATCTTCTTCTCGTTGATCGGCCACCCGCTTCCATTCATTACTTTTTAATACTTGTGTCTATTATTCTTGATATCTGGAGGATCTTTCGTTTCTTTTGAGGATTTCGATCAAGATGAAGACTACTTCTTATTCTACCGCCGCGCTGGTCGCGTTTGCGGGTGTTGCGACTGCGCATTTCAATCTTGATTATCCTGCTGCGAGAGGTTTCGATGAGGATACGTGAGTGCTACTTCTTCATGGCTACCTCTTCACTCTCTCTTCCTTCCCTCCGTTCTCCTACTCCTGATTCCCAGCTCATCCCAATCCCGATTCGACAACATTTCTCAATCTTCTCGTCAGAGCAAACAGCTAACAAATTCTCAAACTAGGCACCTTCCCCTGCGGCGGCCAAGACACCGTCACCAGCAACCGCACCTCCTGGCCCCTCTCAGGAGGCTCCATAGCTTTGACCATGGGATATATTGATGCTAATGTTGATGTGTTGATCGCTGTTGGTTCTGATCCCGGTTCTGCATTCAATACCGTTCTTCGGCCTACGTTCACTGAGCAGGGGTTGGGGGCTTTCTGCATGACGGGCTTCACGACGCCGAGTGGGATGAATATTACGGATGGGACGATGGCTACTATTCAGGTGAGCATTTGAGTCACCTTTCAAGATACTCGAGTAGTTTTTGGGTATGAAATGCACGGAAAGAAACATGAGCTGACGTATTTGATAGGTGGTGACAAACGGTGATCCAGGCGGAGGACTCTACAACTGCGCGGACATCACTTTCTCTTCAACAGCTACGAACCCTGATTCGAGTGTTTGTAAGAATGCTACTGGTGTTACGGTGTCAAGTGCGAAGGTAGCAGGAAACCCCAACGTCACCAGCTCGGAGGCGAATTCGACGAATGGGGTTAAGAGTGCTGCTGGGCTGTTGGCCCAGAGTGCGGGGGTGGGGAGTCTGTTGGTTGCTGTATTCGGTGCGGTTGTGTTTGCGTTAGTATTGTAAGAGTGCTGTGAGATATGACTTGAGATTGGGAGGTTGAAGCCCTGCGGTAACAACTTCTCAATAATAATTAAGTAGAAATAGATAATATCAAAATCTACTCGATAATAATTGAGAAGTCGAAGATAAATTTCAAATTAAACGAAAGATTACACCGAGTAAAATTTAATAATTATAATTTTTTTTAAAAATACATTATAATCGATAAAATTTTTTGGAAATAAATCTTTTCCAAAGACAAATCAATCCCTTGCTTCATGGGAGTAAGGGATTTATAATAGACTCCTTCCTACTTAACTCGCAAGGATTTGACTGATATCGGCTAATATTAGCGCTGGGCATAAATATAATATTATTAGTAAAGTATCATAGTTTTTTGATTGTTTGTTCATGAAAGCGACGTTCCCGTTTCGAACAACTTAATAATAACCCAGGAATAAACATCTAGTCTTTTCTGCCTCTCTTCCTGTTGCTTCGGAATATTTATATATACCTGGAATCAATTTTTCAAAGCGATGAGCATGCCCGCGGAGTTGATACATCTTTTTTCATTGTGGTGGCTTTTCAAAAAAGGAAACAACGAATATATCCCGCGTTGTGCATTCTACCCACCGGTTTTTTTGCGCTCAACAACTCCATAATGCCACATTATACATTTTAATCAGCGCTTTCTAATTATTTCTCAGATTAATGCCACGGGGCCTTCTGTACATCTGGCTGCTCACGTTCTCACCATTGAAAATATCGTCTTCACTACGTCCTGAACCTCAAGTAATGGCGAATCCGCTGTTTCCCTACAAGGCTCTAGATTCTTCGAGACAAGAAATTCGGCTACTACGTCTACAACCAGCAGCCGGATTGCTTAACGACATTAGTTGCGAGATAGTCCACGTATATCTCTGCAGCGCTCCAAAATACGAGACAATATCGTACGTGTGGGGTGAACCCGTCTTTCCGGAATGCATACTTCTCGAAGGCCAACCTTTCAATGTCACCACCAACCTCTTCCATGCTCTTCAACATCTTCGACTAGCAGAGCTACCACGAACGCTATGGATTGACGCAATATGTATAGACCAGTCCAACAACGTTGAACGAGGTCAACAGGTTGCATTCATGGGAGACATTTACACCGCTGGTGTGATCAATACCGCGTGGTTAGGTATTGGAACAGATCAAAGCGATGTTGCCTTCGACTTGGTCATTGAAATGAACGAAAAATATCACCTAGATTGCATCGCTACCCCTGAGCATGCCAAGGAAATGAATGAAACTGAAGGATCGATTCTCTCGCACAATGTTTTCAATGCATTGGCAAATATCTCCATCGAAACCTGGGTTGCCATAGATGATGCTTTCGCCCAAAGAACGTTGTGGAACCGAGTGTGGGTAGTTCAAGAAATTGCTTTGGCAAAGAAGGTACTCCTTAGATGCGGGACGAAAGAAATAGAGTGGGAACAGCTACAGAGATTCTGGCGGGTGGTAGTCTTCTGGTACAAGAAAGTTTTGAAAATCCCTACTTCCAGTCCAGCAACGATGACGATGCTGCCGACATCTTTCTTGCATGATCAGCGGATGTGTGTTGCGGCAAAGAGTAGCGACAAAGACACCCCTTTGGTAGAGCTGTGGTACATTTTCCATCGATGGAACGCAACAGACCCGCGAGACAAAATATTTGCTCTGCTTGGTCTTGCTAATAAGGCTTCGATTGTCCCAGACTACTCGTCAAGTGTTTCAACGGTGTTTGCGGAAATGACAAGGAAGACAATTTGCCAAGCGCGAAATCTAGACATACTTTGTATGGGATACCGGCCACGAAAAGAAGGTTTACTGTCCTTGCCGTCTTGAGTGGAAGACTTTGGAGATACCTTTAGGACTCCATCGTACACGTGGAACAACAAGACTTCTGGTGAATACTGTGCTGGCGGTCTTCTCCAACCTGAATGCGTCAACCGGATCAATCTTCAGAAAGACCTATCCAAAATCGCAATTCGTGGATTCTTTGTTGGTGAGATTGACTTCTTAGGACCGATAATTCCACGAGAAGGATTCACTGGCAAGGGAGCATCCAAAATCGTCCAAGAGAGTCGGCCATTGCACCTTTCGGACGAGAATACCCACCGTCAGGCGAGGACGCTGAAGTTGCCTATTGGAGAGCGCTGATACGAAATGCTACTGGCAAGGGAAGAAGGCTTAACAAACAAATTATTCTCGAATTTCAGGCGGAATACCAAGCTGTTATTGATTCACAAGGACTTGATTCTGGCTCTGCGACGTATGGTAGCCCAAACAAGTTTGTAGATGCATTGAGGATCAATTGGGGTTACAGATTTGCAGCCACATCAAATGGATTGATGGCTCTCGTTCCTGGCGGTACCAAGCTGGGGGATATTACTTGCATTTTCCAAGGTTCGATTGCTGGACATGTTCTCGCGCCGATAGAGAACAAAGGTCACGGGTATGAGTATAGGCATGTGAGTGCAGCATATATTCACGGCTTAATGTATGGAGAGATACAAGTTCGGAGGCAGGAAAAGGGGCTTGTATTACAAGATTTTGTGTTGGTGTAATTGATTTTTGGTGCTGCTGACATCAGAAGGATGTTATAGGGGAGTTTGGGCGGCGGATTCGCAAATCACTATGCTAAAGCCGATTTTTCCCCTTAAAATTTGTAATAAATGAACGTTTATTGCTACTTCTTTCCTTTAAATTAATAATATATGATGTTGAACCTAGACCCTACGAGTAGAATTTCGCGCACACGTAGTTCAAGCGTTGGATGGACACTTGAGGTTCCGCTGTAATAATTATACGAAGAGAGAACGTCTCGGCGCTGTGGAACCCGAGCAAAGTATCCATTCGCAGTGATTGCCGGTCTCCTTCCTTGAGTAGTCCTCATCCGGCTTTGATATGAAGTCCGGTAATCAACAATCGAAGCACCAGCTGGGATCTGTTCCGAGAAATACTCCACGAGTGGCTTCCCACACACTTTCAAAGCATTGTTTGCTTGCAACCAAATTTTCCATCTGCTTTAAAAATTTACTTCCATAATGAATCTCTTCCATTGCAGGACTGTCTTTGGTAGACGAAGGAGAGATCTGCATGAAGCGCGATGGATAGCTCTCTCGCTGTTTCATCTCGATCTTTGTACGGGCTTGCTGCATTTTCTGGTTGAACGACTGTTTCTGGGAAGCATTTCCCATCCAGAACTGAACCCCAAGACTATCGACTTCGTCAAAAATGATGCCTTGACAGATGAGGTAATCGCCATCGTGTGCCACTGGAGTGAAAGGCAAGTTCCGGTCCGCTTGATACCAAGCCTCCTCTGTTTGAGATGATGCCGATCTATCGGGGCTCTCGACATACGTATCGGGATTCATATCAAGTTCCGTGTATTTCCTAGAAGGTCGACTGTCGCGTAGTCGACCATTGCGTAGTCGACCATTCCAACTCCAGTCCGGTACCCGGGTAGGTACTCCGGACTTACCCCATATGTTTACGTCCCGGAGGAGTTCGAGACTTTGATATGCATCAATGTACGCCTTTGCTGAACACATATATACTTCCTGCGCTTCAATATCATAATCAGGCACGATTCCATTGGCAAATTCCAGGGGTATGAGGTCCAAGAGGCCGTACACTTTATCTCGAGGGTTCATCGACTTCGAGAAGTTTGAAATCTCAAGCAACCTGCTCAATCCCAACCCCTTCCGGTTTTCAGGCCGACTTAGATCCCAGAGATCTTTCCAGATGTGATGCAAAGGTCCTGGATTTATCCACGTGCGGGTATCTGTCAGATTGAGAGTCTTTCTCTCTGCAGAAATGGAGATATCCTTGGCCTGCCAGAGATACAAATGTAGCACTTGAAAACCATGACATATTCTTTCCCAATCCATGCTCTTGTCACCGCAAAACATCAACGTGCGACCGGATCCCAAAGCGAGTTCCTGGATTATCCATAGACGATCCCGGTATGGCCGAGTCGAAAACTTATTGAGTGCAATCCGGCTCCCGTGTTCGAACAAGTCGGGCTTCTCTAATAACCTATCTCTCAACTCCATGCCCTTCTTCGGGTCTCCATACGAATCTGCCAGTATATCAAGCAATTGAAAAGCTTTCCAACTCTCATCTTCCTCAGACCCAAGAAACCCGATCATGGACCAGGAAAGAGTGTAGATTTCCCGCATCTTTCCAACCTGGCTGTTGACTTCCAGAAATTTCTTTTGATTGATGCATAAAGCATCGATCCACAACACAAAGTCCGACTCAAACTTCGAGGCCTTTCACATAGCTCGGAGAGCGGCAGCAAGATTCCTGGCGACTTGAATCTCTGTACCATTGACCTCGATAGTCTCTGGATGACTTGGATCGCCCCATGTGTATGAGAGAGTAGCGAAGTCGCCCCATTTGAAGCGATATGCATTCTGGCTGGGGGATTTTGGAGCCTTCTCTGAATCATCCTTTGAAGGCAGATTAAGATTGTGTCTCCGACTCCAGTTCCAGTACCATAAATCCAGACATTCGCCGTGACCATTTATTGGACCATTTTCGACGACGAAGGCAGAGCAATCGTCGGTCCAGTCCTGAAGAGAGACCGTTTTCGTCCTGCATTGAAGGATACCATTCCCACTCTCAGGCAATATGGAAATGACTCTTATTTCATCTTTGCTTGCATCTAGAGTCGTGTTATTATAGACGGACACCATTCTGGAAGTAGAGAGGGCTGAATGAAGGCTGAAGCACAGTGCATGAGATGGTATACTTCTTCGTACTGTACTTGACGCTACCGGATGTCCAATCCCTGAATTTGCGATACGCCCACATTATCGCACAGTAAGAATATTGCTGACTGATCAATAGTATGAGTGGCTGTGTTCTGCCTGGTCCACGTTGTGATCATACTGATTGATTGAAAGATCAAGGCCGCGGTCAGTCCGGAAGGGCTCTGCTGCAGAAGGTCACACTTCGCTATCCAGGAAATCGTGAGTTGAGAGGCGACCACATTTATGGGGGCGAAGATTGTACGATGAAGGCTGGTGATAAGTAGTGAAGGAGTTGAAGCGTTTCAGGCTTAACTACAGGGCGAGAAATTAACGTTGTCACATGCCCATCAGGGGCCGGCGGTGCTCGCTTCTTCACCCCTCTGAAATACATCAGGGAGCCTAGGTTCGAAGGACAGCACCAATCGATGAGATTCAACCTATTCATTGATCATGTACATCATACAAATTGCTTGCGAGTAATGTGACAATCTTCCTTCTCTGCCACCGACCCATCTCAAGTCCCAGCTCACAGCTTCGAAGCCGGAGACGACGAGCCGACTGAGGTGATTTCGTTGTATAGCAATCTGTATCATCATTAGCCACAACGCATAAAAGAGGAAGACAGAAATAAAAGAGAAGGAAACCCACGAAGTCAAAAAATCCGCATAATCCTCACCCGTAACCTGCCCCGAGAAATACTGCGCCGCAAGATGATACTTATTCCCCTTCGGCGCCTTACTCGCTAACTCATCCGCCTGCTCCCTCAACAACTTCAACGCATACGCCTTATCGACCTTCTTTCCCTCCGCCGTGCTAACACCATGCTTAACCCACTGCCATAACTGACTCCTGCTCACTTCGGCTGTGGCAGCATCTTCCATGAGATAGTTGATGGGCACGCATCCTACGCCTCGGAGCCAGCCTTCCATGTACCCGAGTCCGATGTTGAGGTTCTTACGGATGCCGTCTTCGGTAATCTTTCCGGGGATGTTCATGTTCAGGAGGTCATTTTGCGTGATGCGGACGTCTTCGCGGCGGATGAACATTTGGTTTGGTGTTGGCATGTGCTTGTTGAATACTTCTGAAGCAATACTCGCCAACGCCGGATGAGCGACCCAGGTTCCGTCATGTCCAGCCTTCACTTCTCTCAACTTATCAGCGTATACGCCTTCCATTGCTTTATCATTCGCCGCCTTGTCATTCTTGATAGGGATTTGAGCAGCCATTCCACCCATGGCATGGACTTGGCGACGATGGCAGGTTTGGATCAGAAGCTTGACGTAGGCGTCCATAAATGGTACGGTCATGGTAACTGCTGATCGGTCTGGGAGGACGAAATTACTGTTTTGACGGAATTTCTTGATCACGGAGAAGATGTAATCCCAGCGTCCGCAATTGAGACCAGAAGAGTGATCTCGGAGTTCATAGATGATTTCGTCCATTTCGAAAGCGGCGAGGATAGTTTCAATCAAAACAGTGGCTCGGATGGTGCCGCGAGGAATTGCGATGAAGTCTTGAGCGAGGTTGAAGACGTCGTTCCAGAGGCGGGCTTCGAGGTGAGATTCCATTTTTGGGAGGTAGAAG
Organism: Acephala macrosclerotiorum; assembly: GCA_014904845.1. Classification (NCBI taxonomy): domain Eukaryota; kingdom Fungi; phylum Ascomycota; class Leotiomycetes; order Helotiales; family Mollisiaceae; genus Acephala; species Acephala macrosclerotiorum. The sequence goes on from MU119246.1 coordinate 199,006, forward strand.
TAGGGGCCTGTTCCTCGCTTGATGAGCTCCTTTGCGTTGTGGAAGAAGTAGAGGCCGAAGTCGAAGAGGGAGCCGGAGATGGGTTCGCCGTCAACTGTCAGGTGTTTTTCTTCGAGGTGCCAGCCTCGAGGACGGACGATTAAGGTGGGTAGGACTCGGTCGGTGCGGAGCTTGTATTCTTTCTCTCCTTGCTTGAAGTCGACTTGTCGGCGGATGGCGTCGTAGAGATTGACTTGTCCGTTGATCATGTTGTCCCATGTTGGAGCGCTCGAATCTGTTTGCATAAATCGTTAGTAGATTGCTATTGTCTCGAAGATGCGAACATACCTTCGAAATCTGCCATATATGTCCAAACATTCGAGTTCAAAGCATTAACCACCATCTTCCTGTCCGTTGGTCCGGTAATCTCCACTCTTCGATCAATCAGACCTGGAGCAGGAGGAGCACCTTTCCACGCATCGTTCTCTCGAATATGCTTCGTCTCTGGCAAGAAATCTGGCAGATATCCCCTGTCCAGCTCCGCCTGTCTGATCACACGTCTCTGCAAAAGATCCTTCCTCGTCTTATTGAACGACCTGTGCAGCAGAGCTAAGAAAGCAAGAGCCTCCTTACTCAAAATCTTCCTATTGAAATCGTTGATCGTCCCCGCCACATTCACACCCTGAAGAATAGACTCTGTAGTAGCCATCTTATATCGTTTCTCAAATATCGTCGTCTGCTCTGCAGATATATATTCGAATTCGTGAAGCTTTGAAGAAATTGGTTGCGCGCGGGGCGAGGTTGTCTATATATTTTTGATAGCTGCACAGAATACGTCAGCGTCAATGACTTCCGGAAAGAGGAGTAGCTATGATAATATACCTAGGAGGGACCGGCAATAGGGAACTAGTCGGCAGAGAAGCTTAAGAAAAGCAGCACGGAGCCGGGTGGAGGGGAAGTTCAAAAATGGGTTACGCCAGGCTTGTGAATGTGGGGAAACCCCAGAAACTGTTGTTCGGGAATGGGATGGGTGATTGCCGCTCTACGGTCTCAATTTTGGAACTACGAAGTGGCCTGATGCTGATCTTTTGTATGATGAAATTGTGAATGTTTGTAATTGTTTTGATACTTCATCTTCTTACAATGTTCGTCTCTCAGTTGTTCACTGGCATGTGCTATCAACAAAAGACCAAGCGAAAGATGACGATGTTTGCTCCGATAGTGTTCGAGCCTCGGCAGCTTCCTTCCAGCCGGAGTTTGCCCCCAACCACATCTGTCTGCATGCCGGACTTTCCCGAAAAGAATTGAGGATCCCGTGATGTGCCGAGGCTCAATCTCGTGGGCGGGCCGCTGAGGGTTTAGTTGCCTCATGAGGTTTTTGCATCCTGAGAATATCGGAAGAGAGGAGAGATTCATAAGTCACCTCGGATTGAACTGCCAAAGAAGTCTCATATTATGACAAACTTCTACTGCTCTCCTATTAGATAGCAAATCTTGTTTTTGTTTCGCTCGCATTCTTTTAGCGAGTCGGCTAGAGCTTAAGTGGGGAGAGATGGGACCTCAGGAAGCAACTACTCTCTTGTTAGACCACTCCACACTTCCGTTCGTTCATATTCTTAAACCTCTCGATGTTCTCATACTGTAATTTTTCAGCAAGAATTTTACCTTCCTTTCTCACCTTCCCCACCTTCTTGTAAAAACAGACAACTAGCATCAGAGGCTACCTCCATACCCGTTAGTCTCGTAACGTGCCCCGATTCTCGGATTCCGTCGGGCATACCATCTTCTGTGCAAAGGACACAAGTTGCCGCTTGGAGAGCCGCGCTTCACCTCCATATCGAGCAAGCCTCCTTAGTCTTGATGAAAGAAATGCCATTCCAATATTGTATCCCATTGCGCTTTTCTATGCTTCCCATACCAATATGCCGAAGAAAGGGGCATCTCGAAATCTAAAAAATGCCAGCCTGCTGTCCTGTCTACCCTTTCCTCTTTTCGATTTCCCACTTCATTGTCAAGCATCAATCCTCCTTCCCCCTTCAGGCGGCGGACTCCTAACCTTCGGCTGCCCCCAAATATTAGTAAAAACGCCCATCCCGTTCTCCAACCCCGCCATCTTAAACTTATCCCTATCATCCCTCTCATCCATCTCTCTCACCCTTGCCTCCCTCTTCCTATCCTCTTCTTTCAACGGTTTTGTGTCCTCGTCTGTTCTATCGCCTGCACCTGTGGATATCGAGGCGGAATCTTCGCGCCAGCTTGCGGCTAGACTTCGTCGACGCTCGACTTGGATCAAGACTTCTTGTTTGGCGTTGAGCATTATATCGCCTATTCCACCTATTTCTTCTCCGCCTTTTCCCCGTCCGCTGCCTGGGGTTCGGCCGTATAAGGTGTTATCGGTGTTGGTTCGCCATGCTACGTCTTTGCTGACGCCGAAGGTTCGGGAAAGTTGTGTAGCGACGAGGTTTTGGTTGGGTTTTAAGGGAGCGTCGGAAGAGGGAGCGAGGAAATGGGAGGCGTTGTTGGAGGATGAGGAGATTTTGGCGATGAGTTCGGCCATGGACATTTCGATGTTGAGTTTTACGATGTAGGCGAGGGGGTGGAACTGCATGTATCTATCCCCGCATACATCAGCCATCCGTTCTCAAAAACAGGCTCTCGCGGAGGACTTACACGAAGGAATTTTGTAGAGACATCATGCCACTATCAATCAAAGATGATTAGGGAAAAGTTCAAGGGAGGGAGTAGGAAGAGACTAACATGATCAAGCAATCCATAGCCAGAGACAATCCGATGATCCATTGGTTGAAACGGACGAGACGATTGTATTTGGTTAACCCTTGGTTGATTAACTTTTCGCGGACTGTCTTGATGAAATACCAGTTCAATGTTCCATCGACTAGGAGGAAGATTATCTTCTCGCATCGGTCCCAGATGTTGTTTATTTGCTCGTAGATCGGATTGATCTGGAGTCGAGAAGGAATCCCTATAGGAGAATAATCAGCATGGTGTACTTTGGATGTTTGGAGACGCTGAAGCATCAAAGGTTGCTGCGGGAATCAAGAAAATAGACGGACAGCCACCAAACGTGTTCATGAGGAGACATACATATGTTGTACACCGAAATGTTTATCGATGTTATGAGGATGGCAACCCCTATTTTCAATCTCCAGGCCTTTCGGCGATCAGTCAACAGCAAAGAAATTCTGTTGATGATGATCTGGAGGAGAAACTGTACTTGTAAGCTCCATGCAGTTACTACAGCTCGTCAATATGAATGCTTCAGAGATATTCTGGCATAGATATCCCTACATATGGAGAAGAAAAATGCAAGACTGACGGCATTAGCCAGAGTGAGGATAAGAGGGACAGAAAATGAATACCTAGGAGGTATAACATGTACCAAATAAAGCCAGCAAATAATCGCGAACACCAAACAAGCAGTTATTTCGCCCCAGACCATCCACACATAAGGAGAGTTGGCCTTTTTGGCACCGTATCTTCGGTATATTGCCACAGTCTGTTTGATAGCGTGCCCTTCTCAGAATTAGACTCTTTCCATGTTCATATGCTAGACCAACTTGCATGTTGTGAGAAATCCAAATCCAAGTGTGAATCCCCAAGCCAAAGCAGCAATTATAAGATCATCTGTTGTGACCGCCATAGGCTGGAAGTCGGGGCCAAGAAACGTCTTCATGATGGCTTCAAAGACGTCGACTCCGATGGAAGGAGAGAACGAGCCAGCTTGCAAAAGAGTATCATGAAGACGTCGACATGAAAGGTGCTTTAGAGATGAAATATTCTGACTCGACGTTTTCTGAAGGGATGAACACTATTCCGGCGTAGCCCAATCTCGAATATGCTTCCCGATACACCCAACGAACGCCAGGGATAGGCTACGTCCTTGGAACTCGACGTGCTTCGTTTCCCATGAGCCTCAATTGCCACCCCGGTCAGCAACTGGGATTGGAGGGCATCCATGTAGGTTGCTATCCGTGTCAGGCATGACCGCAACGCCAGGTCCGAACTTGTCCACCCAACGGAGTTCTGGAAAATTCCTGAGCATACCACTTGGCGTTCTTGGTGCGTGATCAACAGCTCAAGAAAATGTATTGAAAGGTTGCAACATGGTCGACGTTTCAGTATTGCCTGTCGGCGGCACAACTTCCTAGCTAGACGAACACGCAGGTGTGAAGCTGCTTCATCTCGGACTTGGCTTTTCGAATGCATGCCCCACCTGACCATGTTTCTCAGGGATGGTGGTAGGAAATGCACATAGATATAAGGGTCCCTAGTAACCCTGAATAAACATTGGATGTGACGTATGTGCATCGCCAATGGAAAGAGAGTATGATCGGGTGGCAAAGATGCCGAGGTCTCGATGTACATGAAGTATAGCATAGTAATTTAGTAAAGGCAAGAGGTCTTTAGTGACGAGGCTGCAGAGTAAAAGAGTGATTGACAAAGAGGAAACGGATCTACATGGCAGATCCAGAAATACTCTCATGTACCAGCAAGGACGACAAGCAAAGCGGAGGATTTGAAGAGCCCACCATGAAAGACCCGTTCCCACGATGATCTGGAGAAAGTGGACCTATGTGGCGCACTTGTATCTAACGATCCAATATGCTTCAACCATCGAAATGTCTCCACGACCATGACTCGTTTGCATAGGGGGTGCTAGGCAGTGTTCGCAACGTTTGGAGGTCCGCGCTCAATGTTTGTTCCAGGAGAACCTTATTCGAACTTCCATGCTGTTTTCTGCCCTTTTAAGGGGCCGAAATGCTCGTTAATGGGGCTCGGCATGCATGAAATGTCAACTTGATGTTGGTAATCGATGCGGATGGTTGACTCGATGTTATGGTGTAGCGATTCAGCGGCTTCGTGGTTGTCGCGTGGAAGTTGTGAACAAGGTTTGGAGTTCTCGGGAAGGAGACAGGATGTGAGAAAGAACCTTGATAATAGGGGCGTTCTGAGATTTTCGCTCTTGGCACGAGCACATAGTATATTTGAGCATCAGCAGCCATCGATGACGCGCCTTTTCACACTTCTCTCAATAGGCAAGTGTCTCACTCCACTTGTACCTTGTAATTGCTGAGAAGATGAATTATTTGCATCCGCTTACTGTCCTGGTTTTCCTGCTCTAAGCCTTCCAAAGCCCTCTGAAGACGCCAGTTTTTCGCATCGACTGAACAAACTTAACGCACGGAAGCCGTCATGCAATCCATACGCCTGCGAACATTTGTTATTTACTTTCTTCCATTCCCCCATCAAGGGCTATATGCCCTCATCTCTGTACAATTTACATGTGGCGTCTCGTTCTCAATCTCGACCCAAAAGGCCTCTCCTTTCGGCTGCGTCATCCCATTCCCCCTATTCATCTTCGCAACATATTCCTCTCTGCTCTTCACAGCATAATGATGCAATCCAACCCTAGTTCTAGTAATAGGACGTCGCCATGCGGCAGTTTCTACCACATCGCCATACTCGCCCACCGTATTCCTTCCCATTGTTGCGAACTTGTGCGGATTGATGGCTTGTTCGGCGTATCTCGCCTTGACGATTGATTTGATGTGCGAGTTTGCGGATGCGGTGCCGTTATGCTCGAGGTCGTCGTAGATGCAGGTTGTGAAGGATTGCCGGACGGATTCGGGTCGCTTGAGTAGACCTGAGGAACTGTGCATCCTCCAACTGCTTCATGTCAGCTTCTATGTCAGCAAGCGGGTGTCATTTCAGATGGGATATGGCAAGACGAAAGTTGCTTACTTCACCCCCAGTGCGCCAACAGTATCGTCTTCTTCAAAACTTTCCAAAATTTCCCTCAGCGTCTCATTCCCAGGGGTTTCCAAAAACTCATCTCCATCCAAGAAAGCAATCCAAGTATGCTTCTCGCTATACCTCTCAATACACCACTTATAAAACACCGTCTGCATATTCCCAGCACGCGAAGCTCTTGGTTGGTAAGTGAAAGTCAAAGCCGTTCGTGGGATCCCAGGATATTCGTAAGTAGACAATGGAGGTTCAGATCCGTCGTCCATAACATAGAAGCGCTGGATACCCATGTTGTAGTAGTGGTGGACGAAGAACTCTACCATATCTTGTGCTTGGTCTTTGATGGACATGCAGACCGCAACGTACTCGTCGGGTGGGAGGCTATCGACGGGTGTTTCGTAGTTGCCATCTTCTGGCTCTATCGTCCGGAAAGGCTCTGTGCGAAGGTCCGGTTCGAAGTCGAAGGATGTTGGAGGTTTGAAATTTGGCTTGTTCGCAGATTCTTTGGCAGGTTCTTTGGCAGGTTGATCGGTAGGTGCTGAGGTCGCGGTCGGCTTCGGCGAGGCGCCTTTTGAGATTGCTACCGCTGGAGCGGAAGTTCCTTGAACCTCAGTCTTCGGTATGATGTTATCGAAGAGAAAGACATGAAGGACCATCAAGATACCTGTGAGTATCAAGATATGTTTCCATTGGATCGACTGAATGACCTTCAGCGCAACCTCAAGAGGTGCCGACATTGAAGAGGACCCCGAAGTCATCGACGAGAAAAGTAGGATGCGTCAACAACGACATGAATGGCGCCGAGGATGGAAAGTCAATCCATCCTCTGGACGGCATACAAGGCTGAAAAGGGGCAGCCATGTGAACAAGTAGACAGAAGTCGTCTCAAACAAGTCGATCTGGCGGAGTTTCTTCTGAGACCGAGGTAAGAAACGGCTTCTTCCTTATTGCTTGTATCCCGCGATGATAGCGCTGGCGGCTTAGTTTGTGGTCCGAAAGTAAGACATCTAAGTTCAGTTCAGCGCTGGTGCAACGGCTCAACCACTCAGCTTGACACTTGTCAAGCCCACATCCAAGATGACGTTCAGAACACGAGTCCTAGTCTTTTTCTTCACAGCTCTCCAAAAAAAGGACAATTCAAAGTTCATCCCAAAATCCATTACATTGAATGAAAAGAATCAAACCTTTCCAGTCAATCCCACAGATTAACACCTGGAGCATGCCAAAGAACTTTCTTCGTCAACCAAATCAAAGCCATAGGTTAGGTATCAGAACTAGTGGCTTGCTAGCGAGAAAAAGCGAGCTTCGTTACTTTTTCCACAATGGTGTTCGGACTTTCGTTGGACTGTGAGCGCCACGGAGACTTCCCCGAGACAATGCACAAGTTTAAATGTCATCGTTTGAGTGAGTGAAAAGAAAGGAAAATGGAAGGTTCTTAGGTGAATCTAGTGAAGCTAGCTCAATTCGCAGATATTTGCTGAGATTCTGCGAAAGGTGAGATCACGGGAATGGGGAGGTGAGTTTGCATAGCCAAGGCTGAAGTAATCGGCATCACCTTCATGAGTACGAGGTGTTCATGAGCATTCCCATTATTATCTTCTCTACTCGTTGATCCTATCAGTTCTAGCTAGCTTGTATTCCGGGCACCAATCATCCAGAGAAGTCATACGCTTGTCTGCTGGAAACCATCTAGTAGGTTGGCTACACGAAAGGTCAATTTCAAGGATCGTTGATCAAGCGGGATGACTTACTGTAGCCCCAATGGACTCGGATAATCTATCGTCTCAACTGCGAATGTTCTGGCAATCTCCATGGAAGGAAGTTTGATCTTGCTTTCACCTGTCTCCTCCTTATCCTTGTTCATGAGATCGTTGAACCTGAATATTCTGTCGGCAAAAGCTGGGGCAGGGTGAATTCGGAAAGGATATCTTACCTGAAGTAGTACCATTGGTCTTCAGGTCGTGGGTGTGGATTTTTGGTCCAGTCATACTCCTGTAGAACTCTCAACATTGTACTCCTCCTCCTCAAACTCAAACCACCATTATATCCTGCACCCCATTGCGGCGAAATGGGAGCACCTATCAAATCCCATTCGAAAAAGTCCTCAACACTTCGAACAGAGTTGGAACAGAGGACACTGTCTCCTTGGAAGACGAGAATGTGTTCTGCAGGGGCGAGATCGCGCCAGAGCCACGGCGTTGTGAGGAAATTTGACACAGAGTCCCAGTTCGGGAAATAGAGACCGTCAGGGAGAGCCCGTATCACGATACGTCCAACAGCTTGGTATCGAAGAAGAGCTTCGGATGTAGCGAAGCTGCCAAAATTCTCGGCACTAGTGTATATGACAACAGGCCAGTCAGGGCCAAGGACTGAGCAGAAGTGCAGAACGAGAGGGATGATAGCTGCAGATCTGCGAGTCTCGATAATGATTGCGGTCTTGTTGCTCGTGGTAATGTCCGCCGTCTTCAGGGTATTGTTCGTTTTCTTTGGGTCTTCATGGGCTCCAGTGAGCATGTCATAGTAGTCGGGAATCGCTTTGACCGTACCGGCAATGCTCGAAGTGATATTGTCGAGCGTGTTTTCCATGGAATCCAATGTACTGCTCGCGCTTGTGTGAGAGTGTCTTCTCAGCTCTGTACCTAGGAACACAATGACAATCAACAGCCAGAGTCCAGGGTAGAACCACTTCTTGCCCGCCAGACCTGAAGACATTCTGCAGTCGGTGTCGTCGTCGTCGTCGTCGTCGTCCAGAGACGGACGCCGTCAAGGAGAGAGTGTGAAAGAATTTGAAGACTCCATCTCAGGAACCTCAAGGCCACGGTCTCCTGAGGAAAGAATGTGAATATCTTGCCTGGAATTCTGGGAGAAAGGGTGTGGCTTGCGTTTTCTTTTTCTGCTTCATTCTTGAGATGTTGTGGCTGACCTGAGTCTCAGCCGCTGGGCGCTAGTACATCAAAAATAAAATGAACCCGCATATTTCTGAGGAAGATATTCCGAAAACAGACAGATCGATAAGGAATTTTCCTTTTCTACCCCTGAGAACCTTGGAAAGTAAAGGAGAGATTGGGTTAAATCATTAGTGAAGTCGTTTGCGGAAGAGGGGAGGGATTTTGAGCTGTAATCGTTCACGCATCGAAAGAAAGAGGCGATGGACCCAGAGCTGAGAACGAGAAAAGAGGTTCTTGAGGCTGTCCCGATGGTGCCCGCTTGCTTGATTCGTTCCGTGCTAAGACATAGAACCGGAATTTAAAATATTTCTCCTCCGGCTAGAAACTTCAACACTTCCATGTAGCACAATGAGAGCAGGTAATGCATCGCAAAGAAATGATACGTCTTCGTAACTTCAAACTTGTAGTCGCGAGTGGGAAGGTACGAAACAGCACGTGCAACTTGCTTCGTTTGCTCTTGTTAGACTTTCGAGTGGTTTTAGTGCTGAGTAAGCACTGCAATGGATATAATGTCCCCGTACCTAGCTAGATCTTTAAAATCTAAATCAATCAACCAGACTATCAAATCCATCGAATATATCACTCAAATTGACAGGTTATAAGCCCAGAAGGTGCTTATTGAAACCGTCGTATCTTTTTACTCTAAAATATCAATCCTATTCGCTATAGCGACTCTAGCAGCTTCAATCGATGCTACAGTACTTACTTTTACAGCATCTTACTACGTTTGTAAGTAAAATAAAATTGAAATTCTCACAAAAAATAACTATTTTCGATTCAAAAACTCTTGTTTAGTCGCTTTTGCTAGTATTTATACTATAAAACTAATTAATAGTGAAAAATCGAAACCGATCTCTTTTGCGTCATTGATCGGATTACGACCTGGGAAGAGAAGACTACTAAAATTATTCAAATCATTTCAAATAGCGTGAATAATAGATTACAAGATAAGATTTTTTCATTAGTCTTTTTCAAAGATATCAAAAAAATCTAAAACGAACTCAAGAAATACGATAAGACTATTGATTTTATTTGAGTGTTTATTCAACGAACGAACTTTGAACAAAAGAAGTTTAAGACTTTTAAAAGAATCAAAAAATTCGTAGATCGTTTCGAGTTTTACAAATTTCAACTCGCAACGATCGAAAGACTAATTACTGATAATGAAATCTTAGATCGAATTATAGTAATTATTTTTGAGAATAGCAATTACGAGAGCACGAAATATTATATTCTCTATCTATCAAAAATCGAGTATATACTCGATAAAGCGATTACTATACTGCAAGTCTATAATAAGAGAGAGATCTCAACAATTACAAATTATACTCGTAGAGAAAAACAATAGTATAATTATAAACAATCTCGTAGTAACAAATAAACTAAAAATAAAAAGCGAAAAATTAATCGCGATAATCGCAATAACAATAACAATAAATACCGTAGAAAAAAAAGAAATAATCGTAGAAAATTTGAATTATTAATATCTCGTTTTATAAGATTTAAAGATCGTCGAAATGATAATAGTAATAACGAAAAATCCGTTAATTATAATGAGTTTAATTCAAATCAATATAATTAGTATATATACTATAAATATCATGAAATTAAATATAAAACAAAACGAAAAAGTAAAAAAGCTAACAAAAAACAAAATCAAAAGAATTTTAAATAAATAAAAATTACAATAATTGAACTTATTACTAGAGTAAATATAGTAACTATAAACAAAATACAATAAAATCTTTTCTTTTCTATTTATTTTATCGTATCTATAGTACTTTCACTAGTAATAATAGTATTTACTCGATTACTATTCAAGAATAAAATTAAAAAATATATCGAGCGTCTACATATGAACTTTGTTTACTACTCTCAATAAATAAAAGTCTATACTAGTAAAAAACAATTCTCACTTTTATTATTCTTATTAACTCGAGTATTGATCGAACGAATTTAAACTTTATTACTTGTTTTAAACTCTAGTACCTCGAAATACTTCAATAATATACAATCTGATTTCATATACTTAAAACGCTAGCAAATACCAAACAAAATTGTCACAACAAACAATACTACTATAAACGCAATTAAATATTAAAATCAAATTTAAATAATTTTTCAAAGAAAATTAAAATTCAAAGAAATTTAATATATATTAAATTTTGAAATAATGAAATTAATCTTTATTTTACAATTTATAGAAAATAGAATATCGATCATATTTAAAAGAAAACGAGCAATTAATATTACAAATAATAGAAATAAAAAAGTAATATTTACAATTTTCAAAAATTTTAAAAATAATCTTTTTATATTAAATTAATATTAAAATGTCAACAATATTATTACATATTCGATGAATATTGTTTTGAATATACCGATGAAAATCCGATTATCAATAAAACTTTTTAAAATAATAGATTCTAAAAAAACTCTATAAAAATTTATATATCGACGTTTTAATTACATTAATTATAATGTACTTCGAAAATTAATCGATGTTACAAATATAAAAATATCGAGATTCAAACTATATACTAAACATAAAACATGTGAAATTTGTACAACGAGTAAAATCAAAGAAATTTTTAGAAAGAAAACAAATAGTAGAATTACTAAAAAAAAGAAAAAATTGTATAATAATATTTCTAGTAAATTGTTCAAATTCTATAGAAAAAATCAATATTTTCTTCTAATTACAAACGATACAATACGATGCTTTTAAATTAAACTTTTAAAAGATAAGAATACGAAAGAAATCCAATCTTATATTCGTGAAATCTATAGAATCATCAAAAGAAATACAAAAGAGAATATTACTTACTTTAGATATAACAATAAATCGAGCGAATTCGAAAAAGATTTCTAAAAATGACTCAAAATACTATTCAATTCTTTTAAACATGAGTTTTGTTTACTATATAAACACTTATTAAATAGTGTTATTGAGCGAGTAATACAAACAATAAACAATATCACTAAATCTATAATCTACGAGATTAAGTTTCTATTGATTTTTTGAGACTATACCGTAGAATATGCAATTTGAATCAAGAATAGAATACCAACGAACGTATTTCCATGGCCAATCTCGAAACTTGAATCAAAAGACTAAAAGATATACATTTTATTTGAAGCTTATATTGAAAAGAAATTAGATTTTCTAGTATTGCAAAAAACTCTAATTGTTTTTAAATACTAAACCAATATTAAAAAACTCAAAGACTAATCAAATAAATAAACTCTTAAAATCAAAAAAGAGTATATTTTCGTAGATATTACTAGAAATAGTATTTATAAGCTATTAAACTACAGAATATTAAAAAAGACTTTTTCAATTGATATTAAATTCTATAAATACAAGTTTTTAAAGTTTTTTATTTTTTAAGAGTTTAAGTATATTGTAGTAAATTTGTTTATTATTAATAATACAATTTACGATTATATCGTTATTAATACATCAATTGATCACTTTTTTGATAATAAAATAATTGATAGTATTAAAATACGTGTTGATAAGAATAATAGTACTGAAATAAGTACTTGTAAAAATGAAATTAAAACAAGTCTAGAATCAGTAATCAAACAAAACTCTAGTATTTAAAATTCTAATTAAATTTAAAAGTAATATTTATTTCAAATATTAAGAGTCAATAGTCGAACGATTAAAAGGACTAAGAATTCTTATGATTTTTTTGTCAAGGTGAGAAGAATAGTAAACAGCGAATTGAACAATAAAAAAATGCTTTTTTTTTAAACGATGAAACAATTAGTAAAAACTTTGAACGTTGTTTATTTAAACGAAGAGAAATTATTTTTTCTAAGTATATCCAGCGTTTTATTCGAGTTTTTAACTGTTGATAAAATTTTAAAAAAGGACGTTTTTAATTGAATGAAAGCAATTGTTACTAAACTCGAAGTTTTTCAAAAAACAAATACTTATGAGATTATTACGAGAAGGTTATTAAATAGTAGAAAGATTATTTCAAGTAAATAAATATTAAAAAAAAGATTCAATACTCGTAATAAATTAACCCGACGTAAAATTAAAATTATTATCAAAGGATTCGAGCAAATTTACAATATTGATTACTTTAAAATATTTATTTTTATTATGAGATATACAATTCTACGAATACTCTTAGTACTTATTGCAAAACATAATCTAAAAATAAATTACATTGATATAAATTCAGCGTTTTTGAACTCTCTTTTTAAAAAGAAAATTTACATAAAAATCTTTAAGTTTTTTTATAAATTTTATTTTGAATTCAAAAGTAAAAATACTTATTTCTTACTCAAAAAATCACTCTATAGACTTAAGTAAACTTTTCGAGTATAATTCGATGAAATCAAACAATACTTCGAAAAATTGAAACTTATCGCATTTGAAACTAATTCTAATCTCTTTATAGAAAAAGAAGTCTATATTCTCTTGTTTGTCGACGATATACTAATCATTAGAAACAAAATAAATACGAACGCTATCAAGACTAAAATCAAAAAGCGTTAAAAAAGCAAAAATTTCAATTCTACTATTGTCTTCATAGAATTCCAGATCGAGAGAAATCGCGAGAATTACACTCTTATAATCTATCAAGAGATGTATACAAACAAACTATTACTACGACTCGATTTCAAATACTCGAATCAAACGAATCTACTATTCTCGCAAAGTATAGTTCTACGAGAAAAAGAAAAAGAAAATTGATTGAGTGAAAACGATTTCTATTTCTATAAACAGATTATTAGTATTACGATCTATCTAGCTAATTGTACGAGACCAAATATTAGTTATCACGTTAGTTAGTTTACTAGATTTATATTCAACGCGTATTTCGAATATTTACGTTTTGCGAAGTAATTCTTTCGATATTTCAGTAGAACGAGAACGATGAAAATCATTTACAAAAGAACGTCGATCAAAGATTACAATATATTCTTCGACTCTACGTAGAAAACCGAAGACGACCGCAAATCGTTCCTAGAATAAATAGTAATACTGAAAAATGGAGCAATTTTATGGGCAGTACAAAGACAACGAAGTACAACACAAAGCTCGATAGAAACAGAAATTATAGCAGCGAATGAAACCGCAAAAAAAGCAGTTTAATTAAAGAAATTATAATCGGAAATCATTAAAGAATCTCTTAAAGAATTTTTTACTCTATATTGCGACAATTTCTCTACGATCGATTTTAGTACGAATACGAAATTCTCGAATAAATCTAAGTATATTGAAATCCGATATTTCTACATAAAGAACGATATAATTGCTAGAAACAGATTGAGAATAGAATCAGTTTTAGAGAACGATTAAATCGCAGATATTTTTACGAAATAATTACTTTACGATCGATTTACGACTCACAAAACTACAATAAGTTTGAATGAGAACTGGTTTGATACAGAGAAAACTGTAGCGCTACTCACGGATTTCAAGAATTAGGACAATAGCAATAAAAAGACGAACTGGGACAAAACGAAAGCCCTTTTAGGCAGATCTGGAGCACTCTTTGACTGTGGAATAGGAGCTGGAAATGCCCTATTTAGAACCGAACTCCCACAGAGAGAGTAAGTCCTTCCTAGTTCTCTATAAGCTCTTCTATGAAGCAGCTGAGACTAGCGCCACAGAGTTTAATGAGGCTCTTTACGACGATTCGACGCTGCAATTGATAAGAGATAAGGGACGATAGATCACAATAATGATTAGTGCGATAGTCACGTGAAGACATTGATTATTTACATCACTTTGGACATTGAAATAGATATATCTCTACAGTGCTCCTCAGCAGGGGGCGTGTTAGACTTTCGAGTGGTTTTAGTGCTGAGTAAGCACTGCAATGGATATAATGTCCCCGCACCTAGCTAGATCTTTAAAACCTAAATCAATCAACCAGACCATCAAGTCCATCGAATATATCACTCAAATTGACAGCTCTTGCCGATCATTACCGGAGGGGCGCGTTTTGTGCCCTCATTTCGAGACAGGCGATGCAGCGAATGCTGTCTACGGAAGAACAGTCAGTCCGTCGAGAATATTGAGGGAGTCTTTGTACGGGCGGTAGCATGTACGTGAGTTGTACTATGTCCGTTCTGCGTCATCTTTGTGCAGCGTGCTCGCCTTCGTGTAATCAAGTTGGGATGTTTTTCTTCGCAATGGGTCTCTCTGGGTTTATGTGGTCAATGAGTTGAATCTCTCCAATGGCTTCTCCCAAACTGTGCCTCAAGTGTGCGTCTTAGGAAGGCTCGACGAGTGTCCGAGTTCTTGTCTAGCCTTTGGGGAGCATATAACGAGGCACTAATGTGTCATGTTAGAGAGAATTGAGGACTGTTGATGCTGTCGGTAGAAAGATGGTTTGAGGCCACACTCACCTTGAGAATGTCTGGCGCTTGTCAAAAGGTTCGAGGTGGAGTATTTGGCGAGGATGCATCCCGTTGTAGTTTATCTTCTGTCTCTCTTACGTCGAATCGGCTTTGGTAATGAGCTTTCGAAAGTCGGCACAAGCTTCTTCACCTATGCCACAAAGCTGCTTACCTTCTCAGAGATGACTGCATCCTTCTCTTTGTCAATAGCGACGATGTTCCGCCAGGACGTGAGATTCCTAAACCCTGATGGCTGAGTGGCTCCATCATGGAGACGGCCCGTCCTTGGGTTCTTGGAAGTCGGAAGAGTAGTCCACTTGGAAGTATTAATGCTTGGAAATAGGTGAGGCTTGTCGTTGTTACTACCACGCTGCCAAGACCTCGAGAGATCTTCAATTCTTCGGCAGCAGCTTTGACAGCTGCCACGCATGCAAGATCGCGATTTTGGGATGTTATGTGCATCATTTCCAAGGCTTCTTGAATCCACTGCCACAGCCATGGGACGGTCATCACCAAATAAAACGTGGGTGATTTGAATTACGTTCATGGGAATACCTTGATGGTTAGCTCTATGAAGGCTATGCGGCGCTATATCCGTTTGCAACGGCAGTCCCGACACAATTGGGCCCAGAAACGGGCACACCCATGCTTAGATTGTCATCGCGCATATCGAAAAAAAAAAATGAACAATGGTACGTTCTTACTCATTGGGTATTCACAGGCGCGTTGCTTAAGGCAGGTGTTAAGAAGCCTTCCAGATTGGCTCCATTTTAGCGCTACCCATCAAGGTGTCCGTTTTTCTCCACCTTGCAACCCACGAACGTAAAACGCACACCTTCAAAAAGAATCCTCACTAAAATCGAAGGAGGTTGGCTTCTAGGATCCTTCTAGCTGAGTGAAGAAATCTTTGATGTGCAGACGCTCTGGCTAAAGCTCATATAAAGAGTTATCCGCCTCGGCTCGTTCCCACGTTACCAAAACCATCGGCCACTCTTTCATTCACAACAGTCCAGGAACAAGGACCGCGAAGATGTCTGCGGACTTTGACCCTCACAATGTGGACCTCACCACCGCAGATCCCACTGCGGTCATTTGTGCTCTTGCTGCCAGCGAGAACGAATACAATGGAAATTTAGGAGCTCGCGTCTCCGCCATCTTCGTCATTGGCTTTGTGTCTTCAGCCGCGACCTTCTTCCCCGTGCTTGCTGCACGCGTCCGATGGCTGCGGGTCAACATCTATGTCTACCTCTTTGCTCGATACTTTGGTGCAGGAGTCATTGTTGCAACCGCTTTCATCCAGTACGTGTTTCCTAAGTCCCCCCTTTAACTCTACAACCACTAACGTCAGCTCTAGTCTTCTCGACCCCGCGTACTCGGAAATCGGTCCCCAAACATGCGTAGGCATGACAGGAGGCTGGGCCGACTACGCCTGGTGCCCCGGAATCGTCCTCACCTCCGTCATGATAATCTTCCTCATGGACTTTGGCGCCGAGCAATACGTCGACCGAAAATACGGCCTGGCTCACGGTCCCAACGTCGAGAACCTCATCACAGACCAACCAGGCCAAACCGAAGGAACCATTGACCAAAACTACAAGCCTAATTCTCGCTCTCTCACTCACCAACAACTCCATTCTGGAGATCAAGACCAAGCCATGCACGACCAGATCGCCGCTGCTCAAGAAGCGAAAGACATCTCGACAAAGAACGCAGATAACAGCGGCGACTCCGTCGAGAAAGGAAAGACGCCCTCCGCTTACGAGATAGAAGAAATGTCCTTCCGGCAACAAATCGCCGCTTTCCTCATTCTCGAATTCGGCGTCATCTTCCACTCTGTAATCATCGGTCTGAATCTCGGTTCCACTGGTTCTGAATTCGCAACTCTCTACCCCGTCCTCGTCTTCCATCAATCATTCGAAGGTCTAGGGATCGGTGCTCGTATGTCCGCTATTCCCTTCCCAAAACGCTTGAGCTGGTTGCCATGGTTGCTGTGTTCAGTGTATGGATTGACGACCCCGATTGCGATTGCTATTGGACTTGGGTTGAGAACGACTTATAATGCGGGAAGTTTTACGGCGAATGTAGTGAGTGGGACGTTAGATGCTATTAGTGCGGGGATTCTGATATATACGGGGTTGGTGGAGTTGTTGGCGAGGGATTTCCTGTTTAACCCGGATTTGACGAGGTCGAGGAATAGGTTGATCTTTATGGTTGTTTGTGTGTTCTTGGGTGCGGGAGTTATGGCGCTGCTTGGAAAGTGGGCTTGAGGTGGGTGGATATGAACTTGTGGTGGAGGGTGGAGGAGAGATATATGGAGGTGGAAAACTGGCTAGAATGCAAGTTGTGCTGTTAGATAGAGTGTATATGAATCAATGACAGGCTACGAACGCTATGTTGCTCCAACAATGATCACATCTCTATTCATATCAAATCCTACACTCACTGACTACAGAAAGGGCGATGGCACAGCAAAGCCACCAACTCCCTGTCGAAAGATAACTTGACGGAGACGCACAGTGCTTCGAAGCAAGAGCCTGTATTTGTACAAGTACATAGACGATAAACACAAGTCGTTCGCAGGCCTCCTCCCACGCTGCGTAGGTATGATTCCAGACATCATGTTTCCAAGTTGCCTCCCATGTCTTCCACGTGATTACTGCAGTAAAAGATGCCAAAACTCCAAACTTAGCAACCCTGCCTCCCATTTCCCAACCCCAACCTTACTCCCACCTAAGCATTTGCCATGATCGCCCTCCGAATTCCAATGATCTTGGAGATATCCAGCTTTTTGTAGTTCTCGGGCATGTGCTCACCACTAGCAATGCACAGGACCTTCATCCTCTTGTCGTATCTCAAGCCCGTCAGCAGCTTGGGTGTGATGAGGAAGTATTGGCTGGTATGTTCCTTGCAAGCGATTTCCACCATTCGTTCGTGAACCATGCGTTCATTGCGAGGGTCCATACCTTGGTTGATTTCGTCGACGACGCGGAAAGGTGATTTTGCCATGGATTGGAGAGCCATGAGATAGAAGATGGTGGACACTGAACGCTCTCCTCCAGATTGGCGGTGTGCGTCTAGAATCTGAAGATCTTCGCCTTTTCTGTTGGGATTCTCAGCAAAGATTGAAATGTGAGTGAGATGGTTATCTTACCTGAACTTGACTTTGATCTCAATTTTCCATTTAGCAAAGTCCTCGTCTTTATTCACGCTGACTGATCCAGCGCAACCAATTTGTTCAAAGTTATATGAGAAAGCATCACTGATCTCGTTGATGAATCTGTCAAGCTCTGGCTCCCACCGGTCACGAATCTTGGTGATGCGACTCTCGAGTTTCTCGAGCCTACCTTCTGTTGCGTTGATCTTTTCCTTCAATTGGTCGACATCACCCTGGAGTTTCTCATACTGTTTGAGGGCGTTGGGGTTATTCAGCTGCATGTACTCAAGCTTCGACTCTTCTGCAGCAATGTCGGCCCTCAAAGTTTCGACAGTGGTTCCATCCGGATAATTTGTGACTTCCTCTTCAAAAGATTTGTAGTCTTCATGAGCCATGATTGTTTTGACGAGTTCCAAAGCTTTTTTGGCAACCGCTTGCACTCTTTTTGCCTCTAGTTCCGCGTTGTTTTTTCGTGCCTCTTCGGCCTCGAGCTCTCTGACTATATCCTCGTTGCGTGCTGTCAAGCCTTCCACGTCAGATTGGGCTTCAATATGCCTGACTTGAGCCTCAAGAAGGTCATCGTGACAGTCCCGAATCTTTTCGACCAGAGTTTTGTATTCGAGTGCGTACTTGGATTTGCGGATTACGGCGAGATCATGCTGATTCTGGAGTTTTTTGACATGGTTGACAAACTCGGCATTTGCCTCTTTCTTGCTTTCCAGGGCTGTTTCCTCTACCCCTGCAAATTGTAAATGCATGTCATGGAAGTGTTTGGAAGAGACTTACGGATCTTATCGGGCAATGCTTTCCATTTGCCATACTCCGTCTGTAGGTCAGCCTTCTGCTTCTTAATCTCGCTCTGCAAATGCTTTGGTTAGCGAAGACCCGGAATATTGCGCAGCATGACCTACGATCTCTTTGCCAATCTCTTTACTCCTCCTCGATAAGTCTGCGATTTTACCTCTAAGAGGCTTGACGATCTGGGTCTTCATGTGTTCTATCTCCTGATCCAACGCCTTCACCTTTTCATCAAGCTCTCTCCGCGCCGAGGTATCAATTGGCTGATCAACCCACCACTTTGCGGGAAGGATAGGTCTCGTCGTGGTAGTTGCAGCTAGAGGTCCGTACTCTCTTCTTCTACTGATTTGATAGCGTTCACTGGCGGTAGTCCATCTATTAAGCCGCTCGCGTGCGATGATTGTTTGGTATTGACTGTCACTAATTTCCTGCAGAGTGATGGCTGCTAGGTGCAGTTTTCCACTGTCTGAAAGCATGCATTGGACAGGTAATGGTCCGTCGATATAATCAACAGCCCATCCGTCCATACCGATCTCCTGCATTTCTTCAGCGGAGATAGGTGCTAGGCGGCGCAAGGCATCGAGATCATGGTCCACGCTCGATCTGATGGTGACCTCTTTTAGTCCCATAACCCCATGCAATTGATTGCTCAATTTGGTGTGGTCATTGGCCGTTTGTGCAGTGATACAGAGAAAATCGGGCTTCTGAAGCATGGACTCGACGGCGTTAACGTAGCGTGGGTCTTTGACAGAACACGAGATCATAGGTGGGGGATACACTTCCATCTCAAACGAGTCCATATTGTCCTGAACCCATTTCCAGGCCGCCGCAGTATCCTTGGACATATGCTCGAGTTTATTGAGTTGCCTTCCCTCTTGCGTGTCGAAAGCTCCTAGCTGCTGCTTTGCCTCGTCTCTTTGTTCCTGAATGGCTCTACCGCGCTGTACCAATTCTCTGTTGCGGGTTTCGCAGTCGTCGAGCTCGGATTTTACGTCTCGGGCTTCGTGTTCTTTTGCTCTCTAGATACGCGTTAGTCATTGGACTCTAGATTCTCGACACTACTCACAATACGCTCGTTCCATTCTGGGCCATCAAACACTACAGGTTCACCGTTTTGACGAGCCCTCATATCCGCGATCTTTCTTTGGATGCCTTGGATCTCCTTCTTCCTGAAATTATTCTCTCGGTAGGCAGCTTCAACTCCCTGCTCGTTAGTTTTGATCTCTCCATCCAATCCTTCGATTTCTGTGGTTTTTTGCTGGGCGTCCTGCTCTGCTGCAGTCAAAGCAGACTTTCGTTGTTTAATTACGGCCTCGATACGACTTGCGTAGTCCTTCTTCTCATGGATCGATTGCAGAGTAGGGTCAACTGTTGCTTTCAACTCGGCGTACCGCTTCTGAGCTTGCTGCTTCTTCTCCTTGAACAAACGGTGCTGCGCAAGAGCAGTATTGTACTCAACGAAGGGTATAGTGTAGTTCAAGATCTCGATTCTCTCTTGAATTTGTTGTCTTTCTTGAAGCTTCTGAACTTCGGCGTGCAGACCCTGCTGACGGGTTTCAATTGTCGCCAAGTGTTCCTTGTCACTGGTAGATTCGCGATCGAGGAGTTGCTGTTCTTTTCGCCACTTTATAAGTAAATTGTGCCAATCCGTCATCTGTGGCTCAGCTACTGCCCTCTGAGTCTGAACGAGTTTTTGAGCATCGTCCATTGCCGCGAACTCTGACACTTTATCCTGTGGCAAGAATTGACACAGATTGTCGACTTGAATGCGATAGTGCTCCATCAAAGCTCGAATAGCATTCAATGATGTCTTCTTCCCATCAAGGTACCATTCCCGGGAATTGCCATCACGAATGATCTTCAGACGTATGACGTGATTGTATGGTTCGTTGGGCTTTTTCTGAAGCTCAATCTCAACCTGAGCCTCTGCCTGACCATGCTTGACAAATTCGCCAATCTGCGAAGCACGACCGAGAATTCCTGGCCCCCATCCTAAACCTAAACATATGGCACACACCAGTGAGCTTTTTCCAGTGCCATTCGGGCCAATGACCATATTGAGACTCGGTCCAGGAAAGAATTCGGCATTCTCGTAAGTGACGAAGTTCGTGAGCTTAACGCGAACGAGGGCACCCTTTTTGAAGTTACCTGAATCAGGGTCATGCGGTTCGTCTTCATCCTCATTATCGGACATATTGTTTCCACCATTCCGATAGCCATTTGCAGGACGAACTTCTGGCGCTGGGGACTCTCCGTCGCTTTCGTATTCATTTGTTCGGGCGCGTTTTCCAGACGCTGAAGGTGTCGTTCGCTGCGAGTCTCTGAGACTGTCGGCTTCCTCATCGCTTTCATCTCGCTGTCGATGTCGCGGAGGAGAGGAAGTCGACGGCATCTTGTCGATTCGAAGGCTGTTGAAGTCGTTCTGGTTGTCTCGGTTGAAAGGTCGACGACGCGTCGCGTTGTGCTCATCGTTTGCTATAGTGCAATCTGATCGGGAATAGCGTGCCATTCACGTGACCGCAAGACGCAACCGCAAGAAGATTTTCCTGGCCACGACAATTCTCGTTGCAAGGTCGAGTCTGGGCTTGTGGCCTCGAATTTCATCAATTTCATCAATCTTAGCCTCAATGAACGAACGCCGATCGAAGTCACCGTTACTTTCAGGCGGTTTCCTGGCAATTGAAAGGCATACGGTGCCGTGATATGAGAATGGGAGCCTGGCTACTTGCATAGAATCGGAAACTCGATCAGTTCAAAGCCGAAGGAGGGAGGGATTCAAGAGGGTACGGCTTCGGCTTCAAGGATGCAATGGCTTCGTATGATCTCAACTGGCTTTGTATCAGTGTTCCGCAAAACCTGGCCAACAGCTATGATACTGACCTACAGCTGGGATGAAACAAGAAAAATAACAATGCTGACGAGAAAGATGCTTTCAATCCATCTAGGCCTTACCCTAGTTTTTAAACTCAGTAACCTGCAACGAAACGGCACGAACCACTGATATATACGCCAAAATGACCCTGCCCCTAAGGTCATGGAACCTTTACTGTAAGATGAGCTGCCTAGTTCTTTAGCCTTCAGGTCCTTTGCCCGCACTCTATGATTACTTGTAAATCGTCGAACTACTTCAATATGCCGTTACATTTTATCCTTCTTTGCAGGAAGAACGAGTGAGATGAATGCTCTCGTCGCTCTGAATCCGGCGAGCATCCTCGCCTTCTCAATCCGCTGGAAGTAGAATGTATGGCATTTTTGTTGTATCCAGTTAAGTACCAATTGTCTTTTGATGCTTGGTAATTGCATGCTCAATGATTGTTCATCACGATCAGCCAGAAAACTCTGCTGAGAAAGGTCGGATGAAAACAATTCATTGCACCAAAGAGATGAGATGAATGCACTCGATATCACTTGAAATTTGGCATCAAAACGACCTGGAAGAATCAATGTCCGTAAAAGTGCCTTTTTGCTAGCCAAATTCCGGGTCGCTTGTTGGTTGCATTCCTTCTTGGGAACTACTGAGCCGAAAGTTATCAACACACTTCAAAACATCTCGCCCACCGAACCTGCATTCCACATTCTAGATTCGTCTCATTGCACCTCAAAATACTGCATAGCATTTTGCGCTTCTTTTAATCCCTCTCTTTGCATCCACTTGGCATTGGACACGCTTCGCCAGGAATTGTAGCTCAATACTTGTCAACTTTATCGGAGGTGATGCTACGCGCGTAGATACGTGCAGGTAACATCTTTCTTACCACAATCGAATTCATTCTGACCCTGGGCACAGGCTACGGGTTGATCGAGTGACTTGACGCGCAACAACACGTCTCCTAAGCAACCTGACCCGTCGAATATTTCCTTCGTCTGCAACCTACGATCCCTAATACCGAAGTGTACAAAGGCTCTAGGCGTATCAGAAGTATTCGGCAATGTTTTCTTGATAAACACAAAGAGGATAATCGAGAACACAAAATGAGCAGTGCTTCGCGACCACCGACGCGCCGACCTGCTCTTGGAGAGGCGACCGGTCGAGTCAATAACACTCAACTTAATACGGCCCCTCACTCGATGAAGAGTTCTTCAATGCCACATCACGAAAGTTGCGGTCCCAATGGAGAACTCTTTGATCCTACCGCGATACCCCCACCTCTACGAGTCAATGCTACACGAAGAGCAGCCTCTGCAGCCCCTACAGTCCCAAACCCGCGTCTCTCAGAGATTATCAAGGAGCAGGTGGAGTCCAAACGCGATTCCCAGATCTCAAACAGCTCAGCCAATTCGGCGGGCCGGATCAAAGTATGTGTTGGTCCCTGGAGGCTCGGACGAACTCTTGGTTATGGAGCTACAGCCCGGGTCAGACTAGCAAAGCATATCCACACAGGGCAGAGGGCAGCTGTCAAGATTGTGATGAAGAGACATGCTCAGATGTCCCAAGCAGGAAGCCTCGCAAATCTGGAACGAGCAGAGATGGACTTGCCAGAAGAAGAGGATGGGGTACGACGAATGCCTGTTGGCATAGAAAGAGAGGTAGCTATCATGAAGTTGATCCAGCATCCTAACATCATGAAGCTGTATGACATCTGGGAGAATCGCACAGAGATGTAGGTATAACTTCTGTGGGACCACTACATTGCTTGGCTAACACTTGAATAGATATCTGGTTCTGGAATTTCTCGAGAATGGGGAACTATTCGACCGTATCTCTAGTGTCGGAAGACTGTGTGAGGAGGAAGCAATGAAGTACTTTCGACAACTCATTAGCGCGCTTGGCTATTGCCATTCCTTCAATATCTGCCACCGAGATCTAAAGCCTGAGAACATACTCGTCTCCAGCGAAGGGGATGTGAAGATTGCCGATTTTGGTATGGCAGCACTGCAACAAGGACCAGACTACAAGCTCACAACCTCATGTGGGAGCCCTCACTATGCCGCACCAGAACTCGTCAAAGGCAATAGGTATCGCGGGAATCAGGTGGACATATGGAGCATGGGAGTTATCCTCTTTGCCATGCTGGCGGGGCGGCTGCCGTTCGATGCCGAAGCATCCCATGATCTACAGCCATTGCTCAAGGTGATCAGGAAAGGCCAATACACCATCCCACCCAACATTGGACCTGGGGCTTCAGACTTGATCAGCAAGATGCTATGTGTCAATCCCAAAGACAGGATCACGATTCCGCAAATCTGGAGACATCCTCTGGTCTCAAGTTACGACTACCTGGATGATTTAGGACGAGGTAATTACCCACAATCTCCCAGCGCGAAGGAATTCGGCCATCCAGTGTCTCGAAGAAGTGATATATGCAAGGACCTTGTCCGTCAGTTGAGATCAATGTGGCATACCCTTACCGAGGAGCAATTGATAGAAGCGCTGTTGAACGACGAGTAAGTCATGATAACCTCCCACAAGTCCGTCCTCTTCCTAACATTTCCTAGACCTAACGATCAAAAGTTGTTCTACAGTCTCCTCAATAGACACCGGGAAGCTCAACTGGAGAACTATACGCCCGACCTTGAATACTCGAACAGTGACTATCATCACGTTCGGCCAGCCAAGCTAACAAAGACGTACTCGACACGTCACTTTTCCCAAGCTCAGTCAAAAGGCCATGTTCGACAAGGTTCTAAATTCACAGTCATTAGCAACAGTGCAGAGACAGAAAAGAGCTACGATCCTTTCAAAGCTTCAAGACCGCAACGACTCAATGCTTCAGGTGCTACTGGTGCCAGAATCACCGTCCATCGCAGCGAGGATGATGAACAAAATCAAGGGCAGTTTAAGCTCCGACAGTCTTCTATGCACTCCTCTAAACATCTAGCTCCACCGAAATACTACGGCACGAGAAGTTCTTTAGCAAGTTCAGTCAAGAGTGGTACCAGTGGTGGCTATGTGCGCCCCGCGAGTAAATACAAGCGTGGTGTGAGCTTCAATCATCTTCGCAATTCTACCGGTAGCATGGGTTCGCCAGGACCATCTATTCGAAACGGCAGACACAGCAGTCATACCGAAGTTACCGATGATGGTGGGGATACGCTTCGTCCAGTGGCTAGCTCTACACGTTACATTCGATCGAGGAAGGCTCAGGCAACTACATCACAATCTGGAAGTCCTGCAAAGAAAGCAGTTCGCGCAAGTCTTATCTGGGGTGAAGATGTTCGTCAACTTAGCAGCAGCTTGGCCAAGGATTGTGACGAGGCATTCAACCGAGTGTCCATGATGTCGACTGAGGACTCCATCGTTGACCTTGCTAGTTTCTATTCCGAGCGGCCGGTCACCAATAATGCCAGTAAGAATTACGGATCCTTGCTTGCACCGAGTAGCAACGCGGTGTCTCGACCCTCGAACTCGAAGCGTAAAGAGTTGGATGATCGCCCACTGCCTCCGGCTCCAGCTCGCACTGAATCAGTCAAGATCGAGCTTGAGCAGCAGAAGTTGCAATTCGAGCTTCGAAAGGAACTCGAGAGTGCTTCAGTACACGGCCATATCGATCGTATGGTTACACATCTTGACGAACTGATGCGATCGCCATCGTCTGTTACAGGAGAGCGACGAGCTTCTTCCGCGCCACTTGACAGCAGGCAGAAAGCTACTAAGCAGTTGCCATCAATTGATGAAAGTCAGGCCGAATACTCATCACCTCCGCGACCGAGCCGCTACCGTAACGCTCAAGCCAAGAGTAGCCGTATTGCTTCTGCTCCGGAGCCTCGTGATGTGAACCGTGGGCAACAAAATGACCGCTTTGCTAGACCAGACTCGGCCTTTAGAGATACCATTCGGGTTGTTCATTCAACATCTCAAAGCCCAGTGAAGATGCCGGCTCCACTCTCAATTAGGAAGAAAATCTCAGTAGCAAAACCTGTTATGGTGTCAAGTGACGAAGGTAGTGAGTGGGAGAGCTCTTACAGCGGAAGCTATCGTCCTTCAGGATTGAATCTACGCCAACAATATAACAGTGGTGCTCGAGAGGTCGCTCCTGGCCTGACACCAATTGCAGAGCGTCAGTTTGATGAGGAAATGTCCAGCGAAAACAACCCTCCTCCGTCAACAACTGGAACAGTAGTCAGAAAGGCTTCGGGTTGGTTCAGACGCAATTCTCGAGCTAGTGATGAATCCCGACTGTCTGCTCATGGTGGTTCTGATACTCAGAAATCTAAATCATCGGGCATTGGTCATCAGAAGGTTCCATCTGACCGCTCGGAAAATATTCAAAACAAGCCCAAACCACCAATTCCCTCGCCCAAGAAGAAAGGCCTCTTCGGAAAGCTCTTCAAGAAGAAATCCAAAGCTGATATGATGGAAGTTGCTGGTAAATGAAGCCGTTTCTATCAAATCTCGAAGTACTAACAAGTGATGCAGACCACGATATCTACGAGGATCAAGAGAGCTTGCGAGAATCTATGGCGAATATTCACAAGTCCTACGTTGGACGAGTCCCGAATGGTGAAGACGCTGGAGCCCGCCAGATTGCCCCTCAACGAAATTGGTTGGCCAAGCTCTTCAATGTCAAGCCCGCCGCAAGATACTTGTGCTTCTCGGTCTCACAGCGACGTGCCCGCAAGGAGATCGTTATTATATTTAGGGACTGGAAGAAGTACGGCATGCGCGATATTCAGGTTGACAAGGCCCGCAATATTGTGTTTGCCAAGGTTGGTCCGAAGAATTGTAAGTGGAAGCACGAGCACAAAAACTTGGACATGTCTAACATCTAGCAGACCTTGACATCAAGGAAGTTTCCATCGCTGCGGAAGTCATGACTGTCATCGAGCACGGAAAGCGAAATCCTCTCAGTATCGTCCGATTCACACAAGAGCAGGGTGCTGCAAGCAGTTTTCACAAGGTCCTTGATACTTTGGAGAACGTTTTGCATGTGAAGGGCTTCCTTGTCAAGGATATTCTGAAGACGAAGAGAATGATCAAGACTCTTAATGCGGCTTGAATTTCTTTTCAGCAATGACTCATGCCTATCTTGAAGGATGAAATGTTGCT
Organism: Acephala macrosclerotiorum; assembly: GCA_014904845.1. Taxonomy (NCBI): domain Eukaryota; kingdom Fungi; phylum Ascomycota; class Leotiomycetes; order Helotiales; family Mollisiaceae; genus Acephala; species Acephala macrosclerotiorum. The sequence goes on from MU119246.1 coordinate 226,010, forward strand.
ATCGTCCGATATCAACACTTCGGATGCAGCTGCTGGACTTTTAACATCGCAGCATCTTCACCCAAGACTTCCGAGTACTGACATGCCCAGGGTTCTTCATTTCCTTGTCTAGTTCAACACTTCAAAACTTGTATGGTTTAAAGGCGAACGATCTGTGATTGCATATTGTGTCCCACGCGATCCTTCTGCTGAGGCTCACATAAACTTCAAGCGGGAAGATCACGATGTGGATTCGCTATAATTGTAGAGTAGGATAAAAGAGTAATGGTCTGTCAGAGGTAGGATAACGTACAAAAAATGGGGAGGGGCGTCACTTGACGCGATGGCATGGACGAAGTTGGGTTCTTGCTTTGTGTATAGGGTAGATGAGTCGAATGTTATGAACTGATTAGATACCTTTTGGCATGGCGACTTGACGTGAATTGGTGAAGTGTATCTGCTGTTTGGGTTTGGAGCTAGCGCTCGTTTGAAACTTGAAAGATGGCATCTGAGGGCGATGAAATGACGGAGGAGCAGGGTACGATGTCCTTCTCTTTTCAAGTTTGGACATCAAATCCCTCCTGCCATTATGTCGGATGAGTTTCTAGACTCCAATTTTGCGGGGCTTTTTGTTACGACTTGCCAGCAGCCAAAGAGCATCGCTCTGAGCCCTACTAAAGACGCTAAGTCGAGATATTCTTCCAGAAATTTTCACCTTTGAACATCAACTCTGTCTGCGAGTCCACGGAGAAAAAGGAAGAGAGAGGATTTCGATAACGTTCAAATAACTTCCCACAACATGAGTCGCGAACTATTGCACACCTCGCTCAAATCAGCGAAAGAAACTCCTTTCGCACTCCTCTAGCTCAACAGTCCACTGTACATCGTCACCTTCCCCAGACTTCCATCACCTTCATCTCTAACTCCATTTCAATTTCTTACGCTCCGAACATCGCACACATCAAATTAAATAAATCATCTCGGGCATCGTTCGGCGATTATTTCATTGCTCTTACGAACCTCTCTACCCTTGCTGCTACAGTTGATTATATATCACAAAGCTATCTAAAATAATTTCTTCTGTTAGACAGAATCGCTACTCCACTTCCTCTCCTTCCTTCCACCTCCACCTTTGACACGAGGACAGAAGCAAAGAAGCACGAGTCTAGTGGCCGGTACCACGTCCACCTTCTTTCTTCTCACCAACTCTTTTGCCACCATCAACTCACCTTCCTTCCTCAAAACTGCATCTCCCCAACGACCTCTACTTCTAGACTGCAGAACAAGCACAAGTTCTAGAACCAAACATCATATCACGCACGTCCTTGAAAAATTGTCCGATAAATCGCTCGTACCATTCTGAATCTCTATCCATATTCTCGGTCCGCTACCGTGGTCTAGATCTTCAAATCAGGAGGAGCTCGCTTCGGGCCGACATCATTCTTGACCCATCAGATATTCGATGGAGCGAGCAAAAAACCAGCTCAATGACTCGCTAGCAAGCTAGGATTTTAGTGTTGGGTAGTATTGTGATAGTGTGGGAGATGGGGCTCGGAGTCTGCGATGGTCTGGATTCTGAAAGTGGTTGACAGGTGATGGGAGGAGGGGTGAGAAAATCATGAATGGGACTTTTTGGTTCGTTTGGTTCGTTTGGATGGGTCACGTATGCGATGTCAATTAATTCGTTAGATGGTTGGAGCTTGGGGGGAGGGGTACGGAGCCGTGGGGGAGATGAAGATGGTATGATGAGACCGGTGACGAGACGGTAACAGCCGGTTCTAAGATGGTGGGTTGGAATTTCGGACAGTGGAGGCACTTGAATGCACTCGCGGCTTAAGTTACTGGAGGGGAATAAACTTACTCGGAGAAGTCTTATTTGCGTTGGAGTCATTTTGGGGTTGGAGATGGGGTTGAGTTTAGTTGATATCAAAGGGTAATGGGAAAGTTACGGCGATTTCATGGGGTGAGTTGGGTAGCTGTTCTGGGGTTGGAACTTGCGCGATATTGCGTTATGGGCATGTGGAATGGGAACTTCGAAGGGAGTCACTTAGAAACTGAGGAGGTTGCCTACATATCTACTCGAGTCATTTGCCTGATCCTGCAGATGTAGCAGCACAATGGTGGAAGGTATAGGGGGAGTTGGAGACCTGATGAAAGCTGGAGAAGTGTGGTTTGCCGCAGATGCCAGTGATGTGATCTAGAACACTGACGTACCAAGGTCTTATCGCAGTCTTTGATAGCAATGGCGGCATCTCAGGTCTTGAGCGACATCGCCGATTGTCTACAATCGCAATCAGCTTCTGAGATACTGATCCAAAGCCGTCGGCTTTGGAACTCAGCGCCTACGGCCTCGGGTAGCACGGCGGCAAAGCAGGTCTTGTTCAGAAAGGAAGCGGGATAGCCAGACACATGTTCAACGTGCTCGTTGCGGGTCTCAGAGTGCTCAAGCCTCACTCTGCTAATATTGAGGGCTGAAAGCGAGGCGGACGGATGAGTTAGCCAGTGGGACGTCTTCCGGAGCCTGAGCTTGGGGGTTAGAGACAGAATATCGAGACATTGAACGTTTGTAAAGAGTGATTAACGGGCTCTGCATGTTTGAACGTTGTCCGGAGTTGAGTGTCGAGATACTCGTAGGTCTGGAGCTGGAATAAGGCAAATGGTACGAGGAAATGTTCGATTCTTGTCTGTGAAAAGGAAAGTTGTCTTGCTGGATACCGGGCCGTTAGTTCGAAGATGGTGAAATATGCAGGAGTACCAGAGAAGCTCAAGCTGTGGCAGCCTTGCAAGAGGACAGTGGATCGGTTCGGCATTGACTCGAGGAGTTTGGAGGCTCGAGTCCGGCATTTGGTTCCGGATGCTGCTCCTTTTCATGCAGCGTTTTGAAGTAGTACTGAAGGCGCTCCTTGTTCTCGATGACAATTTTCTGCTTAGTACCTGCACGCTTGGCTTCGTTGACGTTACGCCAGTGGCATTATTGTCGAGAGTTGCCCCCGAAGGCTTGCCTTAGCGGTGAGGGGCTGATATCCCAAGCTATTGGCAGGTCGACGCGGTGGCTGCAGAAACATGCGATGTGATGAATGCCAGTTTGTCCTCCATAACCGGCAAGAACAAATCCTGGTTGGTTCACCAGAGATGTCTCTACTGCGGGTAGAAAAAGCAAAGACGACAGAGAAGCAGCGGGAGGCTTCCTGCTTCATGCTGTCAGCTAATGATGTTTCGTAGTATACTAAGCCTGATGAAGGACAAGATGTTCGTTCAATGAGAGGATCTCAAGCGGGGTCCAGAACTATTGTTTCAGAAATTGGCAATCGAGAACTGATGGAGTGGCTGTATACTCCCCTAACGCCTGCCGACAGACATCCTGCACAACTGTCCTCCCGCCTCCGTGCAAACGTCTTGACTCGAGAGACCCTGAACTGATGCCGCCTTCGATGCAATGGTAGGTCAGGGGTTTGAAGACGTCTTGTGATGTAAATAGTAACGTCTCGAGATGAGATACTCGGGATCGTTTCTATTCATAGCAGTTGCAATCTACAATTCCGTTCCGGTAAATATTGCTGCAGGCAATCTCTCGAATCACTAAGGCGATCTGGCTAGCCTTTTTCAGAGACCGGATATCTTGCCAAGTCCTGCTTGAGCAGTATTTGATATATTCCGAAGAAGTTGACGGATAGGAAGGACTTGGTCCTCCGGATGTCTTGGACGTCGTTAGCCGCAGTGAAGTCGAAGAAGTTTAAACATCCCAGATTCCGGTATGGGAGATGCGGGGAGGAGGTTTTGTCCCGTTCTTGTGAAGCGGGTAGGTATTGCTTGCTTCTTCAGGGGGTCGCCATTTTTCTCGCCTGGCTCACCTGCGGGAAGCGGATAAACTGAAAGCCACGGGGACGCCGCCACTGGCTCGTGGAATTCGGGATGGTTCATGTAGCACAAACATGGCTTCTTGGGTTCAGATTCTGCGGTTGTCCGTTGGAATTGATTGACGTCTGGATCGGAAGGCTCGTCGAGATGCTCCATCTGTCGTGCTGCTACACGCAACACAACTAAAACCTGTTGCCCGACAAAGTGAGATGAGAAGGCTCTGTCACCCTCGAGTCCCTGAAGAACCCAGTGCCGTGGGTCTCCTTCCCGTGTTCTATTCCTGTATCGCGAATAGAGTTCGCTTACTAGGGTTCTCCGCATGGGCTGCTTTCATCGGGAGAAAGGCAGAATTTAGGGCAAGCATTCTGATAGGGCTCATGGATGAATCTTATCTTAAGCTTTGGTCCCTGGGCGGTTTCCCCAGTCCGGAGTGGTCATGTTCCAGCATAGGGTTGGCAAGAGCCTTTATACAGAGGGGGTGTCGTGCTTGGAAGGCTGGCGCATAAATCGTGAGATATAGCAACTTGTTGCAAGGGTCACACACTTTGCGAAAAAAGAAAAAGGAAAAGAAAAAGAAAAAAACCTGGCTGTAGTTGGCTGATGTGGAAACACGCCCCGTCTAGTGCGGCTCTGTGGGTGAACGAGCATGTCACTCTGGAATTGGAGGACATGGGTTGGAAAGTGCAGGTGTTTGAGGTTTCTCTGGTTGAGGATTCGAAATTTGGAACTCCAAACAATGTAGGAAGGTTGCACCAGGCCGGAGTATGATACAGTTCGAATAACAAACAACGGCACGATAAAGATGTAAGTTGAACCGAAAATTCTAGCACGTATCGATGTTCTTTGTCGTGATTCTGGAACTGGGCCATGCTCGGAAGGCGCGCTTGGTGCAGCCGTCCCTTCCCAGGTGTTCGGGTGTCGCTTTCAAAGTCTCGTGGGTTGCTGCTGTGCTCGCTGCTGAGTTCCTCGGCATGGCGCGGTATTACTAGGGATATATTACCGGTGGTGGGACTTCTAGAAGACTGTATATGTCATACTATTGATATTGTACTCGAGGGAGAGCGACTGCGTTCCAGCCGGCTGTTGGGCATTTCGACTTCTCACTGGACAAAATGCAGATTAGGGTTGCAGAGCTAGATAGGTCCTTCTCGTGTGAGTGATATCTGTGAATAATAAGCACAATCCTGTACCAATTCTAATATCTGATGACCCCATGCGGACAAGCTGCCAGGAGATGCTGCAACTTCACGGAGCTGAGTGCTAGGTTGAGCAAGATGGGTGAGTTCCGTACCCCACGAGCTCGGCTCGACTTCTCAGCAGCCACTGAGCCCATTGCATGCACGGCTCAAGTCCCTGCTTGTGGGCACAACGAGCCTCGTGCTGATGACAGTGCGAGGGTGGGAAAAAGGCGGTCTGGCTCGCAGGGAAGCCGCGTTGTCGATGTTGGAAGAGCGGGAAGCGCGACGAAAGAGAGCATGGCCGAGGGTAAATTGGCAGGGTTACATAGTAACACACCAACAGGGCGTAAAATAAGGTAGGCTGATCGATGCCCTAGCATTTGACGGCGTCGGAAGCGAAGATGGGCGTCGAAAGGAGTGGGAGATGGTGGGAGATGGCGCTGAGCTTAATGTGAGTGTCGCCTGTGGCGCCAGCGTATTGCGTACTTCGGACCATTGATCTTGGGAGTCCCAGAACTACGGAGACCTCGACACTTACACTCTTATTTCTGGCTCTTTCTGACTAGCCCTACCAGATGTACGGTACGAACGACTTTTCTGGGTGGGACTGCGCAAGACATGTTTCTCGTACCGCAGACCTCTCGTACCGCGTTGTTTGTCGCTCCTGGTTGCCGCACACTGCCTCCGACCAACACCTTCCTCGTGCGCTGAGACACATCCACTCGTCCACTCATCCACTCATCCACTCATCCCCTCCACTGATCTGGGTAACCGTGCATCCAAGCTTAAATTCGGGATGGGGCACTCAACGCACCAATCTGGTTGCTGACCAGCATATCAACGACGGCGGATTGGGCAGAGGAAGAGAAGCGCATCACGATCTAGCAAATCGAATGGCCCGGTCTAGAACATGCCTGAGATGAAGGTTCTGGGGATCTAGCCTGGTTGGGGGATGCTAGACGGATGCGAGAGTAGTTTTAGGGTTCATCGCCGCCGAGCCAGAAGACGCGGGACGAGCATCCTGCCGACTCGACTGCATCAACAACACCACCACGATCTTGACGATACCATGGCGGCAACTGTACCGGTTTGCAGCATTGCGAGGGTGCCATTACTGCTTTGCGATAGAGGCGAAAATGCCCCTTCGCGAGCTCTCCAATAGTAGCACTCTCGCTCGCACTCGCCCGTGCTGCACCATGCAAGTGGGCTGATGAGGGGTCGCTGTCACCCCTGCTGCTTGGGATTGGGGCCGCAGCCGGATCGCTTCGAGTCCTTCTCTAAGAAGATAATTTCCATGCCGCATCACAGCTGAATCTGGGTTGAAAAGTATTTATGGAACAGCGTGGATCACAAGGCTGAAGAAAAGAAAGAAAGATATGCAGCGCAGTGGGGAGACTTGACGGATGAGATGAGATGAGATGGGATGAAGTGGCAGAGCGTTGTGTTCTGCTCTTTGTCGCTGCTCTCGCATTTTTGGGTCCAGCCATCACCTACCGCGGTCTTGGCCTTGGTAACGCAAAGCTTTCTATTCTGACGGCCAGGCTTGCTTGCGCTCCCATCAAATCAATATCAATATCAATATCAGTATCAGTATTATTCCTTCATCAACACAACACCAAAGTACAGGCCCAGCAGGACATGACGGCCGCGTCCACTGCACTCGCCTGGGATCGTGTATCGGAACCGTCCTCGTGAGTTTCTTAAGCAATGCAAATAATAAGAATCCACGATGGCCTGCTCCACCGCTGCACTACCCGCAAAGAGCAACAGGCTACAGGTAAGCTCGGCGACCTGTTGACTAAGGACGCTAATCACACCAAACCCCTGGGAGATCGTTGGTCCATGCACGCCGGGCTCTGCGCCGGAATCCCAGAAACCCAGATTGACCAGGACGGAGGGCAAAGGCGCGAGGAGGTGAAGTGCCTCTTACGCTGATCCGCACGATTATCGAGAACAGCACTTGTTCACCACGAGACTTACCCCTATCGTCTCATGAGCGCTTGCTTTAGCTTTTGGGAAATATCTCCTAGCTATGCCTCAGTCCGTTTTCAGATGGTCTTAACTATGCAGCACAGCGCGCCAGAAAGGCGGGAGGTCGTCATGATACTTTAGTCAAATATTAGGAGCATTTCATTTCGATACTTGCCACCGCCGCAGAACGAAAGAAAAACTCATACGGGCGTAGATGGTACAGTAGAAATGACAGAATGATGCGATGCTCCTCTCCTCCTCTTTGGGACCCCTGTTCGGACATGGCAAGCAGTGGCCCATGCAGAGGTAGGTCTCCGTTTCAAGAGGCAATCAAGTCTAGGAGAGGGAGGGATGGCGAGTGCTCCCCAAATCTACATCCCGGCCCCTATCGCGACACAGACAACCAACCACCCAATGATAGTGGGCTCCTCGTTCGGTTCAGGAGGTATTCCGAAGAAGAATTGAATGAATTGAAATCTCTCGACCTCATCCATGCGCTCTCTTGCTGGTGCCCATAAAAAAGTCGAAAAGATATCTCCATGCCATGCTATGCCATGCTATGCCATGCCATGCCATCCTTCCCAGACATGCTCGCCCCCCTGCTTCTCTCCTGCTGCTTCTCTTCCCCAGCTCAGCGCTAGCCAGCCCCTTGGTCGCCATCCCGCTCTTGCTGCTCTTCAAATCAGGAGTTCGATGCGCGCCTGGCTGCATTTTGGCTCCGTGGCTTGCCTAGCAAAAGCCTCTGGGCTGTCATGGGCACTTGCATGCGTCGAATGCCTGTCAAATGCCTGCAGCACACTGGTCCCATACCAGAACGAGGGGAGGGACCACACTGCGGTCCGCGGTGCGACCAAGAGCGAGCGAGCGAAAAATAACACTCGACCAGCTGCGCGGAAGAACCAGGAGCAGGTGTCGAGTCGCGGAGGTGCAAAGAGAAGGTCTAGACGGAGCCAGGCCGAGGAGAGGAAGGCATTTCCGCTCTCTGGATCTCGAGATCTCTTCAGCTCGCGCTTGAACGGATGCATGTTGAGTACAGTAAGTAAGTGCGTGATGAGTTAGGACGCAGGCCCGATATCACCCACATATTCAGATACAGTACCTCCTGCACCATCCTCCGTCCAGATACAGATAACCTCCAGAGACACGGTTTCCCGGAAGCTGGCAGTGTTTTGGCTCACGTTGGCGGCTTTCCCTCTTCCCCTCGACGCCTCCCCCATTGAGCCCAATCACGACTACCCCCCTTCAACACGCTGTGTTTAAGCTTCTGCCCCAGAAAGCCCATTTCTTCACGCAGCGTTGCACGGTCTCTTCAGTTCACGGAGCCTTCCTCGCTCGCTGGATCCCTAGTCCACCGCATCTCATCCCGCCGCCCAGGAGCAGGGGGCGAGAAATATAATAAACTAACCCCCAGTAGAGTTACAAACTGCCCGATTTGTCTCTCCAATACTTCCTGCGCCTCGACAAATAATTGCAATATTGCGTTGTACGACGGCCCTCGCACGCCAGCTGCTGCTGTCTGGCCGGCAAGCTCCAGATTCCAGATACACCCGACTCGCACCATCGAATCACGATCCGGCGCGGTCCTCTTCATCGTGCTCCGGCGTGTCCCCAGTCCCAGTCCCAATCCCAACTTCTGCTCATTGTCTGCCAGATCCTAGACCTTGTCGCCGTCCCAGGCCTAGGTAGCGTCGCGATCCCTGGAACAGCATTCACTAGATCGCGTCGAGCCTGTTGCAAGCTAGCTCTTCCAGCCCAGCTCCAGGGCCAGCACCAAGCACTCGATCACTTTGCGCTCACATGGCGCTGGCTCCTCATGCTTAACTTTAGTCTTTTGCACTAGACCCCCCTCCCCTCTGCCACGCTTCCCGCCTGGTAATCAACACCATCCAGCCAAATGCTGGCAGCGTACACAGACCATACCCAGACCCAATAAGCTACATATATCGACAGACGCCTCCCCGGCCGCCATCCAGGTGATCGACGCTCCACATCCATCTACCCAGGCCTGACTTTCGACGCCGACGAACTCTGCTCTCACTCACTCGAAGAACAGTATCGTGAGCTTCAAACAACAATTCAACTCAACTTGTTCTTCTTCTAATCTACTACTACTACTACTACTACCCCCTCCAATACCGCCGTCCTGGCTTTACTACTCTCTACTCCTTCAGTTTTCGAGTCCATCGGACCCCACCAAACATCGAGTCTTGCCTCTTTGTTTCCTACACGTCAAGCACCGTGGACTTCGCAATCATCTTCCATGATGGAGACCGCCCAGAGCTTCACAGCTCGCAGGTCCGCAGCCTCCAATCTGCCCGCATTCCAGCTGCCTCCTCCGGATCATCTGTCGCAGCACAAGTATCCAGCGTATGCTCCCAGCACCACGCAACCAACACCAGCAATGGTCAGCAGTGTTCTCACGCCTCCGTCAGGTCTACAAAGTGATCTCAGCCCTTTGGGCGCCGCGAGTGTGAATAGTCAAAGTTCTGGAAGTTCAGCAGCGGGCGTTCCACCATATCAGCCTATGGGCTACTGGCAGGCTCCAGGAACCAATGGCGGCGCATACACTTACAGCCAACCACCACCAATGCCTCCAACGTTTGCGCAAGGACAGCAGAATTACAACAACATGGGACGCCCTCTATATTCTCCATCCATGAACTTTCCAAATCGAAGTACGAACTCTCCTGCCTCTGGCGAAGGACTACCTCCACCTCCATACGACATCAGTCTCCCTCCATTTCCTGCCTCTATGTCTGGCGGCGGACAACCACAAAGCTTGCCACAACTTGCGCCTCAGCAGCAACAACAACATCATCATCAACAGCAGCAGCAACAGCAACAACAACAGCAACAACAACAACAACAGCAACAGCAGCAGCAGCAACAACAGCAGCAGCAAAATCAACAGCAAAATCAACAGCAGCCTCCACAACAACAAAATCAGCCACAACACCAACAGCAAGCAGTCTCACAAGCGCCACCACAAGGCCCACTGCATGCGCCCAATAATTATGGTGAACGACCTCCTCCAACGCCCACAAACTACTACACGCCTTCATCAACGCCTCAACAATCATCCTTCCCCGCATACGCCCAGCAATCACCAACTCAGCAGTCTCCTAATACTTCTTCCGCTCCTTCGAATCGCATCTCTCCAGTATCAGCTCAACCTCATCCCTCAATGGCCGCACCTCAAGGTTACCCTCGACCATCGTATAGCGGGTACAGTCTCCCTGCAATGGCTGGTCCGATCATGTCCAATGTCCACAGTCCAGGAAACCAAATGGCACTCGTTGGAGGCATGAACATGCCATATCCACCACATCAGATGGGGGCGCCAATGTATGGTCACCACCCGCAGCAACAACAGCAGAATGATAGGCCATTCAAATGTGACCAATGTCCCCAGTCATTCAACCGAAACCATGATTTGAAGCGACATAAGCGGATCCATCTAGCTGTTAAGCCATTCCCATGTGGCCATTGCGAGAAGAGCTTCTCTCGCAAGGATGCCCTGAAGGTTCGTTCTTTATCCGATTCTAACTAGAAGTAATTGGTAGCAGTTTCAGGGCTGACTGAACGAACAGAGACATATCCTCGTCAAAGGTTGCGGCAAGACGACCAGCGGCAACACAAACGCCGGTGGAAGTCAATCTCCCGTCGACAAGAGCGAGATCATGAGCGATTCGACGGAAGGCGGAAGTCCAGAGATAATGAAGAAAGAGTTGTAAATCTCCTACTATGGAGTCCATATCGAGGTGCACGAGTCGATCTTGCGGTGGGAATTGTTGGGGTTCGGCACCGGCGGCGTACATTACGGGCTGTAAATCCGGCTTCCAGCGATAATTGCTTCTGGAAGTGCACCAAATACCCGGCTGGCGTTAAGTGTTGATTTGTGTTTTTCAAGAAAGTCATGGGAATCGGGACGAGAACGAGTTGACGATATTTCGATCTGGAGTTGGTGTTAGTGATGGACTTTGAGAAGGTACGGACGGGAAATGGATGGGATATGTGAAAAGTGATTTTGGTTTCACGATTGAAGGACCCCTTTGTATGTTTCTTGCCGGAAGGAGGCTGGTGGTACAGGTGTTGTTTTCTTGCTCGATGGTACGTTGGGAGATACTTCTCTGCAGCGATTGTGTGTTTCTTCCTCAACTCTAGCATACCTTTTTCTTCTTTTTCTGTTTGAGATATCCGATACTATTCGGTCCGGTGGAAAGGACGGATGTATCTTGTTTGATGTATTTGTATTATTCCAACCGATATGAATGAGATAGGGGCGTTGAGACTAAGAAGAATTTGTTCGCTTGACAATTGTGATTTGAGAATACTGGAAGTACGAAGTGGGCAGAGTTGAAAGGAGGAAGAGCGAAATAATGTTAACGTCAAAAGAGGAAGCGAACCCGAGGAGGAAGATTTATAAATATTTATCCAAACGCCCAGCCACCATCTCGCACCTCGCATATCGAACGTCAAAATAAACAACAAACACCAATGCCATACTTGACGCCATCCAGCGTAACCGATTGTATTCTCCACAGTTTCTTTCTATATCCCGGTCGAGGGATCTGCCATCAGAACGAAAACAGGCATCCACCTGTTTTGCTGCTGCTGCAAACGAGACAGGTAAACGCGATGCAGATCTTGGAAGTCAAAAGGGTTCTCCACCCAAGAAAACAAGCATTTATTCGAAACGTTGCCCGGATGACGGAGATCCTTGCCTGTCAAAAGGTTCCTAGGTGCCCAAACTGTCGGGTTCGAAGACTGAGCCCACAAGGCGTGCAAGGTTCTAGCATTCAGCGTGGGAGAGAGATATCGGTCAACTGCCGGATCGACATCCACATCCAAGGCCATCCCATCCACTCACTCGAGACATCTGCAACGAATCAAATTCCCCGACCCAAGCATCTGGTACACCAAACCACGCCTTTTTCAAACCCCAGATCAGGGCACCCGGCACTTGGCTTTTCCCAGCTTTCTCCTCAATCCCAGCCAGAAAATAATAACACCGGTGGAGTCCCGAAGCCCAACGCCACAAAACCACAAATTAACGTTCCCAAGCCCTCGCTAATGCAAAGCGCTTGTGGCGCAAGGAAAACGCATAGCATGGCTTGGCGTAACGGCTATCACGGAAACATGCTTCCTTGATGCTTGTCTTTTGGGCGTTTTGGTGTTCAAATCCCGAGTGCTTGGTAGGGCTCTGCGTTTGCATGGGATGCGGGATCTGAGGTGGAGAGATCAGATGAAGGCGGAAGGACGGGCAGCTTTCCAAGGAGATGGTAGCGAAGCCACTTCAAGGTGAAAGGGCGGAAGTAACGTTGCGCGCTGTTCAGGGTTTGAGTTTATATGAACGACGCGAGTAAAAAGTTTTTGGTAAGGGTGGAGAAGTTGCAGGGGTTGCGATTGCTGTGCCACATGAGATGGTGTTTATATGTTGACCGCTTTCTCCCTGTGAGTTTCTGCGTTTGTTCTTGATGCTCGATTCGTATCTGTTCGAAGGCCTTGGTAAAATTCCAACTGTCATTGTTCGCGTCGTCGTCGGACATTCAATACGCTGAGATGTTCGAACTAGCGAGGGGTAATGAGGAAAGATGATCGTCCTGACTGAACGCTCGACATTGGCAGAAGCGGAAAGTACGACGCGATCATCCACATTCTCGACCACGAAAAGCTCCTGCTCGAACAAGACATTCGGACAGAAGAGGCACCCCTGCCATCTTCAGCACTTCGAGGTTGATATTGAAGACGTTAAGGGGGTTTCGACATTTAATCCTGCGAATGTTCCATGTCATCTACAGCCGATCGAAGCATCACCCCACACACACCCTCGAACTCCAGAGAACGATTTTCGATCCTCGAATCCTGCAAATATATTCGTCTGTGAGCGAGTGTTGGCACACTGGTCTCGGCATGGGCTTCGCGAGAAAGGGTAGATTTTAAACGACATGTCGTCTTTCAGCGGCCCAAGAGTTCTAATCCTGGGGGGTTTTTGGTATACTTGCGCAACTCACGGGGTCTGCAGAAGCAGGAATATATACCCAAGTAGGTAGAAAAGAAGATGTGGGCACATCGAAGTCAAAGGCAGCAAGAACGCGAGTCCGGCGTTAGGTTCTGCTGCCTCAACGCTCTGTCTCTTTCTCGTCTTAGCAGGCCTACTGGTAGTCTTGATGTGCTCTTCGTTCACAGATAGATATTATTATGGACCTCTTGCACTTTCACGTCGTTAGCAATCGGAAAGCCGCTCTCCTTCCTCGAATGGAGGAGTGAGATATCGAGTTTTTGGGGAACGAAGCTTACTCAATTTAAAGTTAGCGGATCATGGTAAGTGGACTGGCCCCAACACTGGTATGCACACAGGAACGAATAGATGGGAAGGAAGAGATCGAGATGGACGTTGGTGACCGCCGTACAGGCCACTAGTTTTCGTACTGCCTCGTAGACTCCGGGAGATGTGGAGAGGAAGTGGAGGGAGTGAGCTGATGATTGTTTGAAGTGAATATTGGAACTCATTTTAGTTCGCTTTGTGATATTCAAGTTGCAGAGAAATCTCGTAAAGAGAGCAATAGAATAGTCGCCGAATAAAAGCCGAGATAAGTTAGAGTGCGGAGAATGTGAGAAAGCAGACTTCGGAAACCGGAAAGTGGAAGAATAATTTGGATGAATGCCGAAGTTGGTGAGGCTCCTAATACCATGTAAGGATGGGTAGAGCTGGAAGAGTTTCTTTCGCTGATTTGAGTCGCATGTTGTTCAACGAATGAAGATATCTTCGAGATTTTTTTCCCTTTAACTTGATGCAATTCGATCTCTGCGGGCATCGTCGCATTCTATGTATGAAGACTTCAAGCGTTCCGAGTGCTTATAAACAAGTTATTCTGAAGTGTTGCCCTTAGTGTTGAGGTTCGAGGACTTTCATGGCCAAGTTACACATGAGGAAGTGGTCTCGAGGGAGAAAAGTTCCAACTACAGATGCAAGATTGAATTAAAGTGCTTCTCTGTTCACTTGAGGTTTTCTTTTCAGCGTTGGTTTCATGCGAATTCGCTGCTGTTCAATGTTAAAGCTGTTTAACCAATTGAGATGACAAGTTCCTGTTGCTCGACATCGAGGTCCGAAGAGCAGTATAAACATCTTCGCCGACTTAAAATTTGGCGAGGGAGTCGAGACTGGAGGCTGGAACTTTTTGTAAAGAATTTCGATTTCGATTTATGAACAGGACGGAACTTGATCGTCGAGACTCGAGTGATATGCCTATCCAGTAAACTTGTTTTTGTCGGCGTCCGTCCATGAGCCTGCACTTTGAATCTAAGCAACTCCAGACGTCCAACAGACACGACTTCATCGCAGTTTGACAGCATCAAGGGATTTTTGTCGTGGACTGTCTGATCTCTTCTACAGGTAATCCTCTCTGGGCGACGAGAGGTGCTGGTCGCAGAGAACGCACAAGGACTTACTCCTTCAACATTGTAATTCAGTAGGACAAGAAACATGAAACGCAGAATACCATTTAAACCAAACTAATAAATGAGTTCTTGGAAGATCCACTCAAATCAGGAACTATCTCCTCACATTCACCTCAACATCGCCTCCGCCTCCAGCCTCAGCATGAGAAATTCCCAATCAAGCTAGCTCAACCCTAGTTACCCTACACCTCCCAAGCGCTATATAAATTTAAACAAGCAAATCAAGTACAAGATAAGTAGCTGGACAACCTTATAGAAATCAACACCTAATGTAGCTGGTCACTAGATCTTAGAGTTGTCCTGAAATTACGAATGCTTATCTGCCCACGTTTAAAAACCACACAGGCTGTGGTTTTATAAGAGCTTCTTCTTCGGAAGAAGCTTGGACTTTTGCTGAAAAATTCGTCTCGACCTGAATTTTCATCGCGGTCATTTCAAAGTTTTCTTGGTGGCCTCGCTTGATGGCAGCAGGAGCGACGCGATCTTTTGTGCCGACATGGACAAAGTCTCTGCGCGTGCAATAACGCCGTTCGAACCATGTTTAGGAATGATGGGAGATCAAACGCGTAGGTCTATCGTGCAGGAGATGCCTCTTGGGCATCACATCAGCGAGAGCAAGTCATCATCGAATCTTCAACATGTCGTACAAAATTTACTGTCGATTTGACTTGAGGGTGACTTGGTATTACACGTTGAATGAATGAGTGGTGAGTTAGAGAGTCAGGGTTTGGATCCATGATCGCGGGAACAACGGTGTTTCCCCGAGATCAGACATGATCTGTCAATGGGATAGGAGATTGCGATTGACGTCCAAAGCCAAGTCGTTTCACGTGAGTCTTCCTGAGGATGAAGAACGCCCAAATTTTGTGCAGAGCCTGGCTCAGCACCAAAAAAAAAGTTCTTCGAGTGCAAGTAACTTGTGGTATCTCTGGAGACAAGAGAGTTATTAAAAATCTAATGAGTTCATCGACATATTGTCGCGTAAATCATGTGATACCCCTATCCATCCCCAATTCACATGTCGATCCTATTTTTGTCAATTTCAGTCAAGGAAGGCTCTTCTTCCGAGAATCACATTTAGTCAAATACCATGATCTCGGAAATTGAGCTGAGCCTCAAAGATCTGGAAATGGACATGCTCAACAGATAAAAGTGGAAGCATGGCTAAATACCCGCAGGACGACTAAAGTCGTCAATCTGCGGAGACTGCCGATCTATCATCAGAAACTTTACCCATCGCCAGATGTGCTCCTTTTGTGTTGGCTAAGCTTTGCCAGGCGGCATGCCCCCCCTCCTTCTGGTCAGGTACTTCAAAGTGAAGATCAACGTTTTAGGATCGAGGATATTTAACCGGAGGCGGAATGGTAACGTATTGGAGACGAAGACCTGCGATGTTACTATGAGTTCGGGACATCAGCCGAGAGGATAGCTATCCCTGAAAAGCTTGGAGATGGGTATATGAATAGAGGTAGCTCTTGAATGTCGAGAAACAACAATTGAGCAGCAAAGTCTGGGACGGGTTCGACCAACTTCTCAGCATGAAGTCAAGCTTTTTGAATGTGGCACTTGCTGCTTTGGGCATATTCTTCAGTCCAGTAACTTTTGTGCCATGGGCTCATCAACAATGCAAGTCGTGCTCTTCGTTCTGCAGAACCTAATCTAACCTCGAAGCAGGCAATGTTCCAAGTAACTTGACCCTCTACAACAACACCAACTCCCAGACCTGTTCCAATTCGCCGGCGGTGGACCACGAGTTACCAACAAGTCACAGTGGGACTGCCGCCGCCAACAAATTAGCTCCCTTTTCCAAAAGTACGAACTCGGCCACCTCCCACCAAAGCCCTCCATCCTAACCGCAAACCTAACCAGCACCACATCACCGTCCACCTACAACTTCAACATTAACGTCACTGAAAGCAACAAATCCATCTCCCTCTCAGCATCAATCATCTACCCAATCTCAGGCCAAGCTCCATACCCAGCCGTAATCGCTTACGGAGCCCCCAGCGTCCCAATTCCCTCAACCATAGTAAGCATAAACTTAAACAACGACCTCATCGCCCTCCAAAACGACGTCTCTTCGCGAGGAATCGATAACTTTTATGACCTATACAGTTCCAACGCAACAGCATCAGCAATGACAACCTAGTCCTAGGCCGTATCCCGTATCATCGACACCTTGGAATCCCTCCCCATCTCCCAAACAAAAATTAACACCTCCTGTCTCGGGATGACCGGCTGTTCTCGCAACGGGAAAGGCGCGTTAGTAGCAGGTGCTTTCGAACCTCGCATCGCACTCACGATTCAACAGGAATCTGGTTTGGGAGGAGATGCATGTTGGTGGCTCTCAGACTTCGAACAAGCCTCGGGAAACATCGTCCAAACATCGTCCGAAATCGTAAGCGAGAATGTCTGGTTCTCTATCGAATTCGACAACTTCGCACAGTATAAACCTGATCTATTGCCATTTGATCATCATATATTGGCTGGGTTGATAGCCCCGATAACGATGTTGCCGATTGAGAATACGGCGTAGGGGTGGTTGGGTCCGCAGAGTAGCTTTGGGTGTATGAGTGCGGCGAGGAAGGTGTGGAGTGCGTTGGGGGTGCAGGATAGGATGGGGTTTAGTCAGGATGGGAGTCAGAGAAGCACGTCCGGAAAAAGAAGAGGGGAGGAAGGGTGTTCTATTAGCTACGTAGAAGTTACGACTATAACCACCCCTAGCGGGTGTTACGTTAGTAACGCTACCTCACGACAACTCCCTTCTATATGCTCCGTGCCCCTACGGAGCTATAATGACCCTGAAGACACGTTACAAATGCCCTAAACGTAGAAGTAATGATATCGATGACACTCGAAGTTAAAGATTAAAAGAAAAAAAAAAAATAAGAGAAAAGTAACGCGAAATAATTGCTTCCTACGTTATAATACCGAGCAGTTGTCTTTTTTCCGCTACGTCTATAAGTGACTTTTATGTAAACTTGCATTAAAAAAGCGAAATACAAGTTCGTTAGCTCGCTTTTATAAGCTCCTATATTCGTTGCCGAGATGTAAAGTTGAGGGAAAGTAGTGCCGATAACCAGGGTAGGTATAATAATAAGATAAGCTTAAAAGGTAAAAAAACGAGTAGCTAAGTAAACACGCTCGAAGTGAATAGATAATAAAGTAGTTATTAATTAATCGGTATCCGAATTAAATAAAAACAGTTTATTAGTGTCGAGTAGATAATTGGAAGGTACTTCGAATCTCTTTTTTTTAAACTCCAAATTGTGACGAAGTAACCTTTATGAAATAACTATTATTGGTCTTTAAGAACTCGGGAGGGATATTATACTTCTTTTTTAGAGGTGCCGGCGACGAGTAGTGTGAATAGGGACCATTTTTGAGACGCTTAAAAAACGAATTATAATATGATACAGATTGGGAGAGATTACGCTTTAAAGGGGTATAGCCAATCGAACGCGAAAGTTCGAGGTATTCCTCCCTAACTTTTCGGGATTACAAACTAAAGGAAAAGGTATTGCCGAATAGACGTCCTTTTTTAGCGTTAAAAATGTTTTCAATTTCGCTATAAGTAGTATTAGTAGCGTCGCTACGTCGTTATTAAATAAACATGCGCACATTATACATGCGTTCTCTATTAATAGCTAGGAGTAGGATACTATATAAATCGACCTCTTTACTATGTCCCCAGTGTAAAATTCGAGCGCGTGCAAAAGTTTCTACATATCTGGATGCTTTAGCAGATCAGGCGATTCTAGCGCAGTCATCCTTGCTCTAAGTCTCTCTGCTTTGGAGAGCACGATTGTATCTTTGGGCGTTAAAAACGCGGTCGAAAATCAGATCCGAGATACTGCGAACCTCGTCTTCGGTGAAGTTTGCCGTCGTAAGTTTATTGTTTCGAGTGAATGAAAATTCGACTTCGGTTAGAGCGGCTTGGAAAGCTGCTCGCACCGCCTGGACTTGGCCATTGGAAAAGTTGTTTGCTAGTGCTATTTGGCGCGGGGCTGGAAGTAAAAGTGCGAGAGATATAGCAGATGACTTTGACGCTGCTGCTGCTGCTACTGCTGCGATTGCTGCGAAGGCCGCAGGGGGCGGAGAGTTCGTAAGTTCTTTGCCGCCGGGGTTGTACTTTTGCATAATTTGAACGAACGCGTCCGGGAAAGCTGGATTGGGCTTGGGGGAGTCGGAAGAGGAAGCGGAACTAGAGGAAAAAGAAGCATTCGTTGTAGCAGACTTCGCAAAATCTGAAGCAAGAATCGGAGCCGCGTCGAGATCGATATTTAAGCGCGCAGCAGCTTTGTTCAGAAACTCCATCGAATGTAAAAGCTTGTTCGCTGGCGTATCATCGTCTCGTGCGTTGATTGCTCTGTGCTTTCCGAGAGAGGGTATGAGTATGGTGTAGTGTAGAAAATGGGGGAGATGTGGCGTTGCTGACGTAACACCCGCTAGGGGTGGGAGTCATAGTTTTTGTGCGTTTCCGGTGGATCAGCAGCCGGAGTTGACGGCTTTCTTGAAGAGGTTTTTATTAGATGGGGAGGGGGTTGATACGAATGTGTTTAAGACGACGAATGAGACGTTTGATGAAGGGAGGTGGATTGATTGGAGTGTGCCGAAGTTGTATTAGGCGGCTAATTGTGCCTCCTAAAAAACAATAGACAGAAAGTGAAGGAGTGCTGAGTTTCAAAGATGTTATGAGATACACCATGTAATGATTGAGAACTAGAAGGTTTCGGACATTCTGCATGCTTCAAGTTAGAATCTGAGAGCATGGCAGGACGGACAGTTCGCTTCCAAGTGGAGGATGAGCATGTGGATCTCCAATTCTCAAAGAGAATCCTGGGAGGCTTTCTACTTCGCAGGACTATCTAGAACCACACAGTAAAGATCAAAGCGGCTGCGCCAAAGAATGAAGGATAGAGTGTAGCCTTGCGACACTATCTAAAAAGGATCAATCCTAGTAATCCTTGTGATGACCGAGGTTCCTAGAAGGATTGGCAGTATCAACACTGCGACTATCTGTCAGCTTCTATCCCTGTGGTATGAAGCCTTCACGGATTACTGACCTCTATCAGAGATGTTCATCCTAGAAACCGACCTCAAGGATCTTGTTCTAGCATCCCGATCACTCTCATAGTAGTGCGTGTGTAGGATGGCACTAGCCTCTGGATCGAAGATGCCGACTTACGTCTCGAGCGAGAAGCTTTGAAACTCGATCCTCCGTCCGTATGGCCATTTCGAGGTAACTTTTGCGCTGCGTCAGGGTCTGCTTCGTGATGGGTGACGAGGATTTGCGCAATATATTCTCGGATGGTGGATGGTGGATCATTGTCTAATGGTATAGATTCTCCACTCAAGATAATACCTTCTGATACTAGATATTGAGTGTCTCTTTGGCTGATTAATTAATGCTGAAGGGTTGATAAAAGAAGACTCAAGATAGAAGGCTGAAAATATTTGGGTAAGGCGGCCGTTCGAATGCTTGTATAGGACCGCCAAGTCACCGCATTGAGGCTATGCAGCTTTGAACATACCTCACCCAATGATTCAACATCCTACCTGAAATCCTTGGATTTTGTTGTCCTGAAACAAGAATGGACTATAGTATTATCTGTCAAGAAATTCTGGCGCTTGCCAATCAAGTCCCCATTTCTCCATAAGGAAAAAATCGAAGATGTATCATAAAGGTGCTAAAAAGGCAACAATCAAAAGCACAATTATACACACATCAATTCATGCTCAACTGTACACTAGGACTCTACCTCTGTCGCAAGAAGTAAGCGTCGTCCAAAAGGTATATTCAGGAAACTTTTATGTGCTCCCCCATCTATTTCTTGTAATCTTCAGGACCAACCATCAACTCTGGTCGAACAAGGGCATCGAACTCTTCCTCACTCAAAGCCTTGAGCTCCATAGCTGACTCCTTGAGAGTTAGACCCTTTTTGTGAGCGTTCTTGGCGACCTTGCTGCACATATCGTAGCCGATCTTTGGGTTAAGGCAAGTGACCAACATCAGGCTGTCTTGAGTCAGTATGATGAAAGAGATAGGCGACAAGGCAACTCACGATTCCGTCATGATAGAGGCGATCTTCTCCTCATTGGCCTGAAGACCAACAACCAAGTTTTTCTCGAAACTCTTCATTCCGTCGCTCAAGATACGAATGCTGTGTAGGAGGTTTCGAATGACCAAGGGCTTGAAAACATTCAATTCGAATTGACCGTTCATACCACCAATAGTAGTGGCAGTATGGTTACCAACGACTTGAGCACAGACCATAGTCAAAGCTTCACATTGGGTGGGGTTGACCTTTCCAGGCATAATACTGCTTCCTGGCTCGTTTTCAGGAAGAGCCAATTCTCCAAGTCCGCAACGAGGTCCAGAACCGAGGTATCTAATGTCCTGGGCAATTTTGAAAAGAGATGAGGCGAGAGTATTGAGGGATCCTGAAGCTTGGACAATAGCGTCGTGTGCAGCAAGAGCCTCGAACTTGTTGGGCGCGGTCTTGAACTCGGTGCCGGTCATCTTGGAGACCTCCTCCGCAATCTTCTCAGCGAAGCCCTTGTAGGTGTTGAGACCAGTTCCGACAGCAGTTCCACCTTGGGCCAGGAGTCGCAGATCGGGAAGAGACGACTCCACGCGCTTGATTCCATAATCGAGTTGCGCAACATATCCGGAGAACTCTTGCGCAAGAGTCAATGGCGTCGCATCTTGGAGATGTGTTCGGCCAATCTTAATGATCTTCTTCGCCTCGAAATCATCAACCTTAACCTGCAGAGCGTCACGGAGAGACTTGATCGCAGGGAGAAGCTCGCCCTCAATCTCGAGAACTGCCGCAATGTGCATAACAGTGGGGAAGGTATCGTTGGATGAAGCACTCATGTTGACATGGTCATTCGGGTGAACCGGCTTCTTGCTACCCATCTTTCCTCCCAGAATCTCAATAGCTCTGTTCGAAATGACCTCGTTGGCATTCATGTTCGATTGTGTGCCTGAACCAGTCTGCCAAACAACGAGGGGAAAGTGTTCGAGGAGCGAGAGGTCCGCGACCTCTGCAGCAGCTTGTTGAATAGCCTTTCCAATCTTCGGATCTGTCGCATGGTGAGCTTATGTCTTATTCGTATTCCAAAGTTTATGTCGTACCAAGGCCAAATTCCATATTGACAGTAGCTGCCGCGCCCTTCAAGATTCCGAATGCCTTGATAATTGGAGGAGGCATGCGGTCTTGCGGCTGGTTGATCTTGAAGTTCTCCAACGACCGTTCTGTTTGTGCTCCCCAGTACTTGTCTGCCGGTACCTCAATTTCTCCAAAAGCATCGCTCTCTACCCTGATATCTGCCATGTTGTATGATGTTGCGTGAAAGCTTCTCGAGAAGCGGGGTTGTAAGATTTGCGAGGAGTGGGAGCTTTTGTATGCAGCCGAAACGGACGACTGTGACCAAGGCCTGCTTGTATATATCGATCGTGAAGCTGAACTCGAAGGTTGATTCGTGAATGCGGCTTTGCACGAGGAAGAGAGGGAGGCATGAGCTGTTGCCCTCGGTTTAGCAGCTGACAGCGGAACTGCAAAGACGGAGCTGCCTCTTGCCGACCGGAGCATCATTATGGCTTTGGGAAACCTCGGAAAAGTGTCAACGAAGGTGTAAATGGGCCAATTGAAGGCGGAGAAGAGGATCTGATGTCAATTAAGGACCTGGGAGATGTACAATGGCTGTTGATGTCGCTATCTGTCAGATTGTGCAACGAAATCAACATAGAAAAAAAGTGCTGAGCTCGGAGACAAGGCACGGTGACGCGCCGATGTGCCGGGGTTTGAGAACGGGAAGAGCCGGGACGAGATCTGACCTCGAACTGCTTTGATGCTTCGAACTTGAGCATTATTCTATTTATTTTGAAGCTGTTTAGTTTCTCTGAAGATTAGAAAAAGCGGCCAAGAGCTCGCGGATAGACTGACGTTGGAAGACAAAATTGAAACGTGACTGATGGTATCTCGTTGAGTTTCTCTTTCCTGTCGGATAAAGTCTTTCCCCTCGACAAATTTTTATATCTTCAAGCTCAGAGCAGAAATCGCGAGAGACGCCACTTCCTACAGGCTTTAGAGATTTAGAATTTACGGTTTGTTTGCAATGTCTCATTCGTCCGCTGACCAGTCACTCAAATATCGCACCCCTGGATTTTGCAAACAATGTATCTTCATTACTTTCATACAATTCTTCAGGGGAATCAATAACTCGCTATGCAGCGTATATCCACAAGAACTCCTTTTCGACATGTAAATGTGCCTCCCTACCTCAACCACACAATACGCCGGCCCATGCAATATATATTCATACAGGTGTTTCCTCATACCCAAATAACCGCTACATCACAACCATGATAATGACATGACCAATGCTGATAGCCCGGAATCCACCATCCACCAGGATTCAGTCTCCCGGCAGCTCTTCTCCGTATTTTTGCTCTCACTAGCAGTCGTGGTCTTGGACGCACTCGCCGCAACAGCCAAATCAGACAGACTACCCACGGCCCAGCCCAAATCACCCGTCGAATTCTCATGCTCAATGCACTGCAGCGTATCGTAACTAGGGAGAATTTTCAGGCCATTGTTCGCCAGACCCGTACTAAATGTCTTTTCTTGGTAATCGATGAACAGGTACACTTGGCTCAGGAATGGAGCTCCAAGAATAGGAGATTGGTTTTCATCAGAAGCTGCACGGATCGTAATTAGTGAAGATGGAACTATACCTGAGAGTCCATTGGTGAGGGTAGTGATGAGGTCTGAAGAGTTGGTTGAGGAAGAGAACTGAGAGGCGAGAGCAGATGGCAGTACGAGATCGAGCTCAGAAGGTTCAACGCAAGCTGTGAACTTCGTGTTTAATGTCTGCGAGTCTGTCGACAGACGCAATGTCCACTTCCCATAGACAATGTCGTGGCAATGTCCATTCCTTGATAGGATATGTTTCTTCAGAGAAATTTCCTTGCAGACGATCTGTAGAATATCCACTGAGAACAATAGAGCCATTTTTCCCGAGGTCTGCTCCAGCTGCTGCAGGTGCACCATAGTAAAGCCCTAGAGTCCGCGAAGCAATGAATCCGCCAGCATACAGCATGTTGATGAACGTAGAGTTTGGTTCCAGTCCAGAACTTGATCTTCATGCTTATCCACAAATCCGTATAGTTGCTTTCGACCCATTTCATAATGATTGATCCTTGTGCCTGTTCCTGAAGTCGTACTTGCCCCATACGTCTCTGGCAAGACCAGCGTCGTGGATGTTACCCCATATTTCACATCTGCGTTCTGCACTTCGCTGCTCGTCTCTGCATCTTCGGAAATCATAGTAACCTTTGCAGGTGAACGACGAATTGAACGTGCAGCACGAATCCTAGTTGGTGTTGTCTGAACCACTAGAATTTGAGTTGTACTTGTAGCCATCGGGACATGGCGCGTCTTGTAAGCCGCTCGCAGACGTGGAGATGTAGGTTTGGTTATAATATGTCGAGAGGACGGTGAGGAGGGGGGAGGGGATAGGATCAGCGTTGTTTGCGGGTCCCTGTAAGGAAATCAGCACGTCTCTTGAAATTCTTGAGAGCAGAGGGGCAGAACTTGATTGACTATTCTTGACTTCCTACCCATAGAAACATCCCTCTCTGTGCAGCCAGAGTCGTTCGAGGACCAGATATTGTTAAGTTCGAAGCGGAGCACATCGGCAAACCCAAAATTATCAGCACATTCCCCAGTGATCCACCATGCCAAAGGCGATGCGAAAAATGAAAGAAAAACAGCAGAATCACGAAGGTGGCGCAAAAACGAATGCGGTGGCATTCTGCCAGAAATTGAACGAGTGTCTTATTGAAGAAAGGACATTGCGGTGTTGAGAAATATTCCTCGTGGAGAGCGCGATTGACATCAAGGGGCGTAGCAAGGAACCACGCCAAGGAAAGGGTCCAGAAAGACGGAAGTCAGGATCCGAGGCGAAATTTCTGATCGGGATTCTATCTCGTCTTTGGAAGAGAAATACAAAAGAAAAAGCGATGAGGATCTCTTTCAGAGCTCTCTTGGCCAAATGCACATTCTATATGGTGAGGTTCGAGCTATTGTGGGACAAATCGGTGGAAAAATCTCGCTAATAATAGGGGGTATCCATTGATCAAAAGTTTGGGAGCGCTGGTTCGATTCTACACCCGAGTCCATGATCTTTGGCTCAGCAATAGAAAATTTAGGTAAAGCTGAACTAAGACCACTTGAGTCTCATTTGCATTGAAGCTACGTCTCTGATAAGGAATGCTTTCAGCGCGAACAGTTTAGACATAAAGCCTTAGCCACTCGTCTTCAATCACGCCTCTTCTACTACTCCGATATGCGTCCCACCCTTGGGAGGCTCTCACATACCCTGCTTGATTTGGACCCAGTGAGCCTCTCAACCTTCTGACTCTCAGCAAAGCCCCCGGCCTGAAATTATTTGCTTGTTGAGATATGCGTAAATTTCCTAGACAAGGAGTCGCAGGCAGACTTTCTTTCCTCGGAGCTTATTGCAGCGCGCTTGGTCTTTGATGTCCGGTTTTGCTGATATTCGATCTCCTGATGGTCGACAGGAGAAGTATCCATTACCATTCGCAGCCCGTGTTGCTTAATCTCAAGTGCGAGTCTTGCGATCGAGAATGCGATGGCGAGGAGCATCATTGCGTCGTCCCATCCGAAGACTCGGTTCCTGAGGCGGACGTAGGTAGATTCGAGCAGAGGTTGTGATGATGGCTATGCTGGTGAGTATTCCGACGATAACCATAAGCGTTGGTCCTGCGTTCTCCATCGGAGGGGGACCGGTGCGGAGAGCGAGCCAAGACGTGATGGTGTTGATTAAGTTCTCATGCTAATAATGAGTGACTTGAAGACGAGACTTGAGCCTCAAGGTAGCGAATGTACTCTGATAAAGTGCTAAGATGCTAGAAGCTTTGATGGAGGGTGGAGCTGGGACTTTAGAATAAAGTCCGGGGGATACCCTCGAGAACATGAGTCGATGTCACCCTTAAATAAATGAATATAGAGGAGTGGTGAAGGAGACCAAGCTTTGATGTAAAGAAAGAGAAACCGGAAGGATCGGATAATTGTAACTCGCACTCAAGCTGTCGCGTACAGATACCTCCATAACCTAAATTGCTCGCTTACAGCAATTGAGATGATGAATTCAGCCCTAGTCAGGTCATGGATCTGAAGCAGAACGCAAGTGAGCGCACGGACTTGCACTCTAAACCGAGGAAATTACTCGTCTATCCAATCCGGCATGCCACTCAATGAATACACGAGCAGGGCGCAGCTTTTTATCCTCTGCTTCGGTTATGTGACTTGGAATGTTTCTCGAACGAAGTCAGGTTTCCGAAACTGCAGAACTTAGTGCTCCGGTGGCCGACTGATTATTCGTCGTTGCATGAGTAGAAAAAAGTCAATAAATAAATCGGAAGCACTCTGGACCCCGAAAGAGAAGAGAGCGGTTGGCTGGGGGAAGCAGCCTTGATTGGACACTTCGTTGCGAAGCTGCAAGGGACGGGTGAGGAGACTTTTGCCTATGAGGGAATTTGCGTCATGCACGGTTCCAGACACCCGGTTCTTCGGGACGTCGAAATCTCAAGTCAACACTGCCGTTTGGACTTTTGGGAGAACGTCAAACAGCACCTGCCTTTGCTACTCAAGTCCTTCTCGTGAAAGGGTAGCGCGACCCCAATATTGTCTGTCTGGACTCTGAAGGCTCCGTACTTTAGGGCTAGCAGCGCGACAAGCCCACCATCTGTGCAAACTGGAACAATAGCCTGAATTGAGCGAACATGGCCGTGGAACTCTAGGAGATTGCGCTAATTGGCTCAATCCTAGGCTCAAGAAAAACTCGTCCACTCGCCCGCATGTCGCAAGCATCGCTTAGCAGTCCTTGTCCGGAGTCCAAGCCGAAGAATATGACCGATACCGATGAGTTTGGTACCGAGGGCGCGGGGGTTTTCCATTTAGAAGAGAGTTGGTGAAATTCACTAAATAGAAAACCTAGTCAGCCAATCGTATTGTTCAATTCTAGGATTTATACTTTACCTCACGCAAAAGAACCAATCCGTGTGCTTTTGACAGCTCGGTCCACAATACCAGGAGAGTCCGCATTAGCACAATGACGATCCCTATCGTTGCAGTCAATATTGGAGACGACGGGCTTACCTTGGATCCGGCTGCTGTTCTTGATAAAGCTCCGCCATCTTGGCACCTGAGGTAATCTGAAGGAACGGATGAAAAGCGGCGGCGCTGCAGTAATTCCTGTCTTCCCATGTCTCCTCGGAACAACTCTGTGTTACTTAATGTAAAGAGTTGGGAGACGTCGATCGCATTGTGCCGTCCAGTGAACGTCGTGTGAGGGCTGATTCATTTGACAATTATCCAATCCCTTGCTCGTCGACAGTTCAAGGCTTGTGTCCTTAAGACTTGGTGAAGTAAAACGGATTCTCGCTGGTCAGCCTTGTCGCCTTGCTCCATATCGAACATGAAGTTTGGTATCAGAGCGCTTCTGCTCGGAGCTTGCCCGTGCGCTGCTGGCTCCGGTGCAGCTGTAAAAAGGAGTGCGTCAAAGGGGTACGATTATGTAAGTAACAGTTCTGTGAAATAGCACCCGTCCCATGCTTCACGCCTGGAGTTTTATATGATCTGACAATGCATGTAGATCGTGGTTGGGGGTGGAACGGCAGGTCTAGCTTTGTCGACTCGACTCAGCCAAGGTTTACCAGATTCAAAAATTCTAGTCATCGAGGCTGGACCGGCCGCTCTAGATGAGCTTGGTATCAATGTCCCTGGCAAGAAAGGCTCAACTCTTGGAACGAAGTACGATTGGAACTTTACCACAATTCCTCAAGTAAATGCCAAGAACAGAGTTTTCGCTCAAAACCGAGGGAAGGTTCTCGGAGGATCATCTGCTCTCAACCTTATGACCTATGACAGATCCACCGTCAACGAGTATGATGGGTGGGAAGAAGTTGGCAACCCTGGTTGGGGTTTTGATGACTTTCTCCCAATGATGGACAAGTCCGAAAACTTCACGAGCGCAAATACAGAGTGGTATGATGGAGACGTCGGAGTCAACACGGATGGACCTGTCTGTGGCACCATCAATCGATATATTCCTGCTTTCCAAAGTGGATGGGTTCCAGTACTCAACGGTCTCGGGATCGAAACCAACAAGGAGTATATGGGTGGCAATATCTTGGGAGTTTCCTACTCTTCAAGCAGCATTGATCCAACCCACTACAATCGTTCATACAGTGCCAATGGGTATCTTCCACTTGCAGGATCTAATCTCGTAGTCTTGACGGCAGAGACGGTAGTCAAAGTCAACTTGACGAAAGTGCGAGGTGCCTATCGGGCCACTGGCGTGACGTTGGCAAACAGTACCTTCATTTCGGCGTCTCAGGAGGTCATACTCTCAGCTGGTTCGTTTGGTAGTCCTGGTCTCCTCGAGCTTTCTGGCATTGGAAATAAGACTGTGCTTGGTAGCGCTGGTATAAACCAGCTCATTGACCTTCCAAGTGTGGGCGAGAATCTCCAGGACCATATTCGCATCCAGACATCGTACCAACTTAAGGACAATTATACCGGGGTTGACCATTTCAGGTGGAATGCCTCGTATGCAGCGCAACAACTTCAATTCTGGGTCGATGGCAAATTCTCACAGTATGACTATACTGGCTCGGCGTACACGTTCCAGACCTGGAATCAAGCCATTGGGAATGATTCCGGACTTCTTGCACTCGCCGAGGCAGCAGCTAGAAACTCGACATATGCTGCGGAGAAGAAAAAGCTTGAGTGGATGTATGATGATACGATCCCACAAATCGAAATAATCATGTCTGATGGATATACTGGCGTGAAAGGATACCCGGCGGTCAACACCAGCTTGTATGGAAAAGACTTCCTGTCCTTCATTGGAGTCGTCATGCATCCTTTCAGTCGTGGTACTGTCCACATAAATGCCTCGAGCCCTCTTGGCAAGCCTCTCATCGACCCCAGGTACTTCAGTCATGAGTACGACCTGCAAGCAGCCATCGCAGTAGTCAAGAAGTGCCGGCAGATAGCACTGACGCCACCAATCCGAGATGTGTGGGTTTCCGAGTATGAACCAGGTCTTGACAATGTGAAAACTGACGCGGAATGGAGAGACTTCGCCCTGAATACGACCCTAACAATATACCATCCAGTCGGGACTTGTGCCATGCTTCCAAAGAAAAAGGGTGGAGTTGTGGATTCGAAGCTTAAGGTTTATGGGACCACGAATCTCCGAGTCGTCGATGCCAGTATCATTCCCGTCCTCATTTCAGCACATATGCAGACAGCAGTGTATGGCATTGCAGAGATGGCTGCGGAGATCATCATTGATACAGCGGACTCCTAGGCTTTGCTTTGAGAGGATGGTTGTACAGTAGATGACACTAAAAGTACATCTAGACATACCGTGAGCGCTTGTCAGGCATTGAGGGATTCTTGTATATACTTTGAAAAGAAGACATTTGACGCTACGTGAGTAGTAGACCAGGAAAATGGTGTTCATGGCTGCTGTATGATTCGTCCTCTAGAGTCAAACAATTGTGAGTTTGGTAGTTTCTTTGCAGAGCAATAGATGATGAATCGAAGCGCGAAAGAGATGTCGGCACCTTCCGAGAAAAGGCTAGTATCTATGGTTAAGGTGAAGCTTGCCAACCCATTGACAATCCTGATATATTTTACCAGATTCGATTTCAATGTTCATTCTCGTGTCAAAAGTTGCGCAAAAGTCCTTGAGGCTCCAATGACGCAGCCTGACGTTGTGCGGAAGCATGCACCCGTTCGTCCCCTGCACTCGATTTTTTTACCCTCTTTACCCTCTCGACACTCCTGGTCTCTCAACGCCTTCGTAAAAGTATCAGACCCTTTCTCCCGCAGTCAAACCTTCATATTGAGACTTCCCCGTGCCCCACAATGCCCCGCAGCCGTAATGACCAGACGAAATTCTCAAATCCGAAGGTAAGCTGTCCCGACTCTTCACCAAGTCGAGCTCAAGTTTGCTAGCAGGAGCTTCATGAATCCGATATAGACACTTAGTACTCTTCGATTCGGGCCTATTTTGATGCATCTTGGTTGGTCTTGGTTCAGATTGTCGATAGCTTGAATGGTCTCCAGATCTACCCCGCAATAGCATGCTCTGCTTCACGCCAAATCCCATGGAATGGCTATTTCTCTTGATAATCGCCAGTCTGCCCATAGTTCGGGACCGAGAGTAAATGAGAGCAACCTATAAAAACTTCAACCCTTGCTCTTAACTTCTATATTGTCCGCCTCTATAATCCAAGTTCTCTTTTTGCCCCTCATGATGTCAAATAGTGTCATAGCCCGAGGTGGCTTCTACCTCTTACTCACGACACTGACGCTTAATACCTGTCATGCGGTAAGATCTCTCAAAGTAGACACCACAGTTGAAACTGTCTATGGTCTAGTCAACGGCACTCATCCAGAAGTCGCTCAATTTCTCGGCATTCCTTTCGCAGAGCCACCTGTTGGTGACCTAAGATGGATGCCGTCAGTTGCCAAATCTCCTGTCAGCAGCATCAACGCAACAAAGTTCAGCCCATCATGTCCACAATATGACACTTCGATCCTATTGGTGTATGAGATCGACTCGAGAGACTTCTTGATCTTCGATCCTACTTCCGAGGACTGTCTGACGTTGAGTATCTGGGCACCATATATATCAAAGTCGAATTGTACAGAGAAACTGCCTGTCATCGTGTGGATCTATGGCGGTGGCCAGTTGACAGGTGGTGCTCAAATCGAGTATCAAATACTCACTCCGTGGGTACAGAGAAGTCAGGCTCATCGTGGTCCAGATAAAGTTAGCAGTCTTCCACTACGTTCAAAACCCAACACTGACACTATCTCAGCTATCGTCTCAATATCTTTGGAAACCCCCATTCAGCAGCTATCAGTCCCATGCTCAACCTCGGCCTTCTCGATCAACGACTCACACTTGAATGGATCCGATCGAACATTGCCAATTTCGGAGGAGATGTTTCAAAAATCACACTCTGGGGACAATCCGCTGGAGCAGGTTATACTGACTACTACAACTTCGCGTACCCCAATGATTCGGTAATTTCTGGCATCATCATGGACTCATCGTCAGCCATCGAACCAGCCCCAAGTCCGCATCCACAAGGATTGAACTTCACGTTTGTAGCTGGAAAGCTTGGTTGTGGAAATTTAACCGCTTCTGATGAGCTTGCATGCATGAAGAACGTCAGTCAGTCAGACATTGAGGCGTTCTTGAAGTCCTATCAAGATGCTGGAACGGCTCCTAGTATCACTTTCATACCTATCATAGACAACATCACACGGTTCGAGAACTATACAACTCAAGCCTTGGCAGGAAACTTCTCAATAGTGGTGAGTACACTCTGGAAGCCATTACATGACCGATGCTTACTCGAATAGCCCGCCATCCATGGGACGAATAATAATGAAGGCTCCTCTCTCACAGCATGGATCAACAACGGCACCACCTACAACCAAACAGCAGCCAATGCCAATACCGTCCAACGCACCTGTTGGGCCCAACAAACCACTCAGTGCGTTCTCTCGTCTCTCTCTTTTAATGTTCTAACAAGGTCCTCTAGTAACCGCTACGCAGCCAACGCTACAAACTTCCGCTACTACTACACCGGAAACTTCAGCAACATCTCTCCTCGCCCCTGGGAAGGTGACGGGCTCGATTGAGTTGGGTTTATTTGATGAGGATTGTGTGGGGAGTGCGACGGTTAATCTTAAGCATGGAGCAGTGCCGCTGGATCATAATTCTGGATTATGAGGGGCTATGGAGGTTAGAGAAACCCTCTTGTCTATTTTCTTCATAGCAGTAGCTTTATGTTACCAGATTATCCGAGTTGGCAAGAGGAACCTACCAAATACCCGACGCAGTTTGCGACAACACAAAGGCTCCCAACTTTGACATGGAACGCAAGTCATATTTTCTTTCCCCTTGCAACCAATCGAGCTTTAGACATTCCTAGAAGCAGGTTTCCCCAGATACAGCTATACATGACAGTGGCTTCGTCTTTGCCTTTGATGCTACCATGGCATGTTGCATGATGCGATCAACATCCCAATGTCCCCATAGAAATTGGAGCTTCTGGATAAGGAAAGCTCTGTAATTTACTGAGACAATCGAAGAGCTGCTAGCTTTGTCACCACAGATCATAAATACTTTCATTGGGCTGCTCAGAGAATCTCAGTGACGAGATACCATCAACTAGCGCACTGAATGAATTCCAAGAAATGTCCTAACGAATCCAGAACATTGAAACCCACAGCAAAGGCCGTAAATACGATACCTTCACCATCTTCCCAGACCACCCGCTCGAAATACGACAAAAGATATGGCGCGCCGCCCTTCCATTCTTCTCCCGAATCATCGTGTTCCAACCATTGATCAAAATGTGGGATTTATTTGACATTCTAGCATTGCAACTATACCAACCGAGGGGAGATAAGTAGCATGCTCGCATTTTCTCTGATACAACACTGCTTTCTATCAACCACGAATCTCGTTCGGACATTCTACCGTTCTACTCCGCTCCTTTCAATCCCGAAATTTATCATCGCGGCGAGTCATCTAATTTGATGTTCAGTAAGGACTACGATACTGTCTTCTTGAACTCAAAATTCACCCTTTCGCCCAGGAAGTTCAAAGCTATGATCGAGCGTCTCTGGTATATCCTGGGAGAGAACCCTAGCCTTCGCCATCTTGTAGCGAACGACAAAATTATCGAGACACTTTCCTCCGGTGTTAAGCATGAGACGGATTTCAATCCATTCGCCAATGTTGAGGAATTGGTTTCTCTTCGGATAGACGAGGGACGGGTATTAATGCCAAAGGATCTGGAGGTTAGACATTCGAGGGACTTCGTTGAGTTAGATCAGAAGCTAGATGAGGTGCGCAAGGCAGATTGGGTGAAGGAAGCAAGGATTTGCAATTTGTGGCAGGAGTATGAGTATGCATACAGTCGTCGTCGGTTTTGGGAAAGATTTGAACATTGGAGCTGGTGAGAGACTTTGCGAATGTGTAAAAGCTGTCACAACACGTGGGGAATTGAAGAGGGCACTTAGGTTGCATCGCCGGGCCTCGTAAGGATGATTCTAGGATGATGTGTTCGTTCCTGCCTTGCCTCGTGAGTTTAAGAGAAGGGCTTTCTCCTAGACAGCAGTTGCCAGACTTACAGGTGTTTCAATCCCTTCAATAGCCCTCTTCGAATCTTCTCAACTCTGGGAGTAGCTGTAGTCGAGTGATGGAAGTGGGGCAAATCGCCACTCGCTTAAAAAGGGGTAGATCATTCAGACGCTCTGACGCATGATCTTGATGCATTGCAAGAATGGGGTCCTAAGGCAGTAGTTGAGGCATATTTAAAAAGGCTCTTAATGCCCAACTTGTTGGAGTGGAGGGAATGAAAATAGCATATTGTTTTGCGATTATCCACTGAGGGCATGACATAAAGCGATCTGCGTACGTACCCTTCCGTCAATCGAACACGCTCCTAATACTTGCTGTTTAGGTGTATTTTCTACCTCAAACCCATCGGTACTGTTCGCCCTCTCATACAAAAGCTTGCGTTTCAGGATTTACCTTCTGGAACGCGATGACTGGTGGCACCCAGTCCGGGTTCCTCGACCGAATCAAAGCAAATTCCTCCTCATTATCCTCCATCACAGCTTCACTGTCGTCCATCATTCACTGCTACATAATATAATCTACTTCAATCTCACCAACTCAGTAAAATCCCATGCAACGTCTTCGCTATCTTCCGTAACACCCACGGAGTCCCACAAATTGTGGCATTTGAGGGCATATCGTTCGATGAAAGCCAAGCCCAGGCAGTCAGAAGAGAATACGTTTCGTATGATAGTCGTAAGATCCGTAAACCTATCCTCTTGCCCAGCCCACTGTTCACCAGGGTCGAAATTTGGATAAAGCATATCGTGAGGACGAAGTTGAAAGTGTTCGGGCGGAATATAACCCGCCCAGCCGGCTAGAACCGTTTCAACACACTCAAGGTCGAAGGCCTGAGATACCAGTGGAAGAGTTCCGACCGAGATTCTTGGCAGAGAGCGAGGAGTTCTGGTCTTAAAGTATCGTCGTATACTTAGTCGTCTAGTTGGGGTTTATTTAGTCGACCGGCGCGCATCTGGGCCGCCTGATGCCAGATCAGGAGACGAATCTCGAGAGGCAGATCCGGAAAGCGATGGAATATTTGATTGGAGTTCATAGGAGGTTGACATTTTCGGCTTCGTTGACGTGATGACATTTTACCTAAAGGGATATCGATAGTGTAATAAAATATAGAAGCAGACATGGTCAATAACATTCGAACGTAGAGGCAATATAAGTAGAGAGAGCCGGTTACGCGAGGAAACACTTGCCGGCACGCAGGCATTTTGTATTATTTTCTGGTACATGGTGGATGACGACCCTTCATTGTACCAACTGCCGAGAAGGTTTGATCTCTACTCAAATGTTTATCTTAGCTAGAAGAGTCTTCAGGTAGCACTTTCCAAACGAATAACACCGCCCCTAACCCTTTTTTTCTCATTGGTGTTTGCAATGATATGTATGATGCATGAGGCGGTGCTAGGAATTGGTTCGCAGGACGTTGCGCTGTGAATTCAAGCTCAAGACATCGTGAAATAAAAGCCCCAGATACAGCTCGAAGACTACGAGGGTCAAAATTCAGCCTCATCGCACTCAATCAGGAGGTCAAGATCCAAACACACACTCATCACGAACGAAATAGTAAAGGCACTTGCCAAAACAAGATTACAATCGGGCCAGCTGAACAACAGAATGAAGAGATTCTGGTAGAAGAGGTCGCATTCATAATAGCTTGGTCCGGCCACCACCTTCCAAAATCCCTAGCGATCCTAATTCCTAGCTACTTTTGACGCTGTCTCATCGTTATCATTGCATACCGGATCACAAATCATTACTTTCTTTGGTCTCCATGCGTGATGCAGCCAGCCCTCCAGCATGCCATTCTCCACTTCAGTATAGGGCCGAGGGCGCTCCTTGAATCCCACGACCCGATTTTCATTTAGGCCCCCATGTTTGAATGAAACGATCATATGATCCAACTGGTCAAAGGCTGGTTCAGTTATCCTCTCGGGGCTGAGTAGGAGGAACGTTGCGAGACGTCTATCGATTGCGAGGTTCTTGAGTCTGGACTGTAATCTTACAATCTTTGCGTACTCGACTCCGAGAGCCTCCTGCAGGTAGAAATATAGCCCTTTCTTTCGAATGCTGAAGTAAAATAAATGAATGTCCAAAAGCAAAGTATCTACCTCCAAATTGATGCGAAAATCGCTGCGCTGTGATTCATTGCCGACCTCGGTGCCATTATTGGAAATATTTTCGTAAAAGCGCAGGACAGCTTCTCGCGATTCATTAGATGTGTGCAGAAGCGTTGAAGGAGTGCTGGTGGAAGCATTCCATTTCACCACATGGTGGCCTCGACGGCGGAATTGGATGATCTGTGGAAATAGTGGGAAAGCGCTGCGCCAGATATTGAGACGGAGTTCGATAGGGAGTTGTGAGAACAGCGTGAATTTCGGCTCGTCGACTGATACATTTCCGATGGTGAGTGTACCAGTACTCGTTGGGGTGTCGTTCGAGGAAGTCATTGCTTTTGGTGGGTCCTGTGGATGTGTGTCAAGGTTGAAAGGAGCCATATTCATAGCGTCACTTGGGCCGGATATTGCCTCTTGTAGCTCTCGTGGATGCATGGCGAGGTTGACGGGCGCTATCACAGTAGAGTTAGTCGGGGAGGTGGCTGCTTCTTGTGTTGCTTGCTGATGCGTGGAGTTCAGAAGCTGATGACCCGTGTGGTCAGTCATCGAAAGAGTCATTGTTTCTCGAGTCTCGAGGTTATCGTAAATGCGCGATGGGTTTGAGGTATGCGATAGAGAAAAGATTGAAGAAGAGGAGGCGAGGTTTTGTACCCCGATGCATTGGGCGCTAGTCAGAAGCGCGGCCATGCTCCTCGTGCTGGCGTAGTAGATTGAATGAGGGAAGAGCCTCCTACCGGGACATCAGGTGAATTGAGTTGAGCGCCTCGTGTGGTGGTAGGCACAACTATGGGTTGAAGGTGACAACAATTGCCGCCGGGTTCAAAAGGGCAGGTTTTTCTACGAAATGATCTACACTTCTCAACCCCCAGCACGGAATCAACAAGAGTGATCGACGAGGCACTTGCCAAAGAAAAATCACAAAGTAGTGAAGAAATGAAATTTGTATGTGGGGTGGAATTGAGAGCCATGCTTTGTATTCATGTTGACGGAAGACATATTTGCCAATATTTTTTGGGTTCTTTCCAAACTAAACTTCCAACATGCACCTCAAGGCTTCTCCCATCCGTACTAACAAATTCTCTGGTACCCATTTAAGTTTCTTCCGGGAAGAAAAGGTAATCTATCGCAATCTCGGTATCGACCTCCTGATCCTTGAACACTACCATTCCCGCATCTTTACCTCAAAGTGATGTAATAGGTACCTGATCAAGCAATATGACCAATTCGTCTAAGCCGTCCACGCCTTCAGGGGTTTGAAGGCCCTTCATGGTGAGCGCAGTTGAAAAGTTAAACGCGAGATGCTTGAGCCTTCCCTTGACACCCATATTATAATTTCTACCAAATATCTCTTCAAGGCAGAAGCTCAATCCCTCACTAGGCAAAGGTCTGAGCGAGCCCTCTGACCTGAGGTAGAGAGTGTCGAGATTTTATATGAAGATCTTGAGTGCGTCTTTTGTCTCTCTTTGTGGCACTGGACTCGAAGGGCTGCACGTAGAGCGGCAGAAGTTCTTGTCGAGCTTCTTTGTAGACCGCAAGGAGAATTAGTGGAGGATTGAGAACAACCGACCAAGGCTTCACCATCGCATGTCTCCCTTGATCGTCGAAATTAAGGGATTCGAGCGTTCGATGATATGCGGAAAGAGGGGAAGAGCTTCGTGCTGGATTTCGATGCGGAGTTTAATGGGAAGGCGCGTAAAGGGGTGGAAGGCGGGCTTAGAAGGATTGGTCGAGCTATTGATTTTCGTGGCAACCAAAGCGGAGCTATTCGTGGAAGGCATCGCAGTAATCTTGTGGTCATCGACAGCGTCCGCTGAAGTGTCATCCGAGGAAGACACCGTGTTATTCTTGAGGTCGTCATCGACGTGCGTTGGGATTTCGAGTTGCAAGAAGGAAACAAGCTCGACGAGGAGTGGAGGTTTCGTCAACCAGCTTGCGACGCTAGTCGAAGCGAGCGACTTCCTAATCTAGAATCACCTCAATGAGGAAAGCATCACCCTCGATTTCATGAGCCTGCATGCTCGATTGAGTTTGGGCTCCGAAGGGGGGTGTGACCACGAGAGATTCTTTCTTTGCGTCGTATCGTGAGCTCCCCGGGAGGCAGAGACTCAGAGACGTTGTTCGCGCGGCACCAATACTCAATTGGATTCCGGTTTTGGAGCATTCGCAACCGTCGTACTGAGAGTAGCAAAAGTACGGTGGCCCTGAGAGGCAGGTATTGATGTCACAAAGTCCGTGACAATTTCCGAACAATTCTCATGCATGTCCTCTCGGATTGTCAAGTAGACAAGGACATTTGCATCAAGTTCAGATTCCGCGCCCGCTCCGCTCCTCTTCGCCGCCCCTCTCTCTACCGCCCCTTCTCAAATGTCTGCTTAACTCTGCTCAATCATGCCCTCTGAATGTGATAGCGAAACACTTGGCAACTAAAGCAAGCACGTGCTTCAAACGAACACTCATTCAACTTCTATATGAACAGTCTTCACTGCAACCCCTCGCTCCTCTGACACACCCACTCAAAAAATATTCTACAAACCACTTCCAACCTTTCAAAAGCCCCTCGATCACTCACCTCGATCACTCACCTCGAGAGGAAGACGTCGCTTACACGTGCAAAAGTGACCAGCCACACCGTGGCTCAGCAAAAACAAGCAAGCAATGATGGCTGTCAAACAAAAGCTGTGCAGAAAAAAACAGCAAGAACAAGGGTCTAGTAAAATGCCTAAACTGCCATGTTTCAAAAAACGCCCTCGCAGCACGCTGCACACCTCACTTCCACAAAGAGGGCACCGAAGTCAAGTGCGCATTCCAGGGTAAAAGCACAAAATATCAATAGAACAGAACAGCACTTGCCGCCCACAATCACATGAATCACATGAAATCACTTATTACAAAGAAAAC
This sequence comes from Acephala macrosclerotiorum, assembly GCA_014904845.1. NCBI lineage: Eukaryota > Fungi > Ascomycota > Leotiomycetes > Helotiales > Mollisiaceae > Acephala > Acephala macrosclerotiorum. Next base: position 263,736 of record MU119246.1, read on the forward strand.
AAAATTATCCACAAATATGTTTGCCATTGGATTCAGGAACCGGGTTTCGAAGTAATATGTGCGCCGAGTCAAGTCAGTCAAATCCACCTTGGTCGGCATTCGCCATTACCATCGACAACACCTAAACTCCGTTTCAAATTTCCGTTGCAACGAGCCCTCACCACATATTCGCCATATCTCATGCTAGTGCAACTGCTTCTTATAACTCAAAGCAAGCAAAGCAAATCAATCCCTTTCCTTGATTTCCGCCAGACACCTAACTTACAAGCGCGGCTTCAAATCTCCGGCGCAGCAAATACCATGCCCCCCATTGCAAGAACTGTTTGAATGCTCCGCTCCATATTCCATCTAAAGCCACCAGAATAGACTGAACAATGTATAGACAATTCTAGCACCGATGAACCATGCAGCGCAACGCAGTCCCCAGGCATGTAAATGCAACCCCGAATGAGCCCCGTGTTTGAACAAAAGAAAGAATTTGGGTACTGTTGTGACAATTGGTGTTTTTGTATGTGAGAACTATGTATAGGGCGAGGTAGTTTTTAAAATAATTAAAGGATTCCTTCCCACATGCCTGGCTTGCCGGCGAAACCAAGTGTCGGGTGATAGTTCTGGGGTAGTCCCCGAGTGGCTTCTGTAGCGCAACAGACTCTCTTTCGTCCGAGCGATGCAGTTGACGTAGAGCGAGGTATCGCAACTTGGGCGTTTGGACTGTTGTCCATGGCTCGTGGAGCACGAGCACGGACGAAATCCTTGGACCAGTTGCTCTCGCTTGGATGATAGCGACCGCTCAACATCTCTCTAACATTCTCTTGAAGAGAGTTGTCAATCGAGTGTGTTCGGCTACGCTTCGCACCAGCTCTGCTTGGAGATTCCACCGATCGTGGATGATTGTGGAGTTCCTGCAGGGCACGTGCTGCTTCTTCATCCTTGGAGAAGTAGTCATCTGCTTCTCGTCGTGCCAATGGGGTGTCCAATGACAGGTCGAGGAAATCTTTCCCAACAGGTCCAGTGTAGGACTCTGGCGATGAAGTTGGGCCGTTGTCACAGTATCCTTCGGGAACAGTAGCAAAGATGGTCCTGTTCTGTCTCTCACTGCATAGCTTCGCATACCTGCAGCGCGCTTGAACGTCCAGCTTGGACGAAAGAGGCGCGCACGCGAGTGACGAAGCAGACGAGATCGAGGATGAACGAGACGACCGAGACGACCGAGACGAGTTGTCCGATACCATTGACTCTGGCGACGACATCGACGAGACCGAATTGGCCAAGGACGAGCGGCGTTGAGAGACGTATGACTGAGGTGAAGATGACAAGTGTGGTTGCCACTTCTCGTTGACTTGCGCAGCAGAGATGCTGGAAGCTTGGGCCATGGCATACCCCATGGAGGATTTGCTGAGCATATAGGACGCGGCACTCACTGCAGGAGTATTGAATCCGGTGCTCTGTGGGGTAAGTCTTGGTGTAGGTAGCAGACCAAGAGCTGGGGCAGGCTTGCTGGGAGGGTAAGCAGTGGATGGTGATGGTTCCATAACACTGGGCGTATAGTATTTTGGTGTTGGAGTTGAATCGTTCGAACCGTATCCAAATGTGTTGCGCTCGGCAACCAATGGCGCGAAAGATCGTGGGCAGGTCGCACTGATAGATTTGACATTTGCCTTTGATGCAGTCGCTGGTACGATGCCTTCAATGTTATCCAACTCTGGATTAAGTCTAAGAATGATTGATTTCCAATCTGCCGACTGCTCAGCGAGTCCTCGTGAACAAGCAGAGCCGGGAGATGGTGGTTGTGTTGGTGTATATTTTAGAACGATGTCGGCCCAGCGTTGAAAAACAGGCTCGGTGATGTGCAATTGCCAGTTGACTGCTAAAAGGAACGCCATTTCGTTCTGGTTGATCTCTAAAGTGTTGAGTCCAGAAATCTTGCTCCACGCGCGGGCGGAGTAGTTGCGATCCTGGAGATACTTAGAAGCGAGGATAAGAGCTGCAAGGAACATGCGGCGGCCGCACTGAAGAGCACGGATGGAGTGTGCATCGTCAGGCTGTTCCATAGTGAAATCGTGCTTGGGCACGTGAGGCTTAATCAAGATCAGGTAGTACAAGGCCACTTGCAGGGTCGAGTAGCTTGTCCTTGATCGTCGAAGAGTCTCTTGAATGAATGTACGTAAAGGAAGAACCCCTTTGTTTCCCATCTCACTTCTGCAAGGGACGGATGACAGGGGCCAAATTGCCTCGACAATCTGGGCTGAAGAATCTGGGGAGGTTATTGAGCGGGTGCACTTATTGGAGGATTGCATTATGTCTTACCGACGAGGCTGTCGACAAAGCTGACCTTGCGATCGCATTGGCGGATTAACGAAGGTGGGCACCCTGACCGGGCTGTGACGCTCGTTCTTCTTGGGTGTTGTCGTTGTTCTTGTGCAACTTCGACATTGATCTTTTGCTTCGGCCAGTATGATGCAGCGGCGTTGTTTGAAGTCGTAAAGGAGAGTGCTGGCTGACTTGATGTCAAGCAGTATGGTTCGGAAATGTCTGTGTCGGGGGCGGAAGAGTCGTCCGATGATTGGGAGGAGGCATCGGACCAGATGGATTCTTTCGAGGAGGAGGCAGAGGAAGCTACTGAAAAGCTGTATGGACCATTTCGATAGGAAGTGATGTAAGGCGGCGAATCATCGTTGCCGCAATTCATCTTCGGGGTATTCGAGGGTTATGGAGTTGTGATTCGACAAAACTCCAGTCGCCGTCTGTACAAAGCCAAACCGATAAACCGTTATAAACTGTGGGACCTTCTGACTGGATACAGGCTCATACAACAGCGAGCGCCGTTGCAGAGCTAGATGATCGAGGGAGGAGGAGGCAAGCTAGAGTGAAGAGTCCGATGAGGATCCTTCACGAACGATAAAACCGGTTGACGATGTAAGACTGGCGACTGGGGAAGTTTCGACGGGGACGAAGAGCATTGTGACCTTTTCGACGGTGGAAATGGTAACTGTTGAGATAAATGGTGGGCTAGTTGTGAGTACTAGCTACCATCGGAGGGGAGGAACGTATGTGGGAAGGAGTATTATTCGAAGTATGAGGATCGCAGGAAGGTCGAGTTTTATTATTAACAGGAGACTGAAGGACTGAGTGGAGTGTTTGGTAGCAACAAAGGTGTTCTTTGGGAGAAGTCGTTGGACGGTAGAGTCACAGAGGGACCGAGTGACTGTGTTCAGTGGCAAGAGCTACCGTAGTCGGAATCGCGACCGCAGACAGCTGGCTTCTGTGCTGAGCACAACACCAGGCTTCCTCCTGCTGGGTATCAAAGGGATAAGAAAAACAACAAAGGATGCGCGTAAACAAAGAAGTGCGGCGAGGTGGTCGAATTTAGGTAGAGGGAGGGAGAGGGGTGTGACTGGATGCTGGAGTCACTGGGGGCGAGGTCAGTGGTCGCTTTGTCGCAGTATTCGGAATGGCGGGTGACAAGCAGGACAGGTAATGGGTCTGGGTTGTAGGGTTGAGAAAAGTCGAGCTGCAGATGTGTATTGATGTTTGGATGTTTGATCAGAGGGCAGGCGGCGGTGGTGGATGGGATTTCGAATGAAAGAGCCCTCTATTGCATCTTTGGATCGTACATTTCTGCTTGAGGTAGAAAGACGAGTCGGGGCGGGCACTTCGGTTTTGTTCAATCTCACCTCCGCAGGCCAGTGCTCGCTAACGCGCGAACTGAGCCAACCCACTACGGTAAACCCAGCCAACCTGCGCTCCCGCTGCGAATCCGCCACACCACTGAGTCACTGTGATATTTGCCATCCCCCATTCATCCATACCCATCCCCATCCACATCCCATCCACATCCCATCCCCTTCGCCTTCGTTTTCGCACCACACCAAAGCAGGGCCGTCGTCGGGACCCAACCCAACACGGCCATCATAGCTTGAGTCGAATCCCAGCCTACCACGGTCTACGCAATGGTAACCTGGGAAGTAGACATGGTGATCTCCAGCTCAGGAGACGACCCCTCCAAATTTACCCAGCCCTCCAGTGACTCGACATAGGCAGTTTGACGTCCGGCTGCGAATCTGCTCACTTACTCTCTGGGCCACTTAGGTCTTAGGTGGACGCGAGTCTCAGCCTGCCCGTAAACAGAATGTACACATACACATACACATACACATACACATACACATACGCATACACATACACAAACGCACAGAAGAGCACAGCCTTGCGCTTCATGGCATCACAGCAAATCTCTCTTCTCCCCTATTTCGACCCAGACGAAAGTGTGGAGAAGCGACACGAATCTTCGATTCCCCTATCTTTGTGTTTCTATTTTCCATTTACAGCGTATTTTCAGGTCTGCTGCTGTGCAGGAGTCATGCACCATTGGCAGCATGGGCCCTCCTCTGTGCTGTGCTACGGCACCTGGATCGAGGAATCGACGAAGACGCAGTGTTCTCAGCCTCCCCGAATTGCGCACTTACTGGTCCGCATTTCGTGTCCTCAAACCTTCCCGTTGATGACCAAAGTTTACTTTTAGGGCTTGGACAAGCAACTCGAGATCCTTTTCTTATCGCCACGTTGCCGCTTCATCATGAATTGGGCTTAGGTAGGGTTGGGTTCATGGCAGTACCCACAAGTTCGCCTTCGGCCTGAAAGTTACTCACGGTTACTCACACGCCTTGGAAGACAAAACCACCATGCTGATAATGCAACCCACCACGAGGCGCGTAGGCGACGAGGGGTTTAGCAACCGACATCCGTATCATCATGAAACTCAACACACCACAAAGCACGTCAGCCCCTCTAAGCCTGGCTGTTCAGGAGAGAGGAGAGTCAGCCTTCTCATGCTCCAAGCACATCAGGAACATCTTTCTACAGTCATCAAAACAGAAGACTTGAAATACTCGGGAGGATACATCGGCATGAGGAAAATAATTGAAGGCATCCAAGGTATCAAGATCCTTCCCACGTAATCCGGTGCATTTCCCCATCGATCGAGGCGCAAGAAGCAAAGAGGGATAATTATCTCTGGATCCCTTTAACATCAAAAATGTTACATCCTTGACACACACAGCCATTCAGCGTCGTGAGAGGCTTCCCCGCTCTTCGATGAAGACTGGCGATGATTGGCTTCACCAACATCAACATCAGCATCATGCCGGCGCTGGCATCAGCATCTCATAGGCCCGTTCCATTCTGCAATGGATCCTTCCTGTCGCCAACCTATCTTTTCGATCAATCCTTTACTCAGCGACAGGATGGGTCTGCAGCATGCCACGCCGCCGTGTGTTCCTTCCCCTCACAGAGAAATCTGCGTCTGCGTCACAAGCCAGCTTTTCATCACCAAAGAAAACTCTAGAAAATTCCCAGGCGAACATTCCAGGTCTGGAAAGTTCATGAACCCTTCCAAGATAAAAATCAAGTTCAATCTCCTCCTCGAGACCAATCAAACCACATGGAGAGCAAATAAACACGATGACTCAATCCGTAGCCTCGCCTCCCCAATATCTCACCCACTCCAGGCTGCAAGCGTCAGACAAAGGAGTACTGTACCCTTCCGTACAACACTCTAGCTCCCGCTCACGGAACGCAAAATATACTCTCGTATTACCAAGTCTGTAACAAAAAAGACCCCAACGCATCACGAGCCTCGTACAAGAAAACCTCGTAGTCAAAAGCCAAGCTGGAACAAGCATTCTTCATCCCGTGACTGTCCTCAAACCTAAATCCCTCGTCGCCGATCCAGAAGGCAGCGACAGCAAGATGGTCGAGCCCAATACGACCCTAGCAACCAACGGCATGAGAACGAAAGAAACATCATCGTGAGTCTTGCACACCCCCATGAAGAGATTTTCTAAAAAGTACCGTGACCCAATAATCTCCATTCAGCCTTCCCGCGATATCGCAATTCCTAACTCCCAATAACCGCGCGCTTTCACTCTGAAACCATCTCACAAATCATCCGTCTCCGGAGTTGAGTATCGTGATGTGGCGCTGACTCATAAAACTTCATGATCATTTGGTTTCTGGTCCGCTAACTTCCCGATCCTTCTTCGTGCCATTTGTCCTCGGCCTTTTTCGGGCTCCAACTTCTCCCACCCAATTCCATTATGTCTCCAAGCCCTAAAAGCAGCAAAGAAATCTGCGAACGCGGAACCAAGTTCGATTTCGCCCCCAGACCTCGAGCTCGAAGTAGATCTCGACCCCAAACTTTCACGGGAGGGAGGCAAGGCGAATAGAACAAGGACAAGCAAGGGTGGGCTTGAGAAAGAGCGAGATCTTGACCAAAGCGGTAAGTTTCTAGAACATCGTTAGGTAGCTTCGATTAGATCGTCATTCGAGACTGCCTTCAGTCCCCACTTGCCCGACTCCGCGATCCTGCCTCTCTTGAGAAAATGCCTGCGATACTTCGTGCGTATTGTGTGCTTACACTGCAATCCTTCTCTTGAAGTTCATGATGATGGTGTTTATGCCGACTTTCTCATCCGTCTGATAGGCACGCACGTAAAGGAACAGCTGTTCCTCCGAAAGGATCTGTAGTCCATTTTCATAATACAATGATGCTTATTGGTCACTTAACTCATCTTCCCTCAATCCAATCCGATCTAGTCTCATCGTCATGAACAAGACCATCAGAAGCCGAGATCGCACTATATCAGCCACAGTGTGACGGTGCACCCGGTAATAAAGAAATTGAGTTCGGTGACCGCGTAAGAGGCCAGATGTGCAAGATAGTCTGAGATGTGGCGAAGGGTTGGGGAGGATCTCCGAATACGAATTGAGCGATGAATTATGCGTGCATAATTTGAGTTGCCGAGATGAGATAGGAGAGGGGAAACAGGGGGATCTGGATCGAGAACTTCTTCGTGATACTCGATGACATTCATTCAAAATCTCGAAACAGAAAACAACACAGCACGCGACAAAACAATGCCAAATTGATCTGTTCTGGCCCAAAATCGTACACACGACCGAGGATATTCACGATGTCTGACCCTTAGTATGACTTCGTGATCCTCAGTTCTCTTCAGCTCCAATCCTCCAGACCGCCACCTTCCTCATCATCACCTCAGCACCTGTCAAACATTCTCACACCGTTAAGTCCATCACGTTAACCTTTGTCAGTATCATTGGCGTGATTAATCTCACACATGACTGGTTGCCTCGCCCACCGATCTTGTTGACGGAACAGGCAGCAGTCCCAACCAAGATCACCACATCGCCCCCATTATTGGACAAACACATCTCCCATCGTACAGAAAAGAATTAGGTATGTGGCGCTGCCTACGACCTGTCATTGTCATGCATGACATATGTTTTCTGTAAAAAGGTATGATGCTCATCAGGCTAAAGCTGCCTCGCTGCATTCCAGAAAGAAAGTTGAGAACTGAAAGTTTTGGTATGACGGCAAACCGGGATGCGAAAGGGCAGCCTTGCATGAGAGTTCGCCTACTTATTTGGTTTGTCGGGCGAGGGCGAGTGCGTTGAGACCGAGTCAGCCTGATGCCTACAGCCTAGTCGGGTCGAGCCTTGTCTCGGGCCATCTTGTTTAACTGTCTCTGCTTTGAGATTCGTTTTGTTGTGGAATCTGATGAAGCTGTTGGTGTGGATAAGACGGAGTATTTCTTTCACGCGTCGCGTTGATACTTGGGTGGTTACACGTGGTAGGCGAGGCAGAAAGGGGGCGAGAGGGCAACTGTGCCTGTTTCAGATGTTGTCTTCTCTTGGAAGACTGGGATTGTGTGAGTCAATACAAGTGTGGCCCGCACCTCCCTCATCGCTCGGTGTTATTGTGGCTCCTTGGTGAGCGTGAAATGTCACCTGCTGTATTGGACTTGCTTGATGATCAAGTGACAGCGTGACAGATTCTCCAGTGCCGAAGTCAGGATGATATTTCTCGCACTTGCTCGAGGCTGCAGTCGTGTTGCACTGCCTGAGGGAAGAGGCGATCGACACGAGTGTTCTCAAAAGATCAAGGCCTGAATATCGAGAACATACTTGAGGAAAGCATACCGATGCAAAGTAAACCGTAGAGAGAAGTGAAGAGTAGTACTCGTTTATTGAGCGCAGAGCTTTATGAGACTCAAACAATTTGACAGACTCTGAAAGCAAGTGTAAGCAACCTTATATAAACGAGGAAAGAGACAGAAGTCCAGAGAAGTCCAGCTCGTCGCTCGTACTTCAAACCACCTTGAGTTCTGTCCCCATTGTATTACTATCGAGCTTCAGCCTATCTGGTCGATCTCTTGTAACTTCTTGCCAACAGACTTTTGTTTACCTATCTACCACCTTATACAGTGTCAGCATCTGTCTCTCAGTAGGTTGACGGATGCCAAAATGATTTTTGGCATCTTGCCGGTACGCTAGAACTTCCCTAGCCTCCTAAGAGGACCAGACTTCAACCCGCATCGGTGTTTTGTTGTACATCACATCCAAAATCACAAACCTACGGTGGCCAAAGTCTGCCATGTTCTCCTGGAGGCTGAATTGCAGAGCGCCAGGATCCTTCTCAGCATTCTCATTCTCCAGTCCTCAAGAACCTCGGACTCTACCAGCGCTTTCAATCTCCCGGCCCGGCTTGGACAATCGAGAAGGCTGAGCTGGGCTAAGATAATTCTTTCGATTTGGCTTTCCGGCTTTCCTCTTCGAACTCAACGAAAGTCCTTCCCTCGAAAAAATGGTCCATGAATGTCCCAGACAAGGCTGGAGGTTGAAGATGCTAATTTCCACCGGCACCATATCTTACTCCTCTGCCAAAGCCACGTTCGTTGGTCTTGTGGACACAAGTGGGCCACTTCCCCCTTTCCTGGGGCAGGTGTTTTAAGCACAGAAGTGCCAGATTCGAATGTTCTCTGCCAACTCATGTCTAGGCCACTTCAATGTCCAACCCACCAGGTCCCCATTATCTCCTTCAGACTCGTCGATGCATGAGAACTTGTTGGGGGGAGGTTGTGGACCGGGTCTCCTGCAGGGTCGGTGGATTTAGGTGGTGAAAGAAGGAGACTTTCCCAACAGTGCTAAAGCGAATTAGGGGCTCCCTGCGCTCGCCAGTATCATGAAAATCAATCCCAGGGGAGCGCGGACTAGGTCAAAGTCAGGCTTAATCGAACATAGAATACCTGAGGCGATCAGCTTCAAGAAGAGACTCGAGGAAGAAGGGCATCTGCGATGTCTCTTCAAGACTGATTACCCCATACTGGCTTCGTGAGTAGCAGACACGAAAAGAGAGGACGATCGAGAGAAAATATGCTTGACGAAATTCAGTGAAGCAAAGAGGGCTAGAACCGTTCAATATCAAAAAATCAAATCGAAAATATGTCAACAGTACCACCTCAAGCAAATTCGCGCTGCGGCCTCGCTACGACCAACTCCTCCAAAGTCAACGCTGCCGAAAAGTGCTATCAAAAAACAAGAGCGCTAGAAGAAAAAAAATATTAAAAATACAAAAGACTACATCACAACCCGACTTACAGCTTTCGCTGCGGGGTGTGACTTAGAGAACCTAATTTAATAGGTTACTTGAAGCTCGCGTTGGTGTTTGTTTGCCCTCGTATAGGTCCCTGGCGTTTAACAAGAGCCAGCTGTCCGGAGATCAACAAGCCTGTTGTCTGGCGATCTGCGCTCCGTTGGAAAAATATTTGCTTATTTAAATATATACGACCGTCTTTGGCGAGCGCCTAGGTGGGGTGGATTTGCCGAGTTTGTTGCGAATGTCTTCACGACGAAAGACTCTGGCTTTGCTGCGAAATCTCACGCTTGTTGGCGGTCAGCTTCAAGTTCTTGTCATCACGTTGATCGAGCCAAGCGAATTCTGTCCTCCTAGCCTTCACATAGGGCAAACGACTAAAGACAATGGCAACACGGCGAGGTGTTTCAATGATATGAAGCTGGTGAGTTAGGAGACAGAAAGCCGCAAATATTGGCAGGTTGTGCAGCGATTCACAACACACATATTAACTTTTTCAAAACTTAGGAAGGAAGCAGATTCCAGTCACCCAAGACTAATTCCCGGTATTCCAATCACTAATGGTATAATGCCTTGTCCCAATGTTGGTTCTCCACGCCATAGGTATCTACAACTTTCAACAATACCGAAACATTTTCCACCCCCCGCACTCAAGCCAAGGCTCTAGCACACGCAGCCATGAGTCGCTCAATCGCAAGGTCAGGTCTATGTTCAAACATCGCGCCAAAGAACTCGAAGAAAAGGGTGCTTTCACACTCTTTCCAGAGCTCCCTACCGAATTACACCTTGGGATCTGGCAAAACTCCATGCCCCTTTCCCTCGAATCATTATCATCGAGCCTTACAATTGCCTCCGTAGAAAACTCATCATTCCCGACTATTCTCGATCCGGATGTACAGCGGTATCGAGCTCGGTCCCCACTCTACTATGCGTGAATCGAGAAGCTCGGGGCGAACTCATAAAACACCTCTTTAATCCCCTTTCTCTCGGAAATTACCCGCCCAATATGATCTTGAAAAACCTCTTCGTCAACTACCAAATCGATACTCTCTTCATCGTCACCAGCACTAGTAACGTACATCGAACCGAAGTATTGGAAGGAGACTCGAGATTTCTACACTTATTATTACCCGAACAACTGAGAGACATTAAAGAAAGTGAAACAGGCATACCCTTAATTGAAAGTCTGCGGACGCAATCCTCTCACATCTTCCGGGACGGAGTTGGCTGTCCACATGGCAAAGAGGTGTTCTGGCTCAAGGACTTCAAAAAATTGGAATATCTTCTATGGAAAGCTCGTCTCCGCCTGTCATGGCAAGATTGGACTCGCGAATCTTGTCAGGTTATATGTCTGAAGAATAGTGCTCTCTTCAGCTCCTGTTGGAACTCATACTTTATGAAGATCCTTGACTGTGACCAAATCTTCTTTTGTACTTGGGTTCTTTCCATGACATGCTCTTTAGAAATGGAATCTCAATGATCTTAATGATCTCAATAAGGTGGGACATGTTTTTTTGGATGATCAAATGAGCTCTAGGGTGGTGCCTTCCTAATTTGGACCTCGACAACGTTCTTTTCTCGACTTCCTGCCTACAAGAAAATCCAAACACGCCTTCGAGAGGCTTCTCGATAAGACAACCAAACGCACAGAGTTACTTCATCACAGATTACTCCCCAATGACAGATATATCTTTTCATCATCATCACGAGACGAAGTCTATCAATCACCCCAAAACGTTAGAACATTCACATACATCACCATGCCGAACGAATTCCGTCGATTCAACCAGCTCCCCCGAGAGTTGCAGCATCAAATTTGGCGCCACGCTATGCAGGCAGATCAGCAGCACCTACGACTCATGGTCATCCCGGGCCCCAATCCGAGTGCTCGACATATCATCGTCCGTCCTGTTGGTCGAATGTCCTCGCTCCTCTCGGTCAATGCCGATTCTAGAAACCTGGCTCTGAGAATTTACTACTCGCCGTACTCGAATACTTCCAACAGATACCTGCGCGTGGTTGCTGTTGGATGACGCTGAAAGTGGGATAAGGATGTCCCTAATAAGCTGGGACATTGGAGGGTAAGCTTTGCGGTCTGCTATGTCCCCTCTTTCAGCTGCTAACCTCTAAAAACAGTGGGATGTTGATGAAATACTCGTCTTCGTGTGGGGATTGCGGTCCGGCGGCTTGCGTGAAGGGGAGGAGAAAGTCTTCCAGGGCAGGATTACACCAATGAGCATCAATACAAAGCCTTCAACCTCCGAAGTGCCTCTTGTTCCTAGAATACCTTGTAATCTTGCGTGTGAAAGTGAGTGAAAGCGAGTCATTTGAATGATAAGAGCCCTTTTGTATCCATCCATCGCTCCTTCCTCGTCCTGCTTGGAACCGGCCTTAGCAGCCTTCACGTAGCATCCTTGACTTCCGCAGGACGCAAACGAAGAACTGCGTTCGCCAACCTCTCAAAACAAGTCTTTCTCAACAAAATCCATCGACTGTCTCAGTATTAACTAGACTGAATAGCTAAAGCATTCGCATAACAAGATGGATGGGGCATTTCCTCAATTCAGCCTCTGGCCGCATGAGTTGAGAGGATTGGTCTGTAAGTTTCACTTTCTCCGACCTCGGAACAACACTCCTTTTGCCCTCAGTTTCAAGGTTCTTGTATGTCCCAACACTTCTGGGACATCCTCCTGAGCTCTTTGCAATCAATGAATCAGGGATCCTCTTTCCAATGGCTTGACCTCAAGATTTATCGTAAGCGAGGAGGGCTTGAGATTTGCCTTCAAAATGCATCACGAAACATGAATAATAAATTGAATTGGACTTCTGTCTCGCGAATAGATAGAATACTAATATTTAAATGATCTTTGATTATCGACGTATCGTTGGGAAAATTGAGGAAGCGGATCTCGTGAAGCGTTCTAGACACGTGATGGTACCCGAGTCTAGAGGTCTTATCGCGAATGTCCTGGACCATAAGGGAGAAGTATCGATAATCTGTATACCTCTATTTCCTCGAAGCCTTTAATTTTCCTATCCAAGACTACTCCTAGACATCTACCAACATCATAGAATCCGCTCCAAGTGTACATTACAGTGCTCGTGCTCAAACGTGAGACTTCGCTCGGCACAATTCACCTTAATATACTCATTTACCATTCCAAACCCAACATTGTCATCAAACCAACTGAGACCCTCATTCGTGAACTCAATAACCTTATCTAACTCTAATCGGGCTACTAACCTACACCCCAGCATATAGAACGTCTTCTCTAGATTTAAAAAAATCAAATAGCAGTTCTAATTTATTCGAAAAAATCTGTCGAGCTGAGCTTACGTTTTTCCTAGCTAGCTTCCGGAGGTTTTGCTGCACGGCAGTTGCGTTGGCACCAAGAATATCTTCCAACATCCCAGTCAAAGTTCTGTTTAGCATTTCTATTCTCTCTAGATTGATGAAAAGAACATCACCAACGAGACAAAAGCGAAGAGTCGGTCATGAGTACTGAATGGGCGTCGTGATAGAACGGAAGATGCATGAGTGATACAGGAACTCTGTCCTCGCTCATTTGTTGACGTTGGCTAGGTTTGGTGCCTGGCTTATGGTAACGGCGCATTGTGGCGTGGGATAAGACTCACCGGCATGGTGAATGAAATTTGTCGTATTTTCGGGGATTTCATGGACCGTGACCTCGAAGATTCGAGGGAAGTGGGGGAATGAGCGATACCAAACTTTGCGGCGAAGCTCGAGGTGAAGGAGGGAGAAGAGGTGGAACTCTGTTGCCAAGGATCTGGGTTGTGGTGACTTGGATTTGGTGATGGTTTTAAGTGTCTTGTGTTGTTGATTGAGAGAGGAATATTAGAAGGGATTTCAGACGAAGATATCTCGAACTGTTCGTGATTAGCTAATATTGGTAATAAATATTCTGTGCCCGAGAGCCGAAAGGACATTCACAAAGGGACTTCACTGACGTGCGTTACAGCGACAATAGTTCAGACTGCATGGTCACAAGCTTATCATTGAAAAGCCATGCACCTCGAAATGTCTGAACACTAGTATTCAGAGCTCTCTATGATCGCTCGCTTGAAGACCACCCTCGCTCCAGTTTGCACCCGGACAAATCCCTCTACTTCTTCGTTGCAAAGCCGGCATCCATGGAACGGCCGCGAGTTACACCTATCAAAATGCATATCTTCAAACCCAATAACCTTTCCATGACCTGCCGTGGTGAAAGGCTTTGGCTTCTCTAGAACAATTATCTCTTCCAGATTAGTGAAAGTGGTCTTCTCCCACATCCTGCGAGCAGCGTCGTATCCTAAGAAATTGTACCAGAATCGGCTCGTGCCAGCAAGAGAAGGAATAGACTGCCTGAACAAATGGTAGTCACGCCCAAAGGCGTCCATGAATACTCTTGACAAGCTCTCGTTGGAGGTCAGATGTCGTTCAAAGTCCACAAATAGGATATCAACGTCTGGACAGAACCGAAGGAATGCGCGGAATCTTAGGGTCATGCCCCATGAAAAACTAAGGGAATACCTTAGGAGCAGCTCATCTCTTGCTTCGTGACTGGTCATCAAAAGGATCGGGCTCTGGTTGACTTTCAACTTTGAATTTGGGATGGGAGAGCCATTTGGGAGGCAGATATAGTTTCCAGTTTCAGTTGATCCGTCTTCAATCTTGGGAGTGAGCTCGAAGATACGTGGGAACAACGACAAAGCAAGATTCCATATCTGGAGTCTGAGCTCTGTGGGGAGGTTGCCAAAGCAGTGAAATGTGGTCGGCATTGCAGAAGTAAAAATCTCGAACCTGTTGATCTGAGTAGAAGTGGGGTAATTTGTTGACGCTCACGAAGTGACTCGACGCAAATGGAAAGGACGACTTATCTTGATGGCGAACAAGGAATGAGGAGTAGAACCTTGTGTTCGTGATAATGATTCAGCTGAACGTTCGTGGCAGTATGGATGAATCAACGACCTCCAGCAATGCTGCGGCCGGTCACTGGTAGTGCTTACAAACACCCTCACCAGCCCCTGATTTTGTGCGGGGAAGCTAGCGAAGCAATCGAATCGACGCCGCATCGAGCGAAACGAGAGAATTCTATTTGACCACTCTAAGTGTATAAAGCCGTTGCTCTCATCAGCCTTCAATCCCAGATTTACATTATCTTACTCACTTACAATGTCTCATCTCCATTGCTGCCCCATTGATCCTGACTACTCGCTTTCAACGACCACAAAGAACCACACAACCATAGCTGCCACTGCTGATAGATCCAAACCTTATATTCCTCTGGCGGCTATGACCCAGGACGGCTGGTCAAAGGAAGATGAAGCGACAGCCACATGTTTTTGTGGCGCTGTAAAATTGGCATTCGTAGGTCCTACAATGACCTTGCTCATCTCTCCCGATGAAGCTTCCCTTATCAGTCTCTCAACTCTAACACTGCCTCCAGCCAACCTCCGGTCTAGGCTTTGTAGACGCTTCCGTCTGCAACTGCACAGACTGCCGCAAGATCACCGCCTCCATGTTCGCATCCAACTTTACCATTATGAACACCCACTTACAGCATTTTCGCGGCAAAGATAGCCTGAAGATCTTCAAACAAGCGCAGACCACCACTACCAAAGGTAACTTGATGGCCAACTACTTCTACTCAACTTGCGGTACCCTCATGTATCGTGTTGGCTCGGCTTTTCTGGGGACGAGCATCCTCCGTATCGGTACTGTTGATGACTTCAATTTGCATGAGACCAAGTTGAGACTACAATGGGAACAGTTTGCCAAGGACCGTATGAGCTGGGTCTGTGGCGTGGAGGGAGCCAAGAAGTCTGAGGCGATGAGCGACTACCTTTAGAAGCGCATGGAATCTCATCCACCTTAGTAGGGCCTCGATAGATGGAGTATAGAGATGACGGTGTAATTGAACTCTTGTGTTTGTGGTCCGTTTTTGATGTTCGAGGTTCTGTTGAGGATGAATATTGGTCGGCGGTGTACTGCGAAAGGAGTAGATAATGGACGTTTCTGAACAAGGGGTTGACGTATTCGACCTGCTTTCCAAGGCTTGAGCGTTGGATATACAAGGCGATGAGATAGAACGGGCTAATGGAGTAATGACTTATCTTCGTGTACAGAAAACGAAAACTGGGAAAGGAAGGGGGCCATACGATTTCTATCAATTTCTGCAATTGACTATACCAAAGATTGTCAACTTCCTCCTAATAATCATTACAAGGACGGGAGGTTTGACGGCTTTACCGAGACCATACCTCCCATGGCTAAGCAGAATAAGCCATCGACGAAAACTTAAGTTGTAGGCTAGCCCATAAGATTGATATTACCGCCCGAAGCCAAGTAACAAGAACAGTGTTATTAACACCTGTTTCATCCAGAGAAAATTGACCTCGTCAAAACAAGAATGCAGGCACAAATAGTACAGAACACAACGCCGTTGTCTTTTCACCCCCTCCCACAACTCCTGCAAACCCGCGATAGATCATTCGCCATATAAGAAACCTCGACTAGCGGATCTCTCATTCGCTCAGTAATAGGGTTCAAACTTGACTTCTGCTGGCCCGATGGGGGACACCCTTTGAAATTCCCTCCTGCCTCGCATCGTGGCACCTTGCTTGGCGTATTTGTCGGCTCTCTCATTCCATTCCCTTGGGATTCTCCAGAAAGAGACGCTGACTCCACCCTGTTGGAGCTTGCGAATCTCACTAAGTAAAAGCTTCCATAAGTCCTGATTCTTGACTGGCGAGGCTCCATCGGCAGCTATCCAGCCCTTATTCTCCCACTGCTGAACCCGCTCGGTAGCATTGACAGCGACGTACTCAGAATCTGTGGCCACGACAACGCTCCTCCATGATCTATTGCAATCAGTGGTCCAGTCTCGAAATTGCAATCTGCAACGGGGGAATGTTAGTCAAGAATACTATCATTTCGAGAAGTATTAAAATTGAAACAAAGTGGGGAAAGCTGAGCTCGGGGTCCAACTCCTAAGGCAATACGAAAGGAAGTATCTGCTGTGCAATGGACACTTACGCGGCAATCACAGCACGAAGTTCTGCTCGATTGCTGGTGTGCTTGTAGACTTGGCCTGTTGGCCCCATGTCCCCCAGAGGAAAGCAAATAGTCCCGCTATGAGTGATTTGACCTCCTTGGGAAAACGCGGATGGTCGGTGTACAAAGCAGCAGCCGGCCTGGGGGTTGTTCTGCCCATTACGTGAACAGGCTCCATCGGTGTAGACCAAGATCTCCCGAGGGTTACTGATGTTGATGAAACGATGCTCGTTCGCGAATACTTGTTGTGGTGTATCTTGTTTGCTACGTGGTTGGAACATTGAGGGATAAGGTGTTGCGCCAGGTTGGTGGATTCTTCCTCCGTTTGCTGTCAGAGTAGCACCGATCTGGGTTCTCGAAAACTGGCCAGGTTTGACTTTGAACTCCATCCAGTCATGGGCGTCATTCTGGCAGTAAATCCCTTTGGCAGCGCATTTTGCGCAAAGGTCGAAGTCTGGACAATTAAGACAATGATAGGCTGGATTTTCGGGAGCGACTTCCGTGAGGCAACGGTCGTAGGTCACTTGTAGATGGTTGGGGACTAAATATGCAAGTCCAGTCATGTGGTACATTTTGCCAGAAGAATCATCCTTAAAGTCCGTGATGGACTGGCAGATGTGTGAGGCTGGGTTGGATTTTCGTGAGGTACGGTGGGTACCTATCCCTTTGACTGGTGAGACATGGTCCACGCTAGTAAGGGGGCCTATTTAGGATAATATAGCATAAAATTATGTACTTTTGCATACAAATAGGCGTCCGTGTCAATCTGAGTAATATATTTGATGATCTTGATGAGCTGGTTGATTGATTAAGGTGATGATATTTAACTAGGTGCGAGAACATTATATCCATTGTAGTGCTTACTTAGTATTAAAACTATTCGAAAGTCTAATACGTTTTTTATTAAAAAGCATTGTAAAAATATATTCATTTTAATATTTAAAATAATATAAATATCTAATGTTTTTACGTAATTATTATATTAATTATTATTATAATTTATAATACGTAATTAAATTAATATTTAATATAATAAAATTATATATATATTTTGTAATATATAAAAAGTTTTTATTTATTATAAAATAATTAAAATGTTTTTTTATTTTTATTTTAATTAATTAATTAATTAATTTGCGAATTATAAATTATTTTAAATAAATTTAATTTGTTTTAATTATATTATTTAAAATTAAATAATTTAATTACGAAATTATAAAATTATAAAAAAATATTAATTTATAAAAATTATATATTAAATTATTTAAAATAATTAATATTAAAACGAATATAAAATTTTTTTTTTATAATAATTATTAAAATATAAAAATTGTAATTCGTAAATTTTTTATAATTATTTTTAAATTAAAAAAAATTTTGAATTTTAAAAAATAATATAAAAAAATTTAAATAAAAATTTAAATAAAAAAACTTTATAAAAAACTTTATAAATAAAAATAAATTTTTAAAATAAATTTTATTTAAAAATAATAATTCGAAAATTTATATTTTTAATTTAAAAATTAAAATTAAAAAAATTATTTATATTAAAATTTTTTTTTAATAAAAAAAGATTTTATTTTAATTATATTATTAAATTTTTTTTAAAATTTTTTTCATAAATAATTATTTATTCGATTTAATTAATTTATTAAAAAATATTATAATACGTAATAAAATGTTTTTTTCGTTTTAAAAGAAAAAAATCGTTCGTCGATTTATAAATAAATTAATTAACGAACGATTTTTTTTTTTTTATATTTAATATATATTTTATTTTACAAATTTCATAAAAATATTTTTATAAAAAACTATAAAATTTTTAATAAATATTTACTTTAAAACGATTATAAAATATAATATTTTTATTAAATTAATTTAATTATTTTTATAATTATTAAATTAAAATTTTTTAAAATTTTAAAATTTTAAAATATATTTATTTATTTTTTATTTATTTATTTATTAAAACGATCGAGTTTATTCGTATAATTTTATTATTATTATATATTTAATACGAAAAATTTCAAATATAATAAATATATTCGAATTATTAATTCAATTTCTATAAAATTTTTAATAATTTTTAATAAAAATTTTAATCGATTTATTCGAATTTTTTAATTAATATTTTATTAATTAATATATTTTGTTTAATTTATTATTATTTGATTTATTAAAATTTCGTATTTCGAATTTTTTTTTATTTTAAATTTTAATACGTTTTAATTAAAAAAGTTTATTAAATAATATATTTATAATATTAATACATTTTAATAAAAATTGTAATAATAATAACAATATATAATAAATACAATATTTATTAAATATAAATTTTTTTTTTTAATTTTTATATTATTTAAAATAATTAAAATTATAAAAATTGTAAAAATCGTAAAAATAAAATTTTTTTATAATAAAAGAAATTGAATTACAATAATTGAAAAATAAATTTTTTTATATTTGCGACGTTTAATATTATTAATACGATTTAATTACAAAGTAATCGTAAATTAATTTAATATTATTAATTGAAAATTCGAAAGTTTTTAAATATTATTAAATATTTTTTCGAAAAAATTATATAATTTTATAAATATTAATACTATAAATATAAAAAATTAATAAAACGATTTTCGATATTTAAATTTTTTTAAATATTTTAATTTCGAGTTTTTTATATATTTGATTATTAAAATATTTATTATATAAAATAAAAATAAATATTATTATTTAAATATTTTATATTTTTATATAATAATAAATAAATTACTTTTTAATTATAACGATATAATATATAATAATTTATATTAATTATTCGTTAAATATATATATTTTTATTTAAGTTTTTATTTTATTATTTAAATATTTATTTTAATTATTTATTTTTATTTCGAGTTTTAATCGTAATATTTACGTAATTATTTTACGTTAATAAATACTTTTTAATAGCGTTAAAAAACTCTTTATAAATTGTTTAATTATTATAATTATTTTATTTTATTTTTTTATTTTATTTTTAATACAAATTATATTTTTTTTAATTATTAATATAAATTTTTTTATTTTTTTTTATTTTTATTACAATAAAACAATTTTATTATCAATTTAAAAATTAATAATTAATTATTATTAATCGTCGTTTTCGTTTATTAATTATAAAATCGAAATAAAAATAAAAACAAATTTCAATTTTTAAATATTATTAATAAATATATTTTTATTTTTATTACGAAACAAATTAATTAATTTATAATTTTTTTTTTATTATTATTATAATAAAATAATCTCGTTATAAATTTAAAAATTAATATTTAATTATTATTGATATTATTTTTACGTTATTATTAATTTTTTATTTTTTATTTTATTATTATAAGAATTTCAATATATAATACAATTAAAAAATACGATATTAAATCGATAAAAAATAAATATATAAAAATTATAAAATAAAAAAAATTTTATCGATTAAAAAAATTAATAATTAATTGTTTTTAAATTTTCAATTTTTTATTTTTCAATATTTTAAACGTTTTATTTTCGAATTATTAAAAAATATATTTTTATTTTTATTTTAAAATATATTAATCGCGATTAATTATTTATTTTTATCTCGAAATATATTAATTACGATTAATTATTTATTTTTAAATTTTAATTATTTTATTTTCGAATTATTAAAAAAAATATTTTTATTTTTATTTTGAAATATATTAATCGAATTTAATAATTATTTTCATCGAATAAAAAAATTAATATTTAATTATTTTCAATTTTCGATTATTAATAATAACGTTTATAATTTTTTTTCAAATTATTAAAAAATATATTTTTTATTTTTATTTTAAAATATATTAATATTTTTACGATTTGTTTTTTTTTTAAATATATAAAATTATAAAAATTTGAAATAATATTTTAAATATTTAATAAACGTAAAAATTGTATTTAATAAATATATATTATAATATTGATATTTAATAAGTATATTATTATTATTATTATATTTTATAAATATATATTATTATTATTTAATTTTATTTATTTATTCGATAATAAAAACTTTTATTAATAATATAATATTATAATTAAAATTTATTTAATATATTTATTTTAAATACAAAATAAAATAATATTATAAATATTTTAAAAAAAAATAATTATTATTAAATATTTTTTATAAATATAAAAAAAAATTATTTTTGAAAAATAAATAATTAAATAAATTTAATAATTTTTTTATTATTTTTTTTTATATATTTTTTTATTTTTATATATTTATAATATTTTTATTTTTATTTTTAATATAATATTTAAATTATAAATAAATTTCGTTTAAAATCAAAATTAAATTTAAATTAAATTTAAAATTTAATTTTTAATTTAAAATAAATTATTTTAAATTTTCTTTATATTAATATATATATTATTTATATTTATATTGAATTTTTATAATTAAATTTATTTTCGATTATAATAAAAATAGTTTTTTTAAAAATTTATTCAATAAAATTTAATATTTAAATAAAAAATATAAAATATAAAAAATATATTATTATTTTTTATGTATTTATTATTATTATTCTCGATTTAATAATAATTACAATTATTATTTTCGATTTAATAAAATTTTTTAAAATAATATTAATTATTTTAAAATAATTTTTTTTTTAAAAAATATTTATAGTAATTTTAAACGTTATTAATTATATCGTATTAAATTAAAAATAAAATATTAATAAATTTTTATAATTTTATTATTGAATTTATTATAATTATTTAATTTTTTTAAAAAAAAATTTATTTTTATTTTTTTCGAGATTTTAATTTTATTATTAAAATTCGTTTTTCTTTTAAAAAAAATTAATAATATTTATTTATAAAAAATTTCTTTAGAAATTATTAATTTAAAATTAAATAATTTATATATTACAAATTATTTAATTTATTTTAATAATAATAAATTTTATATTAATAAAAATAATTTTCAATTTTTATTAATATATAAATTATTTTTAAATTTGTTTTAAAATATTTAATATATCGTAAATATAATTTTACATTGAAAAAAATATATAATTATTTTTAAAATTTAAAATATTAATATTATTAAAAATATTATAATCGTTTTTAATATAATTTAAAATATTTATTTAAAAAATAAACGAATATTAAAATTATAAATAAAATAAAATTTATTTAATTTAAATACGATTTTAAATTTTTAAAATAATTATTAAATTCTTTAAAATTAATTTATTTTACGATAAATAATATTAAAAAATTATTTTGTACGTTATCTAAATTAAAAAAAATTTTAATTTTAAAAAAATATAATAAAATATATATTTTATATACGAGAAAAAATTATATATAATTTTATTTAATATTAAATTTTAAAATTTATATATTATAATAATATAAATTAAAATAATAAAAAAATTAATATAAAAAATAATTTATTTTTAAATAAAAAAAAATTCGCAAATAACGAAAAAAAACAAAAATTAATTTTTAAATTAATTTTTTTATTATTTTTATTAAATTATTAATAATTTTACGTTTAATTTAAAAGTTTTATATTATTATAATTTTTGTATTAATATTAATAATAAATTTATTATATATATTTTTTTATAATTCGATTAATATTTTTTTAAATTGTAAAAATTTCGTATTTTTTTTAATTTAATATATTATTTATATAAAATAAATAATTTAATTTAAAAAATTGTATATAATACGATTATAAATAAAAATTATTAGAAATTTTTATATATAAAAAAATTATAATACTTTAACAAAATTTAATAAAATTAATAATTAATAATTTTTAATAATTAAATAAAAATTATAAATTTTTTATTAATAATAATATATTTTTTATAAATAAATTAATTTTATAATTTTATAAATTTATCAAAATTTAATAATTTATATAAATTAATATTATTAAACGAATAAATTGAAATTTTAAATAATAAATAAAAAATTTAATTTTTAAAATTAAAAATAATAATTTTTTAAATTGCGCAATAATCTTTATAATACAAATATATATTTTTTCGATTTTGATTATATTATTAAAATTAATTCGAAAAAATCGAATTAAATTATAACGACGTAAATTATACGTTTTAATAATATATTTAATTATTAAATTGTAAAAATAATATTAATTTTTATTTAAAATTTTTATATTATTTAATATTAATAATTCGAATTTTATATAATATTTAAAACTTTTTTAATATTTTTTTAAAATTCGAAATTAATATTATATTTATTAATATAAATATTTTAATTTTATTTTCGATTTAAATATTTTTATTATTATAATTAATATATTAACGTATTAAAATTTTTTTTTATTTCGAGTATAATATTATTAATACGTTCGAGAACAAATTACAAAATATTAAAATTTTAATTTAATATTAATAATTTAATTTTATTTACTTTTTTTTAAAGAGAGTATTTATTTATTTATATAATTAAATAAAGTAAACGTAAAATTAAAAAATAAATACTAGAGTAATTATTGTTAAAAGTAATAAAAATTATAATTCGAATTATTTAATCGATCGTTTAAACGATCATTTAATTAAATCGATATTAGTAATTCTTTTTTTAAGAAAAAACGCTTTTTTCAATTCGTAAACTAAAATCAAAAAAAAATATTATTGCAATTATCAATATACTATTTTACTATCGAATATTAAAAAGAAATTTAATTATAAATTAATTATTATTACGTATTATAATATTTGATCGATTAAATTAAATTTAAAATTTTTTTTTTAAATTCGATAATTATAATTTTCAAATCAATCGAAAATTTTATTTTCGAAAATATTGAAAATATTAAAAATACTAAAAATATTAAAACAATAATTATACGTTTTTTTTTTTTAATACTATTTTTCTCAATAATCGTTTTTTTATTATTTTCGTTTTTATCGATTATTTTTATACTTTAAAATATTATATTCATTTTTGTACTTTGATATTAAAACGATTAATATTAACGAGTAATTTAAATAATTTATTAATATTAAATTTAATTATAATATTAATTAAATTATTATTTTTAATAATTTATTGAATTTTTAAAAGTTTTTTACGTTTATACGATTATTTAATAATTATAATATCGATTATAAAACGCTTTTTTTTAATAATATTGAATTTGATTATATACTCGTAAAAAAAAAAAAATCGATATAAATAATTATAAAAATTGAATTTAATTTTAATCGTTTTATAATGAAATTAAAAATAATAAAAATCGAGATTTTTATATCGATTTTTATTGTTATTATATATAATTTAAAAATTAAAATAATATAAATAATTTTTTTGTATTTTATTAAACTTTAATAAAATAAATTGTTTTACAAATCGAATTGTTTATTATAATAAGTTTTATTATTAAAAACAATAATATATTCGATTTACGAATTGAGATTTTTATTTATAGTAAAAAAATCGTTTATAAAAATGAAAAATTTCATTGAATATAAATTCAAATAAAAAAATCGAAATTTACGATCGAGATTATTTATTTATTATTGTAATTATTTATTTAGTATTATAATTTGTTTTTTTTTGAGATTTTAATATTGAATTATTATCGATATATTGTACGCAATTTTCGATTAATAAATAGAATTAATATATATTTTTCGAATATATTATTTGAAATACGTTTATTTGTAAAAATTTGATTTCGAATTAATTAAATTTAAATACTTATTTTATTTTTTTTTACAAAAATACAATTTTATTTCTAATTTCGTTTATTATTAATTTGTACTTATTAAATAATAATAAAATATTTAATGTAAAAAATTTTGTAAATTTAATTAATAATTTGATTTTTTGTAATTTAAAATTTTTTAATTTTATAAAAATTTAATTTTTTAAAATAAATGTATTATTAATTTATATATTAATTATTTCGAATAAAATATAATTATTTTTCGTAATAAATAAATAAAAATCGAAAATTGAAAATTTTATTAAAAATTTGTTTTTATAGTAAACGCTATATATTTTATATTAATATATTTCTATTTTCGAAATTTCGTAAAAAGATTTAATTATTTTAAAAACGATATTCAACGAAAATTTAATAAAAATAATATATATTAATAAAATTATTAATTATATATATATTTAAATAATATTTCTCAAATAAAATTTTTTTTTTTAAATTTAAAAAATAAAATAAAAATAATAATAATTTATTAATTAATATATTAAATAATCGAAAATTAAATCAATATTATTTTTTTGTTTTTATTATTAAATATTTAAATTATAAAATGAAATTTCTCGTATAAAATTATTATTTTTATATTTTTAATCTCGTTTATTAATTTTAAATCGAAAATTCGTTAATTATTAATTTTTTTTGAATTATTAAAAATTAATTTAAAAACTTTTTTTACGATTAATTTATTAATTTCTTTTTTACGAGAAATTGTAAATAAATTATTTGAAATAATAATAATTTTTTTTACGTGAAAATCTATAAATAATTATTTATTTTTAATTTTTTTCTCAATTAAATAAATTTTGAAAATTTTTATATTTATATAAATTATTATATAAATATATTTATTGAAATTAAAAATATAAAAAAAAATTTTTATTATAATTCGAAATAAATATATTTTTTTTTTTAAAATATATAAAATTTTTTTAATCAAACGAAATAAATCGAGTATATTTTTTTTTAATTTCGAATTTCTTTTAAAAAAATTTAATTTTAAATTTAAATTTTTTAATTATTTTTCGAATTATTCGAAGTTTTAATAAAATAATTTTATTATTATATTACGAAAATTTTTTAATTTATTTAATAATTATAATTAATATATTTTTTTATTTATTATTAAAAACGTATATAATTTTTTTTATTTTTTATTTTTTTTTTTTAAAATAAATACATTTAAATTTAAAAATAAATTAATCAAATAATAATTTTATAAATTATTTTTTATTTGTAAAATGTTATTAATTTAATGAATAATATAATATTTTCGAATTATAATTATTATATTTTTTATTGTTTTAATTTTAACGATAATTAATATTATAAACGCGTTTTATTATAATATTCGAAAGTAAATATTAAAAACAAAAAATATAAAAATAATATTATTCGATTTTATTGTATTATTAATTATTTTAATTATTATTTGAAAAAAAAATTTTTTTTATAAATCGAAAAATTCTTAAAAAAATATATTATATATATATTTCAATAAAATATAATATTTTTTTATTAAATCAATCGAATTATAAATTTCTATCGATATAATTTTCAAATTAATATTTATATTTTTAATTTTATCGCGAAATTCTTTAAAATTAAAATTCGTTTTAAAATTATAAATAGCGAATATTAATAATTCGAAATAAACGTCGATTTAATACGTTCAAAAAATATTTTATATTTTTTTTATTAATATATTTACGAAAAATTTCGTAATTTAAAATATTATAATTTTATTTACAATTTAAATAAATAAAATAATTAAAATTATAATCGTCGTATAATATAAATTTGAAATAATCGAGAAATTTGTCGTTTATTTGATATTATTAATAAAATTTCGTTATTTTTTTGATTTCTTTGAAATTTATAGAATACTTTTTACGTTTTAATATTTGTACGAATTTAATAATCGATAAATACTTGAAACGCTTATATAATCGTTTGAATTTCATTTTAATTAAATAATAAATAATAAAATCGATTTTTATTATAAAAATCTTATAATTACTATAAATTAAATTTTCGAGTAAATTAAATAATATTTAAAAATATTCGAATATTTTAATAATAAAAATACGTCGCTTATTTTAAATAAATATATTATTGAAATTATTAAATTTAATTCGTAATTTGTTTATATTTTAAAAACAAAATAAAAAAAATACATTTATTGAAACTACGTAAAACGTAATATATTTAATTAATATATTAACGTTAATAATTTTAAAAAATAAAATTTTATTAATCTCGAATTTAATTATTATTTTTTTAATTTTAAATTTATTTAATTTAATATTTCGAATTCGTTAAAAAATTAAATATTAATTTTCGTCGATAATAAATTATTAAACGGCGTTAATATTAATTATAATATCTATAAAAACGTTTAATATATAACGATTTATTAAATACATTTTTATATTAATAAATATTGAAAATAATTTTAATTATATTATAATATTTAATATTATATAATAAATTAATTAATAATCAAATAATTCGATGATTTTAAATTTATTAATCGTATTATAAAATATTATAAAATAATTAATCGATTGTATAATATCGTTTTCGAGTAAATTTTTTTTTTAATAATTTCAATGAAAAATTATTCGTATTTTTTAACGATATTAAAATTTAATTTTTCGAATTTAATTACAAATTAAATTATTTTATTTTTATCGAATAATTTCGATTTTTTAAAATCGTTATATATTTTTTTTCTTTTTCTAGTATATAATAAATACTTTAATAATTCGAATTTTTATAAACGAAGTATTTTTTTTCGTTTTAATATATTATCGATTTTTTATAATTAATTCAATTATTATATCGAATATTTTTATTGAAATATTTACAATTTACGAAATATAATTTGTTCGTATTTCAATAAACTTTTTTTTTTTGATTATAAAAATTTTAAAAACTATTTTTATTTTTATTTAAAATAAAATCGTATTATAAATTTTTTTATATACAATTTAAAAATTTAATAAAATCGAAGAAATATTTAATAGTATTTTAATACGTTTTAATAAACGTAATAAAATTTGTTTTATATAATAATTTTTGATTATATATTCGAGTATAAATTAAATTATTTTTAAATCAATTTTTAGTACAATATTTCGAAATATTCAAAAATTGTTTTATTTAAATTTTACGTTTAAATTATAATAAATATAATCGTATTTTATTAATTGAATATTTTATTTTAACGTTTTTCGATCTCGGAATTCGATTTTACAATTTTAATTATTTTATCAAAAAATAAATTTTTTTCAACGAATTTCTAATAATAGAATTTATTAATCTCGTTTACAAATATAATCGAAAACGTATTATAATAATTTTCGAGTTTAATATTTATTTTCGAATATAAATCTTTAAATACTCGTATTAATATATTTAATAAGTTTTTTTTTTCGTAATATTTAAATTTATTATTATAAATTTTTATAAAAGTAATTAATTTTTATAAATAAAATTAAATATTATTCAATTAAAATTTTTTAATAATTTTTTATTTTCTAGTATCGATAATAATAAAATTAATATTAAATATTGAAATTTTGAAATCGAATTAAACAATAAAATCTTTTTTAATATTGAAAAATATTTATTGAATATTATAAATTTTAAAAACGTTATTAAAAATATTTTTATTCGAAATTGTTCGTATAATAATTTTTATATAATTAATAATTTTAATAACGTTTAATATTCTTTGATTTTATTGAAATTTTTATTTTTAAAAATTCTATTTATAAATATTCGATTTCTTTTTTACGTTTCAATCGAATTATTTATATTTTTTTACGAATTAAATATTTTTTTTTTTCGAAATAATTTTTTTTTAATTTTTTAATCGAATTATTCTAATAATATTATTCTTTAAACGATTATTTTTAGTATTTGTAAAATTATTAAATTTATTTATATTGTAAAAATATAAATTTTATTATTATAAAAAAAATTTCGTAAATTTTTTTTTATATTTTGTACGATTTGTACGAATTAAATTGTAATTCAATTAAAATATATTAAATTAAATTCTAATTATAAATTATCGTTTTTTTTTTTTTAATTTAATTTTTCGTATATTATATAAAATCGAAAAATAATCGATTTTTCGTTTTTTAATTTTAATTTTTTTTATAATAAAAATTGTATTTTGATTAAAATTTATTTTACTCAAAAAAAGTATTTTATTATAATAAAATAAATCCAATAAATATTGTAATACAATTTGCGTAAAATAATCGTTAAATTTTATATAATTTCAAGTTTTATATTGTATTTAAAAATTTTTTAAAAATTTTTTCGAATTTCGTAAAATACTTAAAAAAATATTTTAATAATAATAAACAAATTACAATTAAATATTTATTATCAATACGTAATAAAATATAAAATTAAATAAAACGAAATTAATTGTAAAAACGTTTCGAATTTTTAATATTTTATTTTTTTAAAAATTTAAAAAAATCGTTTTTTTTTAATACAATTTAAAAATTTTTTATACGAGTACAATTTATTAAATATTTTTTCGTAAATAATTTTATTATTCTATAATCGAACGATTAAATCAATTATTAATTAATATTAATACGTTTAAAAACAAATTACAAAATATTAAAATTTTAATCTAATATTAATAATTTAATTTTATTTACTTTTTTTTAGAAAAAGTACTTATTTATTTATATAATTAAATAGAGTAAACGTAAAATTAAAAAGTAAATACTAAAATAATTATTATTAAAAATAATAAAAATTATAATTCGAATTATTTAATCGATTATTTAAATAATTATTTGATTAAATTAATAAATATAATAATTTTAATTTTAATTTAATAATTAAATATTATTATTATTAATTTCGAATTTATTATAATAATTATTATTAATATAATTATAATAAATTTTATAGAATTCGTAAATTTTAAATTAAAATTTTATTTAAATATTTTTAATTTTTATAAAATTTTTAATATTTGTAAAAAAATAATTAAATATTATTTTAATATAATAATAATTAAAATAAAATTAATGTTTCGATTTCGATTTATATTTTAAAAAATAATTAATAATTCGCGATTTATTATAAATAAAATCGATAAATATTTAATAATACGATTAAAATATATTATAATTATACGTTTGAAATTATTTGATTAAAATAACGTTTTATAAATATTTTTTATTTTTAAAATCAATTAATTAACGTTTATATTTAATATAAACATTAAATATAATTTTTATTTCTTTGAAAATTTTATTAAAATATTAATAAATATAATATTAATTTTTCGAAAAATAATTAAATATAATATATTCGTAAAAAAAATTTAAAAATATATAATAATATTTTTAAATAAATTTATTACGTTTATTAATAAATTATATTAATAATTTAATAATAAAAAATATTATAAATTAATAATTAAAAACTCGAAAAAAAATTTAAATAATAAAAATTAATTATAATATATATAAAAAAATAAAAAAATAATATAATAAAATTTATTTTATTTACGATTTATTTATAAAATATTAATTTTTTTTTTAAATATATATTTTAATATATATATTATAAGATTTTTATACGTATATATAAATTAAATATTTATATTTATTATTTATTTAAAGATTAATTTATCGATAAAATTATTAAAATAATAATAATTTTATTTTAAAATAAATATATAATTTTTATTATTAATATTTTTATTTAGAGTAATTTAAATTTTTTTTTGTTTTATTAATAAATTAAAATCGATATTTGTATAATTTTATAATTTTTTTTTTATAAATATTTATTAATTTTACAATAATTATATAATTATATTCGATTTAATAAAATAATAAATTAATTTAAAAAATTTACAATTTAAACGAATAAAAAAAATAAAAATTATATTTATTAATCGAATAATTTGAATCAAAATATTAAATAAATATTTTATTAATTTAAAATTTAATTTTTATTAAAATAAATAATATAATAAATATAATTTATTTTTCGAGTTTATTATTTATATTAATATTAAAAATTTTAAATTTTTAAATAATAAGTTTTTTTTTTTTTAAAAAAAAACAATCGAGTTTTAATAATTAAAATATTAATATAAATAATATTTTTTAAAAAAATTATTATTATCGTTTTATATAATTATAATAAAATAATAATTAAAATATTTTAATAAATTTTCATATAAAATTATTAATATTTTAATATTTTTTATTATTGAATTATATTATAAATTATATATTAAAAATATAAATATTTAATAAAATGATTATTTTTTAATTTTAAAAAATATTTAATTTAATTATTAAATTTAAATTGATTATTATATTAATTTATAATATTAATAAAAAAAAATTTATAATCGTAATAAAATTCGTTTAAAAAAATTAAATAAAAAATATAAAAAACGAATTAAAAATATTTTTATTAACGAGAAATTGTAATAAACTTTTTTAAAAAATAATAATAATTTAATAATTTAAATAAATACGTTTTAAAATTTTTAAAATTATTTAAATTATATTTTAATAAATATAATTTTTTTTTTAAATTATTAATAATATTTTTTTAAATTTGTATTTATTTTAATAAATTTAAATAAAATAATATTAATATTTAATATATTTATAAAATGTTTTTTTTGTATCGAAAGAAAAAATTCGTTTATCGATTTGCAAATAAATCAATCAATAAACGAGTTTTTTCTTTCAATATTCGATATATATTGTAGAAGGGCAATGGAGCACAAAGCAAAAAGGCCCAACCGTAGGTCAGTTCGTCTTAGCCAGTGGGCTAGACTCATCCGAAGTAATCCGTAATCCGTAAATCAATCAATCAATCAGTCAGAGTAGAAGTAGAAAGGGTTGTTGATTAGTCTATAGTGAGCGAAAGCTCCTTATGTACTAGAAGACACGTGACCAGCACTGCCCTCGAAACTAGCTATTTACAAGGATTTTGAAGGGAGAGCATATAGCCCCACCACAATATTTTGTTTTATAAATCTCGCGAAAATAATTTTACGAAGAGTTTTAAAGTTTTCGATTTTAGTAATTTATTTTTATTTTAAGTTTCAAATTAATAATTTTTAATTTGAGCGTTTTATAAGTATTTAAAATTGAAATAATTATTAAAATAAAATTTTAAATTTTATCGAGTAATAAAATCGATAAATTGATAAATTTTTTAATATTTAAAATAAAAATATATTACGAAATCTTATATTACTAAAAAAATACTTTTTAAAACTCTCGTTTTTTATATTGAATTATTATAATCGATTCAATTAATTTGAATTATTTTATTTAATATATAATTTTAAAAAGAAATTTTTTGAGATTTTTTTTGAGAATTGTATAATTATTTTAATATTTAAATATTTTAATACTTTAAATAAAAACGTATTTTTAATAGAATTTTATATTAAAAAATATTTTTTGAAATTTTTGTTTTTTATATTAAATTATTATAATTGATTTTATTGATTATAAATACTTATTACGATTATATTTATTAAAAAAAAATTTTAAATTTTTTTTTAAATATTGTATAATTATAAAATTAAAATAAAATTTTAATATATTAATATTTCAATATTTAAAATAGAAATGTATTTTTAGAATTTTAAATTAAAAAAATACTTTTTAAAATTCTCGTTTTTTATATCGAATTATTACGATCCATTTAATTAATTTAAATTATTTTTTTTAATATATAATTTCAAAAAAAAAAATTTTTAAAATTTTTTTTAAAAATTGCGTAATTATAAAAATATTTAATATTTTAATGTTTAAAATAAAAACGTATTTAAAAAAATTTTAAAATCGCGATTTTTATTGAGTACAATTATATTCTATTGATTTACGTAATAACGAATTAATAAAATCGTTTGAAATTTGAAATTTGAGAATATTTAATTGAATTTCAATTTATTTACAAATTTTATACAATTTGAATTAATTAATAAATAAAAATTGTAAACGTAATTATAATCGCGAAATTTTAATATTTTTTATTAAAACGATTATATATTATTTTAAAATCACGAAATTATCGAATTTTTAATAAATTAATTAAATTTTATATTTGAATATTTCGATTAAATTTGATGTTTTTTATTTATAATTGAAATAATTCGTATTACGTAAATAATACGTAATTTAAAAAAGTTAATATTAGTTTTTAAAACGAACGATCAATTAATAATTTTATTATCAATATACGAAAATTTAAAAATATTTAAAATTATAAAAATATTTTTTATATTAATTAAATATTATAATTTTTAAAATTTTTTATTAATAATTATATTATTTTTAATATATATTTTTTTATTATTAAAAAAATAATATTAATAATAAATTTTATTCGATTTTAATTTTAAAAATATATTAAATTATTTTTTTTATAATAAACGTATATTTATATTTTAATAATTATTTATTATTTTAATAAATATAATAAAATTATATATCGACGATTTCATTTTTATTATTTTAATATAAAAATATTAAATATTTGAAAAAGTATTTTAATAAAATTATAATTTACAAATATTGAAATTAATAAAAAATTATTATTTTTAATTTAATTATATTAATTAATATATTAATATTATATATACAATTAATAATAATATTCGAATTTAATAAATTTAATAATTGTAAATTGTTTTGAAATTAATATAAAATATTAAATAAATATTAAAATAATAATATTTTTTTTTTTTTTTTTAAAATTTAATTATTAAAAATCGATAATAATATTAAAACGATAAATATTCGTAAAAAAACTTATTTAAAAAAATATAAATAATTTTTTTTAAACGATACAAATTTCGATTTTTTTTTTAAATTTTATTATTTAATTATTATTTTTACGTTTAAAATAATAATTATTTTAAAAGTTTTTATTAATATTAAAATATTTTAAATAATAAAATATTAAATATATAATAATTAATATAATTATTAAACGAAATATTATAAAAAAATTAAAATATATTAAATAATATATAAAATAAAAATATAATATTAAAAATTGATAATTAACGTAATATAATAATTAATAAATATTATAAATAGTTTTTAAAATTTTATATTTTATATTTTAAATATTATATTAATAAAACTTTTTAATTATTGAAAATTAAATTCGTAAATTGTAAATAATAATTTATATTTAAATAATTTTATATTAAAATTTTATTAATTGATTAAATGAAAAATTAAAACGTATTTCAAAGAAACGAATATTATTTAATATTTTTATATTTTATTATAATATTTAAAATAATAAATTTTAATTAAATAAATAAATTTTTAAAAAAATTAAAATAAAAATTAAAAATTCGTTTTTTAAACGTAATATTAATAAAAAAAAATTTTAATTATATAATTATTAATATAAAATAATTAATAAAAAACGTTAAAAAAAATAAATTCAAATTTTTTTTATTTATTATATATTTTTATTATTTTATTTCGAAAATATATTAATTTATTTTTATTATAATTATATATTTTAATTTTATTTTATTATTATTATAAATTTCGATTAAAATATTCGTTTTTCGAATAAAAAAAGCAATTATTTAATATAAATATAAAATTAAATTAAATATAATATTTCGTAAAAAGATTATAAAATACGAAAAAATTAAAACGTAATAATAAATTTATTTTTAAATTTTTTAAATTAAAACGATTTTTTTATAAAAAAATAAATATATTTATAAAAAATAAAATTTATTAATAATATATTTTTTTAAATTTTATTAAAAGTAAATATTTTTAAATTATTATATAAAATAAATTTTATTATTTTAATATTATTAATCGTTTATTTTAAAATTAATATTAATTTTTTTTTAAATTACGTATTATTTACGTAATACGAGTCATTTCAATTATAAGCGAAAAGTATTAAATTTAATCGAAGTATTTAAATGTAGTAATTTAATTAATTTATTAAGAATTCAATAATTTTGTGATTTTAAAATAATATATAATCGTTTTAATAAAAAATATTAAAATTTTACGATTATAATTGCGTTTACAATTTTTATTTATTAATTAATTTAAATTGTTTAAAATTTATAAATAAATTGAAATTCAATTAAATATTTTCAAATTTCAAATTTTAAGCAATTTTATTAATTTATTGTTATACAAATCAATAAAATATAATCGTATTTAATAAAAATCGCAATTTTAAAACTTTTTTAAATGCGTTTTTATTTTAGATATTAAAATACTAATTTATTTAAATATTAGATATTTTTATAATTATACAATTTTCAAGAGAAATTTCAAAGAATTTCTCTTTGAAATTATATATTAAAAAAAGTAATTTAAATTAATTAAATCGATCGTAATAATTCGATATAAAAAATGAAAATCTTAGAAAATATTTTTTTAATTTAAAATTTTAAAAATGCGTTTTTATTTTAAATATTAAAATATTAATATATCAAAATTTTATTTTAATTTTATAATTATATAATATTTAAAAAAATTTTAAAATTTTTTTTTTTAATAAATATAATCGTAATAATTATTTATAATCAATAAAATTAATTATAATAATTTAATATAAAAAACGAAAATTTTAAAAGTTTTTTTTTAATATAAAACTTTATTAAAAATACGTTTTTGTTTAAAGTATTAAAATATTTAAATACTAGAATAATTATACAATTTTTAATAAAAATTTCAAAGAATTTTTTTTTGAAATTATAAATTAAATAAAATAATTTAAACTAATTAAATCGATTGTAATAATTTAATATAAAAAACAAAAATCTTAAAAAGTATTTTTTTTAATAATATAAAATTTTATAATATATTTTTACTTTAAATATTAAAAAGTTTATTAATTTATCGATTTTATTACTCGATAAAATTTAAAATTTTATTTTAATAATTATTTCAATTTTAAATATTTATAAAACGTTTAAATTAAAAACTATTAATTTGAAACTTGAAATAAAAATAAAGTACTAAAATTGAAAACTTTGAAACTTTCTATAGAAACGTTTTCGCGAAATCTGCGAAATAAAATATATATCGAATATTGAAAAAAAAAATTCGTTCGTTGATTAATTCGTTTACGAATCGACGAACGAATTTTTTTTTTCGATACGAGAGAAATATTTTAATTTATAGTAATCGTTAAATTATAAAATTATTT
Source organism: Acephala macrosclerotiorum (assembly GCA_014904845.1). Taxonomy (NCBI): domain Eukaryota; kingdom Fungi; phylum Ascomycota; class Leotiomycetes; order Helotiales; family Mollisiaceae; genus Acephala; species Acephala macrosclerotiorum. Next base: position 299,256 of record MU119246.1, read on the forward strand.
TAATTATTATATTAATTAATTAAAAAATTAAATAATAATCTTTTTTTTTTTTAATAATAATATTTTTATATTTTTGTATTTTTATATATTTTTATAATTATTTTCGAAAAAATATTATTTATATAACGTTTTATAATAATTTTTTTTATTATATTTTGTATTTATAATATTGTTTTTTATTTTTTTAATATTTTTTTAAATCGAATTAATTTATTTTTATAATTTAAATATATAAAATTTTTAATATAATTTAATAAATTTATTAAAATATTATTAATTTATATTTTATTTTTATTTTTTTTATTAATTTAATTTGTAATATTCGTATTATTAATTTTCGTTTAATATATTTAATTTCGCGATTTAATTATTTTAAATTATTTAATATTTTATATTTATAATTTCAAATTATTTCTTATTAAAAAAATATTAATAAAAATTAATTTTTTTTAATTATTTAATTATAATATTAATATTATTCGAATTAATTAAAAAATATAATTTTTTTTTAATAATTATTTTATTTTTATATTTTATATTTTTGAAAAAACGTATTATAAATAAATAATTTAAATTAAAATTCAATTTTATATTTTTTTTTCGTATAATAATAATCGAAATTTATATATTAATTATAATATAATAAAAAAAACTTTAAAATATTTTTTATTTATTTTAATTTTTTTTAAAATAATATATAATAATTTTTAAATTTAATTTTTAATTTTTTATAAAATTTTAATATTATATTATTAAATTCTTTTTTGTATTTTTTGTATTTATATTTAATAATTAATTTTATTATTTAAATTTATAATATTTAATTTAATTTATTAAATTTTATAAACGTATATTTAATTTTTTTATATTTAAATTAATTTTTTCGATTATTTTTATTTTAATATTTTTTTTTCGTATTATAATAAAAATATATTTAAATTTTTTAAATAATATAAATAAAAATTTTTTTTTATTATATATTTCAATTATATATAATATTTATTTTAAAAAAAATATAATATATATATTAAATAATTTATATTAATATATTTATTTTATTATTAATTTGTATTTTATAATAATTTTTATAATTTTTATTATTATAATTTTAATGTATAATTATTATAATTTTTTATTTTTTTTGAGTTTAAAAATTTTTATTTATTAAAAAAATATTTATTAACGTTTTATATTTATAAATTCGAATTATTTTTATTTTTTTTTAATAATCGTAAAATAAAACGATTTAATTTCGATTTTTAATTATATTTTTTTAAAATAAAATTTTTTCGTATATACGTTTTTTAAATTTTTTTAATTAACGTATTATTTCTTTTGTAAATATATTTAATTAATTTTTTTATTTTTAATTAATTCTTTTTTTATTTCTTTCAAATATATTTTTATATTTAATATTTTTAATTTGTAATTCAAAATTGAATTTAATATAATTTTATAAATTGAAAATATTATTTTTTTTATTTTATTTAATATTATATTTAAACGTTTATAAAAACTTTTTACGAATTATTTTTTTTTGTTTTTTGTTTTATTATAATTCTTTATTATATAATAATTATAATAATATTATATTTGTAATAATTGTTTTTTTTTTAATTATTAATATTTTTCGATTTATTTTTATAATTCGTTTAAATAAATTTATTATTGATATAATTTTATTATATTTATTTTTTATATATATTTTAAAATTCAATTTTTTATTCAATATTATATTTAAATATTTAATTTATTTATTATTTTATAAAATTTAATTTTTAATTTTAATTATTAAATTTTTATTTTTTTATTTTTTAAAAATAATAAATCTGTTTTTAATTAATTTAATATATTAATTCGATTTTTCTTTTAATATTTTAATAATTTTTTTAATTTATTATTTTATTATTTTTATTATTATTTTTAAATTTTTATTTTTTATTAAAATAATATTATTATTTATATAAATTATTATATATAAAAGTTTTCTAATAAATATTATTAATATAATAAAAAAAATTAATAATATTAATAATTTTTATAATAATTTATTATTAAAAACAATAAAAAATTTTTATTTATTTTATTACAAAATATAATAATTTTATTCGTTATAAAATTTATTATTTATTTAAAAATTTATTTAAAAAATTTTAATTTTATTAAAATTTTTATTATTATTTTTGAAATTATTATATTAAACGTTTTTTTAATATTTATTAAAATTATTACTATTATTTATTTATTTAATAATTTTTTTCAATTGTATTTATAATAATTTATATAAAATTAATTATATTTTTTTTTATGATTTTATTTATATAATATTATTTTAATTATTTATTATAACTTTTTTTAATTCATTGTTTATTATTAATAAAAGTAATATAAATCGTTTTTTTTTAATTTAAATATTAATATTAAATTATATTTTTCAAACGAATATATATTTATTAAAATAATTTTATTAAATAATCTTATTATTATTTTATTAATAAAATTTTATATAAATTTAAAAATCGATATAATTATATTATTGAATTTTATTATTATTTTATTTGAATTTATTATAATTTTTTCAATTTTTTCTCAAATAAATTCTATTTATAATTATTTAAATTTTTATTTTAATTTTTTTTCAAATAAATTTATATTATTTTTTTTTGATTTTAATAAATAAATTAATAATTTTATCGTAATTTTTTATAATTAAAATACTATTAATTGAATTTTTATATTTTTTAAAAATAATAATTAATATTGAAATTATTTGGATTTTTATTACGCGATTTAATATAATTTTTTTTATTAATATAATTATTTATTTTATTTTATTAAAATTTCATTTTAATATATATTAATTTATTATGAAATTTATATTTATATTTTTTAATTTTTTTTTTATTATTAAATTTTTTTTTTAAATAATTTTAATAAAAATTTTTAAATTTATTATTTTATTAAAATCTTTTTTTAATATTTAAAAAAAAATTTAAATTATTTTTCTTTGTATATTTTTTAATAAATTATTATAATTTTATTAAAATTATTTTATTTTTATTTGTTTTTTAAATTTTTTTTCAAAATATTTTTTAAATATTTTTAAATTTATTAATCTCGTATTAATTTTCGTTTTTCGTTTTTCGATATATATTAAAATCTCGATTTATAATAATATATAATTCGATTTTATATTCGTAATCGAATTTTTTTAATATTAATACAAACGAAATCGAATATAATTTTTTTTTATTAATATATTTATATCGTTAATAATTAAATAATTATCGAACGTTTAATTTATTATTATTTTAATTAATATTTTATTTTTATTATAAACTCGAAATTTATATTAATTAAAAATTTTATTTATTATTTAATTATAAATTTTCAATATTATAATAATTTGTTTTACGATTTTATTATTATTATTTTTATTTATTAATTAATAAATATTATATATATATAATTCGTTTAATAATTTAATAAATATTATTTTTTTAATTTATTAATTATAAAAATATACGATTATATTTTTTTACGTAAATAAATATTTTAAAATATTTTTTTTATTTAATTATTAATTTAAATATATTATAAAACAAATATATTTTAATTCGTTTTTTTTATAATTTATTTAACGCGAATACGATCGATTTTTAAATTCGATTTATAATAAAATTTTATATTATTATTTTTTTTATTACGTTTTTTAATAATATTATAATTTTTATATTTAAATAAAAAAATTTTCAATTTTATTATTTTCGATTATTATTATTTTTTTTTTAATTCTTTTAACGATTTTTTTAATTTTTATATTTTTTTTATATATTTAATTATAATAATTTAAATATTAAAATAAATTTATTTTTATAATTGTTTAAATAATTTAAAAAAAATATACGATTAATTCGTAATCGTATTTCTTATTATAATAAAATACATATTATAATAATTAATTAATATATATTTTTTTATAATATATATATTTATATTTTTTATATTTTTTATTTTTATAATATAATTTAAAATAATATTTCTAATAATTCGAACAATATTTTAATTTATTTTTTTCGTTTAATATAATAAATTTTTTTTATTTATTAAATAATTTTATATATTTTTTTAACGTTTTTTTTTTCTTTGAAAAATAAAAAAATATTTTCAAATTTTAATTTTTTTTTTAAAGTATTTTAATTATTTTAAATTCGTATTTATAAACTGTAAATACAATATTAATTTAGTGGTCACGTGCGACACTAGGCCAGATCGGGACTAGCGCCATTTGCGCTAGAATTGAAATTATATTTTTTAATTTTTATATGTTTATTAAATTTAAAATAATTATTAATTAACGAATTATTTAATTTATTTATTTATTTCGTTTTTAATTTATTATTAATAATTATTCAATTAATTATAAAATAATAAAAATTTATTTAAAAAAAATTAATTATAATAAAATAAAAAGTTTATTAAATTTATTATAAAACGCTTTTAAAATAATTAATATATTTTTAAAAAAAATAAAAATTTACAAAAATCTTTTTATAGAAACGCGTTGAAAATAATGTAAAAACGATTTTAAATTTATATTTATTACATAGAATAATAACGTTTACAAAAAACGAATAAAAAAACGTGAAAACGATTTTAAGTTTATATTAATTTATTTGAAATTATATTAAAAATAAAATTAATAAAAATTTTTTACGATTTTTTTTATTATTTAATCAAAAATATATAAATATTAATAATAATATTTATTTGAATTCAAATTCAAATTTTTAATTTTTTTATTATTTATTATATAATTATTTTTTAAAATAATAAATTTATTTAAAATTAAATTTGTTTATAATAAAAACAAATAAAAAAAAAATTTCGATTTTACAAATAATAAAAATTTTAATAAAAAAATATTAAATAAATAAATTTTTTATTGATTTAAAATATATAAAAAAAAAAAATATTTAAATTGCAATTTATAAAAATATTTTTGAGAAAACTTTGAAAAATGTATATAATAAATTTTACGTTTAATATATAAAAATTTTGTATATTATTTTCGAGATTTTTTATATATTTATAAAATTTAAATATTAAAAAATAAAAAATTTATTATTAATAATTTGAAAAAAGTTTTTTAATAAAAAATTTTTTATAAATAAATATAAAAAAAAATTATCGATTAATTAAAAAATAAATTTTTTTTTTTTTCAATAAAATTAAATAATTAAATTAATAAATAAAAATATTTTAATATTAGTAATTAATATTTAAAACGTAATTATTTTTTCGATTTCAATTAATAATACGAATTTTTTTTTTTATAATAATAATTATTTTTACGATTATTTTTTATATTTTTTTATTACGATTTTTTTTATAAATATAAATTTATTTTATATTTTTTTATTACAATTTTTTTTATAAATACGAATTTGTTTAATATAATACAAAATATTTAATTTATTTATTAGTAATTTTTTTAATAATAATAAAAAATATAATAGAAAATTATACGATATTTTTAATCGCAAATTATTAATTTTTTATAATTATTATAATAAAATTAAATTGAAATATTTATAAATATTTTTTAATTAATTTTAAAAGATTTAATTAAATTTATTATTAAAATATTAAACGGAATATAATTTGTAAAATTAAATTATTAATATTTATTAAAATATTGAAAAATACAATTTTATTTTCTATAAATTTACTAATATTTTTAAAAGCGTTTATATTGAATTACGATCAATAATAAATATTGCGACGCGATTACGTGAAATATAATAATATAATTTAAATTTGATTTTTTAAAATTAAAAAAAAAATCGAATTCAATTAAAATTAAATTGATTATATTTATAGAAAACGAGATAAAAAATGCAATTGAAAATAAGATTGAGAATATTAAAATCAAAAAAACTTTCGAAATAAATATCATAGAAATTATAGATTTTAAGAAAAATTATATTAAAAGAAATACTATATTTATAATAAATCGAAATATTAATTTATAAAATATACGATAAAAAAATAATAATAAATATATACGAAATTTTAATAATAAATTTAATATACAATAAATTGAAATATTATAATAATTTATTATTAGAATTTTTTTACTAAAATCGAAAAAATAAAAAATTTATTAAAAAATTCTCAAATAATAAAAATTAATCAATTATTAATAAATATAAAAATAAAAAATAAAAATATTTAATATTTTATTAAATTTAAAAAAATCGATAATATATAAATAATAATTATTTTGAATAATTAATTTACTTATTATATTATTATAAAAAAAATATTTAATATTTTATTATTATAATTCGAATTATTCAAATCGAATTAATATTTATTTTTTATTTTTAAAAATTAATATTTTTTAAAAAATTTTCAAAGAATTATATCGAATAATAAAATCGTTAAAATATCGATTATTAATCAATCGCAATTTATAGTACTATGAAAATTTATAAGATTTACTTTAATAAAAATATTATTTTATCGTAAAAAATTATTCGAATTAATATTTTATTAAATATTATTATTTTTTATATTATTTTTATAAATATATTTTTTTTATTTTATATTTAAAATATAAATATTATAAATATAAAATTCGATAATTTAAAAAATATTTTGATTTAAAAAGATAAAATTATTTATAAATATTATTATATTAATTAATAAAAAATCTAATTTAAAATTATATTAATTATATAAACGTTTTAATTATTTATTAATACAACGTTTTATAAAAGTTTTTTAACGAATTAATTATAATATAAATATTAAATATATTTAATATTTTATTAAATATTATTATTATTATCAAATGTATAAATAATCGTTTAAAAAATTTAAATTTATTTTATAAAATAATTATAAATTTAATTATTCGATTATTATCGACGTTTTATATTTAAATACAAAATTAATTTTACAAATAATAAATTCGTTTATAGTATTTTAAATTATTAAATTCATAAAAAATATATTTATAAAAATAATATAAAATATATTACGTATATATTAAATCGATATATATTAAAAATCATTGAATTATATTGTTTACAATATTAAAAAAAATTTCTCGTTTACAAAATTTTAATAAGACGCTAAAATAATAATAATTAAAATCAAAAAAATATTTGTTGAAATTTATAATAATATAAAAAAAATAAAAAAATACTATATTTTATTATATCGAGTTTATAAAATTATTTATAATAAATTAATCGAAAAATAAATCGATAAAAATATAATTTTATAAATAATAATTAAAACTATTAATAATTCGACAAAATCGAATAATATTATATTTATATTATTAATTTTTAAAATCTATTTTAAAATGATTAGTAATAATATATTATTATTATTAATTATTAAAAAAATTGAAATAATTCGAATAATTATTAAAAAAATATATCGTTTATATATTTAATATTAAATTAATAATACGTTTATAATAAAAAATAATTTAAATACGAAGTTTATATTAGATTTATTAATTTTATTTGAAATATACATTTAATATAAAAAAAAAAAATTGAAAAAATTATATAAATTATTAATAATTAATAGAAAAATATATACGATCGATATATTTTATAAATCGATTAATTTTCATTTAATAATTATTAAATTTTATTATATAAAAAAAAAATATTAAAAGTTTATAATTGAATTAACGATCAAAAAAATAATTAAAAAAATTAAAAAAAAATTTTATTGTTTTTTGATTAAAACTTTTTTTTTTGTTTTTTTAATCGAATAAAATAAACGAAAAATCAATCAAAAAATATAATTGAAAACGTTTAAAAAAATTACGAAATAAAAACGTATATAATAAAAAATTTAAATAAAATAAATATTATAATTTTATTGAAAACAATAAAAAAAATTACGAAAATTTCAATAATTAATTTTTTATTATTATTATTAAAAAAATTAAAATTTTTATAATTTTTATAATAAATAAAAAAAAACAATATAAAATTATTATTAAAATTACGAAAAAAAAATATAATTATAATTTTTAAACAATTATTTAAAACGTTTTTAAAAAAAAATTCGATAATTTAATTATAAAAAGAATTTTTAATTTTATTTAATACAATTTTAATAAATATATTAAAATTCGAATTTTTAATTCGAAATTAATTAACGAAATCAAAAACAAAATTATTAATATTTTTTACAAGAAATCGAAATTAATAATTTAAAAATATAATAAAAATTTTTTTTTTATATAATTTTCAATAATTCAAAAAATTAATTAACGATTGATTATTATTTTAATATTTTTTTTAATTCAATTTTTAAATAAAAAAATTAAAATATAATTTTATAATATTATTTAAATTTATATTTAATTTATAATAAACTTTTAACGATTTATATTAATACGTTTATCGAAAGAAATTTATTATTTATATTTATTAAATATAATTATAATTATTTTAAAAATTTTATATAAAATTATAAAAATAAAAATATATTAATAAATTATATATTACAAATATTATAAAAAAGAATTGTTTATAATTATATCGATATATAATTTTTGTTTTTTAATTATAATTATTAAAAAAATTTTAGTATTATTAAAATATAAATCGATAATACGTTTATATTAATAGAAAAAAAAAATTTATTTTTGAAAAAACGAATTCAATAAAATTAAAATTTTAATTAAATTTAAAAAAATTTTAATATTAAAAATATTATTGATTTTTAATAAATATATTTTAATTTAATTCGAAAATACGATTTAATTACAATAAAAAAATTAAAATAAAAAAATTAAATTATTTAATTTTTAAATTAAATATTAAAAATAATAAATTAAAAAAAATTATATTATTACAATTTATTAATTTGAAACAATTTTCAATTTATTTATTATTATTTAATATTAAAATTTAATGAAAAAAGAAATTATTATATTGAATAAAAAATTAAAATAATAAATTAAAAATTTAAATCGAAAATTCAAATATATTATTTTCGATTTGTTTATAATAAAATTTTTCGTTTTTATCGATAATTTATTTATAAATAATAAAAATTTTAATTTTTAAATTAAATATAAAATTATTTTAATAAATGAATATTAATTAAACGATAAAAAATTCGAAATCAAAAGAAATTTTATTTACTACAATTTTATTAAAAGTAAACGCGTTATTAAAAACGTTTTAATTTTTGAAATATATAATATAATAAAAAAAATCAATATAATAATTATAATCGAATTTATTATTAATATAATTATTTAATAATTCGATTTTTTTAAAATTTTAATAATCGTTTATATAAATTTATATTCGTTATATAAATATTTAATCAAATTAAAAACGATTAAAAAAAGCGTTTTATAATCGATATTATAATTTTTTATTAATTATATAAATATAAAAAATTATAAAAATTTTAATAAATTAATAATTAAAATAATTTAATAAATATTATAATAAAATCAATATTTAATAAAACTTTGAAAAAGTTTTTAAATATAAATCACTTTAAAATTCGAATAAAAAAATAAATTAAAAAAAAAACAATAAAAATAATACAAAAAATTAAAGAAAATATTTATTAAAAAAAAAAAAAATTTTTTTTTTTTTTTGCGTTATATTTCGAATTTTATAATTATTTAATTTATAAAACTAAGAAAAAAGAAATTATTTTAATCTCGATATTTATAATCTTTAACGAATTTCAAAAATAATATTAATTTATTAATATTGTTTTCAAAATTTAATTATATAATTTTTATATTGAAATATTAACGAGTTTTATATATTAACAAATTATAATAAAAATAAAAATAAAAATATTTTTTTAAATAAATTGAATTAAATTAATTTTTATTACAAAGAAAAAACTACCAATATAAATAAAATATTAGTTTAGTAATCACGTGCGACACTAGGCCAGATCGGGACTAGCGCCGCTTGCACTAGAGTTAAGATTATATTTTTCAATTTTTGTACGTTTATTAGATTTAAAACAATAATCAATCAACGAATTATTTAATTTATTTATTTATTTTATTTTTAATTTATTATTAATAATAAATATTTTTAATAATATTAATATAATTTTTTATAATTTTTTTTTATGTATTTTTTATTAATATAATTTATATTTTTTTTTTGAAATTCGATTTTTCTAATTAAAATTTTTTTATTTTTTTATTTTATTAATTAAAATTACTTTTATATTTTTTTTAAATTTTTTTTATATTTTTAAAATTTTTATTTATTATATAAATTTTTTATATATAATTATAATAACTCGAATTATACGATTAATTTTTAATATTTTTATATAATTATTATTTTTAAAAATAAAACGAATTTCGCGATTTATAATATATTAATTTAAAAAAATTATTTTTAATATAAAACGTAAAAAAACTCGTAAATTTCTTTTTAATTTAATTTAAATTAAATTGATTTTAATCGCTTTTTTTATTTTTTTTTCTTTGTAAATTAATAATATTTATTTATAATAATTTTTTATAATTTTAATAATTTATTTTATTATTTAAATAATAATAATATATTTTTTTTATTATTTATTATTAATAATTATATTATTTTATTTGATAATTGAATTTGTATTAACGTTTTTTTAATTCTTTTAATTTATTTTTTTTTCTATTAAATATTATTAAATTATATTATTTAAATTTTGAGTTTTATTAAAATTTTTATAATTTTTCAAATATTTTTCAATATAATATTATAAATTTATTATCGAATATTATTAAAATCGATATTTAATATATTTTTATAAATATCGTATTTTTAATAATTCGAATTAAAAAATTTTTTATAGTTTTTTATATTTGAATTTTTTGAATTTTTTTTTAAATTATTATATTTTTAAAAATTTTAATTATCGATTTAATATAATCGAGTATTTTATTTTTATTAAATTTTTTTTTTTTTTTTTCGAAATCGAAATCGTAATTATAATTATCGATTTAATTATTAATATTATAATTTATTATAAACGTTATATATTAATTTTCGTTTATATATTTAATATTTTCATATAAAAATATCAAATTTTTATATTCGTTTTTATTTTTAATTATTTTTATTCGAATTATTATAAACGTATTATTTTTTTCAATTATTATATTTTTTTTTAAAAATCGATTTTAATAATTTTTTCGATTTTTTATTTTTATTTTTAAATTTTTTTTTTAAATATTATTAATTTTATTTTAAATAATAATATTAACGTATTAAATAAATTTCAAATAAAATTTTTAAATAAAAATTTTTTAAATTTCTTTGTTAATATAATTATTATTTTTATAAATATTATTTTATAAAAAACGATTTTTCGTATTATTTTATTATTATTATTATTAATCTCGATATTTTTATCGTAAATAAACTCGCGCGAATTTTTTGTTTTTTATATTTAATTTTTTTTTTTTATAGTTTTTAAATTAGTATTTTTAATTGAATAATATTTAAAAAAAAAAAAGTTTTTATATTTAATATAATATTTTTCTTAAGAATATTTTTATTTTTATATAATATTAATTTTATAATTATTATCGATAAAAGTTTATTTATAATATTAAAAAATTTATATACGAAAAACAATAAAATTTCGCGTTATATAAATTTATTTTTTCGTTTTTAATATTAAAATTTAATTTATAATATTTAAAAAATATTTGATTTATATATATAAAATCGTAAAATTATAAAATATACTCGTTATATAATTGTTTTTATTTAGAAAAAATATAAAAAAAAATTGATTTAATTTAATATTTTTTGTTTATAATTAAAATAATTCGTATTACGTAAATAATATATAATTTGAAAAAAGTTAATATTAATTTTTAAAACGAACAATTAATAATTATATTTAATAAAAATAATAATTATAAATTTTTTAAATATATTTTTATAATTATTAATATATTTAAAAACAAATTATAAAATATTCAAATTTTAATCTAATATTAATAATTGTTTTTTTATTTTTTTTTTTTAAAAAAAGTATTTATTTGTTTATATAATTAAATAAAATAAATATAAAATTAAAAAATAAACATTAAAATAATTATAATTCGAATTATTTAAACGATTATTTAAACGATTATTTAATTAAATCGATATTAATAATTTTTTTTTGAAAAAAAAAAACATTTTTTTTAATTTGTAAATTAAAAATAAAAAAAGTATTATTATAATTATAAACGTATTATTTTACTATTGAATAATAAAAAAAAATTTGATCGTAAATTAATTATTATTACGTATTATAATATTTAATTAATCAAATTAAATTTAAAATTTTTTTTTCAAATTTAATATTTATAATCTTCGAATTAATCGAAAATTTTACTTTTGAAAACATCGAAAATATCGAAAATATTAAAATATTAAAATAACGATTATACGTTTTTTTTCTAGTATTATTTTTTTAATAATTATTTTTTTTATTATTTTCGTTTTTATTGATTGATTTTTGAACTTTGAAACGTTATATTTATTTTTATATTTTGATATTAAAATGATTAATATTAATAAACGATTTAAATAATTTATTAATATTGAATTTGATTATAATATTAATTGAATTATTATTTTTAATAATTTATCGAATTTTTAAGAATTTTTTATATTTATACGATTGTTTAATAATTATAATATCGATTATAAAACGATTTTTTTTAATAGTATCGAATTTAATTATATACTCGTAAAAAAAAAAATCGATATAAATAATTATAAAAATTAAATTTAATTTTAATCGTTTTATAATAAAATTAAAAATAATAAAAATCGAAATTTTTATATTGATTTTTATTATTATTACGTATAACTCGAAAATTAAAACAATACAAATAATTTTTTATACTTTATTAAATTTTAATAAAACAAATTATTTTATAAATCGAATTATTTATTACTATAAATTTTATTATTAAAAACGATAATATATTCGATCTACGAATTAAAATTTTTATTTATAATAAAAAAATTGTTTATAAAAACGAAAAATTTTATTAAATATAAATTTAAACAAAAAAATTGAAATTTACGATCGAAATTATTTATTTATTATTATAATCGCTTATTTAACGTTATAATTTACTTTTTTTCGAGATTTTAATATTAAATTACTATTGATATATTATACGCAACTTTCGATTAATAAATAGAATTAATATATATTTTTCGAATACGTTACTCGAAATACGTTTATTTATAAAAATTTAATTTCGTATTAATTAAACTTAAATACTTGTTTTATTTTTTTTACGAAAATATAATTTTATTTTTAATTTCGTTTATTATTAATTTATATTCATTAAATAATAATAAAATATTCGACGTAAAAATTTTATAAATTTAATTAATAATTTAATTTTTTAAAATAAACGTATTATCGATTTATATATTAATTATTTCGAATAAAATATAATTATTTTTTATAATAAATAAATAAAAATTAAAATTTTATTTTTATAGTAAACGTTATACGTTTTATATTAATATATTTCTATTTTCGAGATTTTATAAAAAAGTTTAATTATTTTGAAAACGACGTTCAATAAAAATTAATTTTTTTGAATTTAAAAAATAAAATTAAAATAATAATAATTCGTTAATTAATACGTTAAATAATCGAAAATTAAATTAATATTGTTTTTTTATTTTTATTATTAAACGTTTAAATTACAAATAAGATTTTTCGTATAAAATTATCGTTTTTATATTTTTGATTTCGTTTATTAATTTTAAATCGAAAATTCGTTAATTATTAATTTTTTTCGAATTATTAAAAATTAATTTAAAGATTTTTTTTACAATTAATTTATTAATTTCTTTTCTATAAAAAATTGTAAACAAATTATTTAAAATAATAATAATTTTTTTTACGCGAAAATCTATAAATAATTGTTTATTTTTAATTTTTTTCTCGATTAAATAATTTTTTTTTTAAAATATATAAAATTTTTTCGATCGAGTAAAATAAATTAAATATATTTTCGAATTCTTTCGAATTTTTTTTTAAAGAAATTTAATTTTAAATTTAAATTTTTTAATAAAATTTTTTTTAATAAATAATTTTTTAATTATTTTTCAAATTATTTAAAATTTTAATAAAATAATTTTATTATAATATTATAAAATTTTTTTAATTTATTTAATAATTACAATTAATATATTTTTCTATTTATTATTAAAAACGTATATAATTTTTTTTAAATTTTTTTTTCTTTAAATAAATACGTTTAAATTTAAAAATAAATTAATTAAATAATAATTCTATAAATTATTTTTTATTCGTAAAACGTCGTTAATTTAACGAGTAATATAATATTTTCGAATTATAATTATTATATTTTTTATCGTTTTAATTCTAGTAACAATTAATATTATAAACGCGTTTTATTATAATATTCGAAAATAAATATTAAAAATAAAAAATATAAAAATAATATTATTCGATTTTATTATATTATTAAGTATTTTAATTATTATTTAAACTCGTTTTTTTTTTATAAATTGAATTTTTTTTAAAATAATATATTATATATATATTTTAATAAAAAATAATTTTTTTTTATTAAATTAATCGAATTATAAATTTTTATTAATATAATTTTTAATATTATTATAAAAAAATTTAAAATTAAAATTTATTTTGAGATTATAAATAATAAATACTAATAATTTAAAATAAACGTTAATTTAATATATTTAAAAAACGTTTTATATTTTTTTTATTAATATATTAATAAAAAATTTCGTAATTTAAAATATTATAATTTTGTTTACGATTTAAAATATTAATTTTCTATCGATTTATAATACGTTTAAATAAACGAAATAATTAAAATTATAATCGTCGTATAATATAAATTTAAAACGATTAAAAAATTTATTATTTATTTGATATTATTAATAAAATTTCGTTATTTTTTTGATTTTTTCGAAGTTCGTAAAATATTTTTTACGTTTTAATACTCGCGTAAATTTAACGATCAATAAATATTCGAAACGTTTATATAATCGTTTAAATTTCGTTTTAATTAAATAATAAATAATAAAATCGATTTTTATTATAAAAAATTTATAATTATTATAAATTAAATTTTTAAGTAAATTAAATAATATTTAAAAGTATTTAAATATTTTAATAATAAATATACGTTATTTATTTTAAACAAATATAATATTAAATTTATTAAATTTAATTTGTAATTTGTTTATATTTTAAAAATAAAATAAAAAATATATATTTATTAGAACTATGTAAAACGTAATACGTTTAATTAATATATTAATATTAATAATTTTAAAAAAGAAAATTTTATTGATTTCGAATTTAATTATTATTTTTTTAATTTTAAATTCGTTTAATTTAATATTTCGAATTTATTAAAAAATTAAATACTAATTTTTACTTATAATAAATTATTAAATAATATTAATATCGATTATAATACTTATAAAAACGTTTAATATATAACGATTTATTAAATATATTTTTATATTAATAAATATTAAAAACGATTTTAATTATATTACAATATTCGATATTATATAATAAATTAATTAATAATCGAATAATTCGATAATTTTAAATTTATTAATCGTATTATAAAATATTATAAAATAATTAATCGATTATATAATATTATTTTTGAATAAATTTTTTTTTAGTAATTTTAACGAAAAATTATTTATATTTTTTAATAATATCGAAATTTAATTTTTCGAATTCGATTACAAATTAAATTATTTTATTTTTATTAAACGATTTCGACTTTTTAAAATCGTTGTATATTTTTTTTCTTTTTTTTGATATATAGTAAATATTTTAATAATTCGAATTTTTATAAATAAAATATTTTTTTTCGTTTTAATATATTATTAGTTTTTTATAATTAATTCGATTATTA